>OZ037992.1:2469016-2489016 GCA_964035705.1 Porites rus
CACCCAACACACAGAGTATGAAGACAAAACTGATAGCATCGGCAAAGTTCCAGGCAAAGTTCAAATTATAGACTTCCTACCCACCAATATTGCATTCGCAATAGACATCACTGTCTTTCTAAAGTACTGATTCCACAATGTGAAATGCGAAAATAGCATAACGCAAACGATAGACAAAGTCTCCTTACTCGCCAATACATTTTGACTGGATTTCCTGGTGAGGGGGGGGGGGGGTACTCCATTATATGGCCTATACGGGGAGGAATGTGCCGCTGGACAGGGTATTGGTATTAATTTGATTTGCTAGATGGTCAGGGTTCCCAACCCTCAGAGGCTCACCCATACCCAAATATTGGTCGAGTACGCCCCCCCTCCCCCACCCCCGGGCTGGATGTACATGTCCTAGTCTTTACAGACTTAACAGGGCCGGAGAAATAATAGGGCCATTTATACGAGGAAAAATAAGACGCCTCTTAAATAAGACGCGACCTGTACCATTTATACGAGCATGTCTTATCTAATAAGACGCGTCTTAGCTAAGCCGCGTCTTATTTTAGACGAAATGTGCCGTTTATACGGAAAGTTCGCGTCTTATTTAAGACGCGTGTTATGTAAGACGCGTCTTATTTTTCCTCGTATAAATGGCTCTAATGAGCGAGTGTACCCACTGACCAATTTTGAAAAAAACGGAACCATTTTGTAAAATCCTGGAAAAATGTATTATACGCGTGAAAACACTACAGAAGGTTTCAGTCGAGTGCTTAAATGATATGATAGAATTTTTGAGTAGTAATTGTTTCTGTAGGCAGGGACGCGTGAAGCCGGGCGCATGAATAGGGCCAAAATTCTTACCACATACGAGAATCCGTTTTGCTACTGGGTAAAAGAGACCCTGTTACGTGCCTTTTTAAATAAATCTCGAATAAAAAAAGATAAATAATTTTCTTATCTTCATTTCCGTTGTATCAGCCATGTATTTTTGCTTGCCTTGCGTGACTTTTGTCAGCAATATGCTATCCAAATGTTTTTGTAACAGAGCTGGAAATTTACATTTAGTTAATATCCATTACAGAACGTGATATTTGAATAGGAAAGAATTTTTGTCTTCTACATTTTCTACGTAATGGCGTATTTTGACTAAAACAAGTTGGTCAAGTTGCAGTAATTCATGAGTCTTGTTTAGAAACTAATGCGTTGCAATGGACCATAACAGTCTTTCTAAAGCACTGATTAAACAATGTGAAATGCAAGAATAGTTTAAAAAAATAGGCCAAACCTCTTTACTCGCCATTACTTTTTGACTGAGTGTACTAGTCTTTACAGACTTTACAGGACCGGAGAAATAATGATCTATTTTGTCCACTCACAAATTTCGAAAAAAAGGAATCTCTTTGTAAAGTCCTGAAAAAAAAATTGTTTTGCGCGTGAAGCCACTGCAGAAGGCTTCAGTTGAGTGCTCAAATGATATGATAGAAGTTTTGATTAGTAATGGTTACTGTAGGTAGGAACGCGTGAAGCCGGACGCGTCAATAGGGAGCTAATAGGGCCAATATTTTTTCGAGTATCAATTTTGCTACTTGGTAAAGAAAACCCTGTTACGTACCTTCATGAATGAACCTGGAATAAAAAACGAAATTTTCTTATCTTCCTTTCCGTTTTATCAGCCATGTATTTTTGTGTGCGTTGCGTTACTTTTGGCAGCAATATTTTGGTCATCTGTATGCATGACCTTAGCTTGTGTGACGTAACTAACGGACATTTGCATTCAATTTATATCTATTTCAGAATGTGATATGTGAGTAGGAAAGGAATTTTGTCTTTTACATTTTGTAAGTAAATTTATATTGTACCAACCGAACCAATGGCGTCTTTAGCAAGTGTCAAGTTGACTGCCGCTAAAGTGGCGTACCTTCCTAGCAGATATCCACGTCTTTTCATTTTTCGTGCAACTAGAATGGCCATGTCGTCTACTGTTCATCATTCCAGTGATGCAGGCGCCGCAAATTCTATCAAAACACTTGCGGACCTTCCAGGACCTTTAAATCTTCCCATAATAAAATCAGCCTGGACTGTGTTGCTTCTGGGATTCAGTGGAGAACCTCTTGGGAAACGAATGTTACCGTTACAAGCTGAAGGTATTAAAAAATACGGGAAAATTTACCTCATTGAGATTCCTGATTTTAGAGCCGTCCAGCTTAGCGATCCTTCAGATGTGGAGACAGTGTTGCGAAATGAACCGAAATACCCGCAACGGTTTAGGTCTCCTATCTTCGATTATTATCGAGAAAAACGCAAGAAAAAACCTGGAGTGTTTTTCGCCAATGGTACCGTATGGCACAACTACCGAAGTGTAATCAGCAAGCGGATGCTTCGGCCCGTGGAAGTTGCAGACTACTCCTCCGCGTTCAACGAAATTGTCTCTGCTTTCTGCGATAGAGTGAAAAATATTCGAGAGCGCCCGGGTTCCAAGAGAGAATATGAAGTCAAGGGACTCGACAACGAGCTTTTCAAATGGTCCTTCGAGTCGGTTGGGGAAATGCTGTTCGACAAGAGATTTGGCTGTCTCGATGCACAAGTTAACGAGGACGCTCAGGCTTTCATAACAGCCATCGGAGAGTTTCTTGAGCAAACCATGGCGAGCATTTTTTATCCGATTTGGCTTGTGAAGATCTTCGAACCGAAACCCGTCAAGAAGATGTTTGACAACTTTGATAAGATGTACGATTATGCTGAAATGTTCATCGAACAAAGATTAAAGGAGTTAGAAGAACGGGAAAAGATGAAACCAAATGAAAGGGAAAGTGGAGGGAAAATAGGATTTTTTGAATTTCTCCTGTCGAGTGGAAACCTAACAAAAGAGGACTTGCTTGCGAGCGTGATTGATATTCTGTTTGCGGGAGTAGAATCGACTTCTAATACAATGCAGTGGGTTATATATCTGTTGGCCAGAAACCCAGAGAAACAAGCAATTCTCCGACAAGAAGTGCTGTCTGTACTCGGCGAACAAAGCCACCCATCGCCAGATACAATTGCCCAAATGCCTTACCTCAGAGCCTGGGTGAGAGAAACCCTTCGGTTATATCCGCCGCTAACGATCCTTAGTCGAATTTCCAGCAAAAACCTGAGTTTAAGCGGATATCACATCCCCGCGGGTACGGAGCTACACATGCATATTTATCACATGAGTCGAGACGAAAACGTGTTTCTGCAACCCACCGCTTTCAGACCAGAAAGATGGCTTCGCGATAAAAAAGACAACCTAAAGAGCAACATGTTTTATGAAGCCAAAGAAGTTTTTTCTTCCCTCCCGTTTGGATTTGGCATGCGAATGTGTATTGGCCGCCGTATAGCCGAGCTTGAACTCCATCTTCTGTTGGCCAGAATCGTACAGCAGTTTGAGATTCATTACCCTCCTGGCGCAGAACTTGTCGAGCCATTTATAAGGGGAATTCTTATTCCTGACAGACCAGTGAGAGTTAAGTTCATGGATCGAAATAAATGAACTCTGCTGCCACGATTGAACTCCTCATCGGAGCGAACTTTTCACAGTAAATTGATTGTCTCATTATGAGTAAATTATCCATTCCCCCCATGTAACATAAACCAAGACAGTCTTGGATTCTGGGTTCCACACCGTGGATTCCGGAGTTTTTGTCAGTAGATCTTGGATTTCGGATTCCAATCGTTAGTGAGATCCGGATTCCTTGAGCTTTATTCCGAATTCCACTAGCAAAAATTTCCCTGATTTTTGATTCCACAAGCAAAAAATTTGCATGGCGCGAATCCATGAATAAGTTTAACGTAGAGACACTGAAACTTGTATATAGCAGACCTCTTTCAAAATTTGCACCCAGAGTTAAGCGGACATAACCGTCAGTGAGAACCAAACTGTTTTTCCATTTTCATTTTCTGTAGAGCGAACTTGTTACAAGAAGACGCGACAAATCTAACAATGGAACACCAGCGAAGGCGCCTAGAGTGTCCATGTAATATAGGTTTTACTCCATTCCAGTATGAAATCAGTATCATCATCATCATCGTCGTCGTCGTCTGTTTCATCGTCATTATTATCAGCAACAACTTGGTCGTCGTCATAATCGTCATCATCATCATCATCATCATCATCATCATCATCATCATCATCATCATCATCATCATTATCGTGTCGTCATCATCATCAGCAGGAGCCGGCTCCTGTCATCAGCTGGCTCTCAGGCCAACGGGTTCCCAAAGAATAAATATTTACAAATATTAATCTTAATATTATTGCCGTTGTACAATATGCTTTTCTCCTTGTCCTATTTTCTACTGTTTTTATAATTCTTACCTTGTAAAACTTAAAGGATTAAAAACTGATGATGATATGACTAAGGTGTAATACCTTGTCTGTGTCTATAAAAGACAAAATAACAAACACTGAACCTGTTTGCTTGGGTAGATGCCTGGTCACTTCAGTGAGAACTATGAACGCGTTTCCCACACTGAAGCTCTGTCCAGTGTCTACACTTAGACGTTTTCCAAACCCTCCTTCTCAGTGTTGTCAAACAAAAACACATTAGCAGATTAGAATGATATATTTCCTGTCAGTGACAGAAATGACAAAGACAAAAAATCCGAATTCTCCCAACAACAGTCGAACGTATAACCTTCTGGTCAAGGTGCTTGGCAAGTACTGAGCTATTGAAGACCTCGTGAGGGCTAGGGCCATTAGACTAGGGTTATGTGACAAACATTCTTAATACTACTAGGGTTGGAACGTCGCAGTGAAATAAATTAGGTGGTGAATTTTAACTAGGAGTTCTTCCAACGCGATTCAATCCTGTCTGATTGCTAGTCCAACTGATCTGTACCCTGGGTTCCAGAGGATATTTTTTGCTTATCGATACTGATGGTTCGCGGCGAAGCCGCTTCAACGAGGAGCGAAGCGTCGAGAGGAAAAAATAACCGTCCGTCTCGGGAGCCTTATGAAACCGTAAGCACGGTTTATTTCATATTAGCTATTTTGAGAACGGATCTCTGGAGTCAGGGTACCTGATATGCCACAGCAAAGGCCATTAAAAAATTAGTTAAGCGCGCAGTTCTTTATGTAGCGTGTGCAGGTAATCCTTAGTACTGTTGTTTCCATTTGTCTGTAGGTGACTGATATCTGGTACGAGCACCTTAGCAGATTATTACGTCAACGAACCAAAACGCCCGCGAAGCCATCTGGTATAGGTCCAGCTTTTAACTCAGGTCTCCCGACGGACTTCGAAATTTTAGGTAAAGTTTTCGTTGTACTTATTAAATCTTTGTAAGTTTACTCTTCAGCGGCTTTATTTCTGCTCAGTTGAAGAAACCGCTCTCTATGAATTACAAGTAAGACTTGGTTCGGGTTGTCGAATTGCATTATGGGAATGTCTCGGGAACTCGCTTGTTTTATTGGCTATTAAGAGGTTGCACAGGACACCCAATCGGGCCAAAATTCTCCTAAAACAATCCCATAGTGCAATTCGACATAACACCGACCCAGTCTTCATTGCGACCTCACAATCGCCAAATGATGGAGGACTGGGCTGAAAATCAGGGGAGAGATGCATGGGGTAGCAATTCTTAGAGAGGTGGGAAAGAGATAACGGCTTCAACGATATTCCTGTGGGAGGCATCACTATAAGCATTTCACCCATTGTGGTGGATATTTTTTTTTGCGGAAACAAATTATCCAAAATTTGTAACCTAGAAATCTCAGTTAAATTCATAAGATAATTAACCATGATCAATTTTCGAGTCGATCAGGACACAGTCCAAGGAACGTGAAGAAAACTTGTCCATCTTCTCAATCTCCAGCTTATTTCCATCCTTTAATAACTGTCCCTTGTCCAAAACGCTTATTAATACTTCAGTCCACTTGCAGAACGTTTGTGGAAAGAACCGTAAGGTAATAAGTACGAGAAGCAGAAATCTCCAAATTCCCTTAGACTAGGCGTAGAACCATGTAAATTTGCCATTTTTTTCTTTTAGATGAAGCTCAGGAAGCCGAGGCTATCCAGGTTATAAATGCCATATTAGACCTGCGAGAACAGCAATCGGTGCAGACACCAGCGGTGATGTGTAAAATATATTTTACCACAGCCATGTTGCAGTATATCCTGGGGGACATGCCTAAAGTAAGCACGTGTTTTGTTTGTTTGTTTATTTTGTTTTTTTGGCCACGTTGTAGCCCTGATGTAATGGTTATTTACCTGGAACGAGGGGGTATGTGATATATTCACCTGGTACCAGGTGTTTGGAGTAGTCAAACAGAAGTTTTACCCGAAAGAGATGAGTAACTCAGAGGAAAATGTTAAGGCGTTAAGGTAACGTTAAGGCAGAGCAGTTTTGGAAACTCTTTTGGACGTCCCACCGCCACAGATTTTTGTGTCAGTCGTCGGACGAGTCACGTTGCAAAGCAGCATGTGTGCAGGTAGACGTTAAAAATGTGAAATTTGTTTAAAAGTGACGCAGCCGGTGAAGCGAATTTCTAGTTTGGAGGACATTGCGCTATGACTATTGCCGACGAAGAAAATGAAGTACAAGAAAATGTGATCAGTTCGTTTAATCAAAATTCAAAATTCTGACTTGTGTTGTTTCACTGGGACGGTTATACATGTTGAGGGGAATATCAGCCGGGGAATATGATAAGGGGAATCAGCTTCTGTTTCAGCCCCGCGCTCCCCTGTTACAATCAAAGCCGCCACCAACTTTTTAGTCTTTTCAGACAGTGAATAATAATGAGGGGTTATGTAAAAAGAACAAAGGAAACCGAGCAAAGTGAAAAATAAGTCATCAGGTGCGAAAATATTTATGGTAGTCCGCAACAACAGCGCACAGGGCCCCGTTTCTCGAAAGCCCCGGTAATTAACGGGCCCGTAAAGCTGTTGTTGTTTACATGCAACATAGAGGTTTCAGTAGGTTTTATAACTAACATGATAAAACTATCAGTTAGTAAAACAAAATGGAGTAGTTTGCTAGCCAGGACCCGCCCACGTATTCTTTATATTTCGATTTGAATATTTGATTTCGGGCCCGAAAAGTTACCGGGACTTTCGAGAAATGGGCCCCAGGAGCCCGTTTCTCGAAATTCCCGATAATTAACGGGCCCGGTAAGCTGTCTCCGTTTACATTAAAGATCGAGGTTTCAATAGTTTTGCATCTAACATGATAAAACTTTCAGTTAATGAAACAATGGAGTTGTTTTCTAGCCAGGACCCGCGCTCTTGTTCTTTATATTTCGATTTGAATATTTGATTTCGGGCCCGTAAAGTTACCGGGACTTTCGAGAAACGAGCCCCAGGTCCGGAATGGGCTGGCTGTGTTAATAAGACAGATATCTTCGCAGTGCCTAGTAGAGCGGCTCAGTTTCTTCAAAACGTGTTTAGAAAGCCGAATCCTGATGAAGAGAAGATCCATGTTAGAGCCGAATCGGGGACACAGGTTGGAACACTGAAGGATACACAGTGTTTTGCATTTTTAAGGCACTTGTACTTCTCCGAGTACCAAGTTTTATTGTCTTTTGTAACATGTTATAAAATTATCTTTTCAGGCGAAAGAGTTTGGAATTAAAGCTCGTACAGCATGTGAAAACACCGTGTCCTCTGATGATGAAGCCATGAAGAATGTGGTCGAGTTTTTGAAAGCTGTTGAACGGTCATTGTAGTTACCTGTCCAACGGTGAGATGAACACAAAGAGGAAATCCTGTACAGAGCAGCCAACAGTAGAGGCATAAACGATAACGAGCTGATACTGTGAACACGTTACAAGCACGTTCAAATCCCTGTATGTCATGGTGCTTTTTAAAAAAAAAAATAGAATAAAAAATAGTGCCATACTTTTAGATATGCCTTAGAATTTGACGTCAAGTTTGGAACCTTGATTTATGATCTGACGCCTCTCTCTGTAAAAATCAATAAGGGTTTTTTGCTGGGGTAGTGATGTTTAGAACTGTAGCTTATATTCTTCCCGCAGTATATAAGTCTGATTATCATTCCTCTTCATGCAAAACAAATAAAACGTTATTTATAGTGTCGTGAGTGCTGTATGAATTTTCTCGTCCCAAAATCAATACAATATTGCGCGCCGCCTGAGTCTGTGATAAAATCCTTATTTGTGACTATTCAAATGAAACCTCTTCCGCGCTGTTTATTGGCAAGAGAGATCTTGTTATTGTTGATTGACTGTTGGAAAAATGAAAGTTGAGGTTTATGCTAGCAAGTGTAAGTTGGTTTCCCGTGGATGAAAAAAAAAGGGTGTAATGACGATTGTTTTAAATAAGCCAAAAGGTTTCTGAAAATCATCATCATCATCATCATCATTATCAATTAATTATCTTTCAGTGAACAGTCCTACTATCTCTTATCCCCAACTATTTATGGCTCCTTTATTTCTATTCCTTTGTATCCAAATAGGCGGTTTTTATCAATGTGATGTTTAAAAAACGAGCAAGAGCGTATAACCAGGTTTAAAAACTCAAGGCGAAGCCGAGAGTTTTTAAACTTGTTAATACACGACTACGAGTTTTTTGAACGGCTTCAAAATCTCTGATATAGATCAACTAATTCTTGCACTAATATTTAGATTTGGGGTTATTTTGGTCTAAAAAAAATTGGACGTGAAGTTTAGCCGGTTCTTTATCAGATATAAAGACACTCTTTATGAATTATTAATGACTGTATGAAATTCAGTGGCAATTTAGAGATTAGCAATTGGGAAAGAGTCAACACAAAACTACAGCATGTTTTAAAGATGTATTTATTCATTACCCTGGAAACACATCTGAGAAGGGAAGGGAAGATGATGTATCTCATCTCATGAAAAATTTTCCAGGAAAAAACGTTCTTGGTTGCTGTAGTAAATCGGTGCAATAGGTAGTGATAGGTAGCGAAAAACGAAATTCCCAACGTTTTCAGATTACCTGAACTCCAAGAGGCTGTGAAGATGAGAATAAATTTTATTAGAAATAAAATGTCCAAAGATCAAGCCACCCAATTATAATGTTTACGAAGGAAAAATACGAAATTTCATTAAGCGCTTGTCAACTGAAACAAGGTGTGTCAATACTCGTTTCAGGCTTGCATATTAATTGTAAATTGTGGCTTTTAAAAAATAAAGAGTGTAAAAGTCTGACTGACCTGGCGATAACTTGCGATTCGGTTGATCAGGGCGCGGCTTGTGAAAACTTTGGATAGATTCATAACAATTTATAGGTGTGCTTTGATCATTAGTAAACGTGTAACTTGCCCACTGTCCTTCCACCAGCACTTAAGAATCAACGCAATTGCGCGCAATGTTTTTCCAGACGTGTTTGCTTTGAATTAACACATAAGCGAATCTCGTCTATTTTTTAAACTTCCGAACAGCATGTACTTAAAGTAAGCCACTCAACTCGGATTTATTATTGGCGGAATATTTTGAGAATAATTCCCATTTTTTGGTAAATAGTTCGGTGACTTACTCCAAATCCCTCACTGATCCCCTTTTGCTTGAAGTTACCAGAAGCAGTCCTTAAAATTTCATATCTAAATTCTCTCTGCTGAAACTGATGCGTTGAAATATCGTCAAACAAGAAAAGAATAAATAATATTGACCAAATGGCACCTTTCCTTGAACTGTCAAAAGATGTAGTGATAATTGCCAAACAATTCCAATGAAAAAAGACACAACTTAATTGCGATTCGCGGCTAAAATTCGCTCAAGAAATAACCGCCTTCATTTAGAAGTCACCAGTTTGTTTGGTCACAAGTTCGAGTCAAACGTTTATAGTAACTTAAGAATATCCCGCTAAGTTTTTACTTTACCAGTCAATGGGCACAAGAAGGGTTGTTGTTATTTTAAGTTCTAAACATATCTTAAGAACCATCTGAAAGATGTATTTGTATTTGGATGGTTTATTTGTATTGTTGTCAGTAATATCTTTCGGAATATTACTAACGCAATAAAGAAAAAGCCGAAAAAATGATTCAATGCGGCGACAATTGGAAGGCAAACGCAAGGGAGTCTGTTGGGTAAATGCTACTGGAATCAGTTCTGTATTGATAGATCTCGATAAAAAAACATTGATCTGAAACGACCAACAAGAAGCAGCTGAATTTCAGTAATAGTTGCATAGACTTGTTAACCGAAATTAAAGGCGGCGTTAAAGTAAAGTTAGACCTTACGCGTCGAAGTCATGTCTACAAACGAAAGCTTGAATACCACAGCTCGACCAGAACAAAGAAACGGCGCCATAGAAGAGTGCTTTGTGAGAGATTCGACAGCTGTTAAGTTGGTTCATGTCATGGCATATTGTATTCTAGTAATTGTGTCCTTGTGTGGAAACTCCGCCATAGTAGCGGTGGTCTGGAAAGCACGGCGAATGAGGAAAACTATCAACTTTTTCATTGTAAACATGTGTATCGCAGATCTCCTTATAACACTGTACATGCCGCGCTCGATATCCGTCTCTTTCAAGGGATATCGTTGGCTTGTAGGTGGAATATTAGGACTGATATTCTGCAAATTTTCTGTGTTCATGCATCAAACAGCGATAGCAGTCTCCATATTCACTGTGATTGCAATTAGTTGCGATCGGTTTTTTGCCGTTGTTTTCCCACTCAAGACTTTCATCACAAAGAAAATTTGCCAAATAATCATAGCTTTTACCTGGATTTTGTCAGCTGCTATTCGACTGCCCATGTTGTACGGGCTAGAGGTTACAGCGGGCAAAAACGGCTATCTCGGATGCTTACTGTCTCTAGACGATGCCTTTTACAAAGGAGCGGAGAAGAGTTACTATCAGTTCACCTTGATTGGATTATTTGCGGTACCTTTATCGGTGATTGCTATACTCTACTCAGGAATTTTTATTTCACTGAGACTCAGAAAATTTCCTGGAGAAGTTGTTCCAAGAGGAGCGGGAAGAGAACACAGGCGAGACGCCGTCATAATGAAGAAAGTGCTTCGCATGGTCTTTATCGTAGTAGTTGTATTTGTCTTATGTTGGCTTCTGTTTTTCATTCAGCTTATTTTGTTTTCCTATAAAATTCGAGTTCCTTGTGAGGTGTTATTCTGGCGTCTGTTTCTGGCTCATCTAAACAGTGGCATTAATCCCATTCTATACCTTGCGCTCAACGAGAATTATCGCGAAGGAGTTAAGAATCTCATTCGACGTTGGAGGCCGGGCGGGTTTGTCGCTGGGAAAACGGTGTATCCCTTGAGGTCTGTAACTCTGGAGAGCTCTAGAAACCCGCAAATGGAAGGAACACAAACCAAAAACAACGTTAAGGAATGAGACAATAGTGATCTATGAACTGATGGGAGCGTTGTTTTTTACTGAACTGAACAACTTTATTTAAGAGTCATATCTTCTAGCTGGCTACATGTAGCTTACAAATCGGGGACAACCTCGTATTTCTCCGTCCTTGCCTGAGTAACTTGGTTGTATGTCTGCTTTCTTGTATCCGTCGAGAGAAATATTTCAAGAAGTTCTCAGATAACTTTACTGAGCAAGCTACTAGATTTCTATCGCTATGATATTGATAGTGACGTATAGTTAACGCCGCAATAAACGCAGTTATTGTGAAGCCCAGAAACAACCTAAAAAGTTTTGGTCGATATGAGGTTGTTCTGTTTCTAGTAATATTACTTTCAAATTTTTGGCTCTGGTCTCGGACTCAGAAGTTTTGTATATTTAAAACTAATCATCTTGCGTCATTATTTGTGATCATTATCCGATAATTAGGCCAATGTTTATACCATGGTATTTTGCAGTCGCAATTTGCAATAGTCATCGCACTTTCTTGTACCTGTTTCAATTTGAAATATACGCGTGTCGCACTTTGTCGTAAAAAAGCTGTCGCAAATACTACTTTTTAAGTCCTATCTGGCCTATTTGACCCTAAATCAATGTCTACTACTCCATCAGGTAGTCTTTCAGAATGGAGTTAGGGTATCAATTAACTTCGATGTTTTCCTGAAGGTATTTTATTCTGCTTAGTTGCCTAGCGTCGACTGCGATGTCGTGTAGTTAGGAGTATATGTACCAGCAACGCCTTCTGTGTACCGAGTCGTGCTTGTTTGTAGCTCAATTTGATTTCTGCCGAGACTACGTCTTTTGCGAAATTTTTCGTTGAGAAGCCCTCGTACTTTCTTTGTAGTGGTAAAACACAACATGATGAAAAATCCTGCAAGAAAGTAATAGAAGTTCAATTAGGTGATTATTTCTTGTCGCTATCGCTTCACTTTAAACTATAATCGATCGAACCTACCTTGCATACTGTTCAACAGATTAGAAGGATATTTCAAAAATTCGGCTTTTTGCCAACTGGAGGCGATTAATTCCAGAATCCAACTCAATCCCATGATAATTGTCAGTTTGATGCAGATGATTGGTAGCGAAACTCGGCTGGACGTGTTAGCTGCTGGGCATGCTATTCCGGCATCCTGGAAAAGAAAGAAGAAATGATCCGAAAAACTGTTTTAAGAACCTTATGACTGACTTATGATAGTTTACACAACAATTGAAAAAAGGTTCTTTATAATATTGCCTGTAGATTGTGTGAGTGACATACTTTTTTCAGGCGATGGATAGCGTACAAACATTTCGTCAAGCACAACGCATTAAATACCAACGAGAGGCAGACTGGCGTTACCACGGTAACAGTTTTAGCTGTTGGGTCTGAGATCCAACAAAACAGAGAATTTCCTGAAAAAGCAAAAATAAATAAATAAATAAATAGGAATAAAACGAAAGACATGTTACAAGCTGTACAATTTGAAAACCCTGTGGATTTAGGCTGCTCATCTTTGCCGTCACCGGGGAGGAGAGAGAAAGCAGCCACATAAAGTTGGAGCTCATGCAGCCGAACATCAAAAACAAAACCTAACTTCCAGCATGTGAATTAATCATACCAGACCAGTTAACGTTAAGTGTTACAGACGAGTATATGGCTGTGAGTCGTGGGTCCTGTCGAAAGCAATGGAAAGCGAGATGAATGCCTTTGGTACCTCAATTATAGAATTATGCTCAACATCAAGAGAATCGATAGGGTGTCCAATGCTAAAATCTATGATCTAACTCAGACTGCCCCGCTAGTAGAAAATGTCGGAACCCGCCAACTGAGGTTTCTGGGTCATGTACTCAGGATGCCTGATGATGAGCCATGCAAGGAGTACGCACTGTATATTCCACCACATGGGAAGAGAAAACCAGGAAGGCAACGAATCCTGTTTCTCAGATACATTCAACACCTTTTGGGAGACACAGACAACATGATTAGCCCGGGCAAGCTGTCTGAATTGGCATAGGATCGTTGTGGCTGGAGGAAGCTCGTAGTCGCCTGCTCTGCAGCCGACCGATGATGATAATGATGTTACAGACGAGTCTACCATCTCAGAATAAAGGGGGAGGGGAGGGGGTTGGGGCCCTGATAAGGAGTGCTTCTTTGAGATGAGGTGGGGCGCTTAATACAGGATTGACACGTTATTCGCCATAGTCTTAATAACTGTAATGTTTTTATACCATATCCAACATGGAAGGTTTCAGTGGAGTCCAGAACAGCGCACACAGTCACAATGATTCCAGGAAATGCCCAGCCAACAATACAATATTTGATGAAAGTCTTTGTGATGTCAGAAGCTTGCCTTCTTGTGTCACGTACTGCTAAAAATAAAATATATTTAAAAAATTTAGGATATATTTTAAAAAATTGTCATCGTCATCATCATAATCTTTCTTACTGTTATTGTCTCTTGTAAATTTTGGAATTTTTAAACTGTCGTTAAACTTTCTTTTGGCATTTAAGGGGTCAAAGTGCCTATTATGAATTAAAAGGAGATTTGAGCCCCAAAATGCTCAAGGAAATATTTTACGACAGTGAAATTTTCAAAATTTACAAGGATTTGTGTGGAAATCCATTCAATCGTGACTGGATGGCAAAAGTTTTTCGTCTCATACAATTTCTTCTAACTTTCGGCGGCCGTTAAAATCGCTACTTTTGAGATATACGACTGAAAATTTACAGGTTACGTAATTTTAATATGTTCTTTCAGCTCGTGCTAACAACATTTTACAAAAGCGAACTGTCTCCGTGTTTACCAAAAGTTGATCACGTGATCAACTAATGCAAAAGGCCTATCAAAACTATCATCACTATCACCATCATCATCATTATCACCACCAACATAATAACACCTCACCTAGTCAAATGATCTCAAAGGGTTTTTGCTTATGAGTTTGGAAGAAATTTTGGATTAATCTTCTACGAGCAGTTGTTTTAGAATCACGATTTATACAAATACAGATAGCTTCACTTTTATCAACTTTCGGGTGTAGAAACAAAATGATTCAAGAACAAGAAGTATGCTTGGAGCTCTTCAATTCATTGAAAGCTGTTATTATATATACTAACCATAAACGTTAAACGCATTTGCCGTATCAAACGCCATGACACTCATCCACCAAAAAGAAGCCAGAACAAAGAAATGAAGGCAGATCGCGATTGCTTTGCAGTAAAGCTCAACTTGTTGGAACTTAGCAGCACAAAGAAAAATAATGTGGTTGCACAGCATTGCCGATAGGAGGCAAATGAGGCATTTTCCAGGCAAGTTACGCAGTTGTTTGAAAGATAGGTAAACAACGAGCAAAAAACAGTTCGAGACAATCGAGACTACTGTGCCAGCAAATGTTATTTGCCCAAGGGTCCTAGAGGCTGCCCACTGCAAATCTTTTGGGTTCTGGTTATCTGGACACACAAGATAAAACACACTTTCGTTTTGTCTCATTTTTAAATTCTCTTGATTCTGTAACATCTGTGACATAAACACTGTCACTCGACTGGAGTTCAAAGGTATCGGTATTGTACGATTTATTGCTGACGTCAAAAGGGTACATACTTCACCGCCATAGATAACTGTACAATTAGCCTCACTTGAGCTGCAGTTAAATGATGACGTCAGATTATCTTGATAATTCGCTGGGGGCGGTTGAGCTTTTTGTATCACCTTCCTATCTAGAACGCTCGAACTCAAATCAAATAAGATTGACAGGGGTGGTCCCGGAAAACCGGAAGATACTGTGCTGACTCCTGCAATACTTGAAGTGGCAGCCTGGTTAAAGGATTCTTGAATTGCATCCCCTTTTTTTCGATCATTTGGTTGGCAGAGTGCACAGTGAGGGTTTCGGAAAGATAGTGTATTTAAGCCAGCTATTATGATCGGCATAGAATAAGACAAACATAAATTCCTGATTACAGACATGACTGGTAATTGATTAGAAGCACAAACCATGTCCTGTGGAATACATCTCTTGTAAGGTTGTTTAAGGTTTGAAAGCGGTACATATCTCCACGAGCACTGGTCATTTTCTTTCAGAAACCTTTTGATCGCTGTAACATTGGCTTGAAGCGACTCTAAACTCTGACTCCGGCAATTCGCTATTTCTAGACCCCAGAACGAAAGGTTTCCTGCGTTGTTGCACTTCGCACAAGCAATGCTGCGGTATGTTTCATTGTTATTAATGTCAAACACAGGCAGTTCTTTTTCCAATGTCATATTCAGATCTTGAATGGTTTGACACTCGTTCGTGTCTTGACTTTTTGGCTGTAAACTGCAAGAAGATTTCATTATAACTCCATCTGTCCATGAAGAAGTACTCAAGTCCTCGCATGTCATATTTAGAAATGATGAATCAATTCGCGCGTTTCTAAATGTACCACACCTGCAAAGGCAAAGGAATACAGTTAACAGAGCCCACCTTTATTACACTAAAGGTTTGATATCAGTGTGGTAGTTGACTAATGACTCTTTGAAAACATGAAAGGTTCGGTGTTGCTTTAGTGCAGACGTGCAGGAAAGATGGTCTTCGAAAACGTTCAGACACGACAAGAATTTGCGCATTGGCGTTTCAGTCGGCTTTGTGTTTCTGGGTATGGTAAAAAATATAACGATGCAAAAGGTATTACTGTTGACGCGTGAATCTTGTGTGTTTTGTAACGTTTAAATATAGTGATTTGCGAAACTGCGACCCAAAGCTCGTGCCATCAACAAACAAAAAAAACAAAAAACAAACAAACAGTGTGATATTTACCTCAAATGAAAATCCAAACAGCAATCACCCCACGAAACACAAGCCAGATCACAATAACAAGTTTTAGAATGGCTCCTTTCTTCTAAGTAACACCTGCCTTCACACGATTGTGTCCTTAAGTGCTTGTGGTTGTTCACATTTTTGAGGAAGTCCTCAATCTGAAACGGCGTGATGTTAAGATTATGAAGACGCTGAACCAGGCTTAAAAGACTCACATTTCGTCCTTGAAACTTCACAACAAAATCCCCGTCAGTTGTATCTAGGAAAAAATTGTTCGCAGTTTTTAAGGCTAAAATCTCGTGAGATAGAACATTTAGAAGAAAGCAAAAACTGACCAGAGCAACTTTGGTAAAAATCAAACATACCAATTGGTATTAGCATTTCATCTGACTCTTCTCTCTCCTTTACGCCAAAAGATGATCCGTGACTTTCATTGTAAATCTGCTGATAACCTTCGGTTTTCTCAATTTCGAAAGCTACAATGATAATCAAAACTACTATCACCATTTTACAATTGAATGGCAGAGATGGATGTTCTTTTTTCATTATCCGCTAAAACGGAAAACGTAAAAGCAACTGCAATGTGTTTGAGGTTTGTAGAAAAGAAGGTACGCATTGACCGTCTTGCAGCTTGTTTGATCCGGATCCTCTGTCGTAAGACAAGTGTCTAAAATGGCTTCCAAAGAGGGAAACCTAAGTATAATTCACAGCAGTTTTAATTAAATAAAAGTTCATTGCGTATCTTATTGTATTTTGTGAAAGAAGTTCTGCTTGAGCTCAAAATTGTTTCAAAAACTGGCACTGTTTGTGTTTTAATTAACTTTAAAAAATGTCCTATAACACTTCAGGTAACAGTTAATTAAAAAGTATGTTTCAGTGTTCTTTGAAATAAAGCACTTCTCCGAAGAGAACACTTAGTTACTTTCGTTACGTTACACAGCCTCCTAACTACCCTTAGCTACTTCTTAGGCGTGAAAATGATATGATTGAGCAATTTCAGTGAAAGCTCTTTCAGTATCAGTCTCATAAAAAAGAATCAACAGACTACGCCCGATCCCAATCGCGCTGGCCATGTAAGTACATGCAAGTACATGCAAGTGTAAGTCCAGTTTCTTTTTGTGAGACAAAATTCTTTCTTGAATTTTCGTAAGGCATTAGAAACGCAGTTTGATAGTCCAGTTTGAATTTGGTTTTTGATGAGTGAAGTGCTGAACGTATGTATTTTACCGATTCAGTTCCATTTTCAGTGTATTTTGTCGCTACCGGAAAAATAGTAATCTGATTAAGTTGCTTTTCCTCGTTTTACGAAATGGCCGAAATGAAATCAAGATTTTTTTTCATGAATTTCATTTTAGGGCACTGATGCGATAGAAAAGTCTAGTGTCAAAATAAAATGAGCTTTCCTTGGATTTTTAAAATCAAGAATTAAATAATATTTTTTATTTATATTTATAAATTGAAAACGGGCAAGAGAGCCCAGTAAACATAGATAAAATTTAAAAAAAAAACATGATGTAGTTAACATTAAGAAAACAAACAACCACATTTCCTCTTCTTTTAAACCGATTTAAATATTAATGACTAATATTCATAACTGTCACTTTAGGGCAAAATTCTTAGTGAGTTATTCAGCAAACTGAAAAGTAGGCCCACCATTAAAAAGAAAAAGATATTAAATTTTTGAATGCTGCACTATAGGGAAACCGAATCTGAAGTAAAATAACCAATCTTGTGGTGAAGTAAATAGAAAAGCAGCACTGATATTAATCTTCGTTGGTAATGAAGCTTTGAGTTTTTATTGGCTTTATTTTCATTACATTGGGTTTATATTGATTTACTTGCAGAGGCATGTACTATGGCGAAACGACCCTTCTACCAGGCCAATGTTTGACATGTTGCAACTGGTCTTCTCCAGGTTCAGCCGTATTCTTTTGACAGTAAATGGTACCAAATTAACTGTGAATGATTGTGGGGGGTTTCTTAGAGCATTTAGCCTTTTTACAAGGAGACTTTTTGAATGACCCACCTAATTTTATTTGTTAGTATACGCCAATATAAACTCAAACATGGCCGAATTTTTCCAAAACACACACTGACTAAACTTAAGGTGATGTTACACGAGACGACATTGTTGTTGCGACATTGTTTCAAATGGTTCCAACATTGTTCCAACATTGCAACGCTGTGTTGCGCTAAAATTCGTCGTTGCGAATCGTCCCGTCTAACATCACAAGCACGCAGCTTTGCTTGAGTCATTGTGTGCTTCATATCAGAATAACTCCGGCGGGTCAGCTTTACGCCTGAAAATGCACTCTGACCGGGAACTACTTTTACAGTTTTTATCTGTTTGAGCACAAACTTTTGCAGGATGATAGAACTTTGCATTCTAAACAATCGGATGATTTTGTTTTTTGATTTTAACGGCTTTGGCGGGAAAATGACGTCACATGATTAAAAGCAAAATTAAAATTTTAACTAATGATGTAAAAAATAGGTAATTTTTCAAGAGCCAACGTGATATGATCAATTGTGAATTTTTTTTGAAAAGCTCAATTGGTTGAGAAGTCATCAAGCTATGATTTTTGAATTTCCCGCCATATTGTTTCTATTTTTAGAAACATACGCACATTTCAAGACGCTACATCTCCTAAAGCAATTGAGCTTTTCAAAAACATTTTTCTTGCTTGTTTCTATCCCGTTGTGCTGTTTAAAAATTATCTATTTGTTACGTCACTACCTGAACTTTCAATTTTGCTGTCAATCATGTGACGTCATTTTCCCGCCAAAAACCTTTAAATTCGAAAAACAAAAAACATACGATTATTGTTTGAGTACAAAGTTCTACCATCCTGCAAACTTTGGGCTCAAACGGGTAAGAAATGTAAAAGTAGTTCCTAAAGTACAGTTTCAGACGTGGCGTGATAAATTTGAGTGTGTCTTTGAAAAAAAAAGATACAGAAAAATAGTTATTGATAACTAAGAGGAAAGGTGTTACGACTGACTTACTAAGGAAAGAAGAAACATTTAGTTGATGACAGTTGAAATCTTCAAGGTTCAAAATGCGCACGCGCTCGAAGATGACGCAAGAATTATGCGCAGAGGTGATGCGCAATTTTTGACAACCTCGCGCGTTCATAACGTTAATAGTTGGTTCAGCTATTTGCTACTGCTGCCACATGAATTAGTTAAGCTGCCATTTAATGCACTGATGTTACAAAGTACTTTATGAATGAAATTAAGAAGATTATTACCCTCTTTTTTGTAATCTATGCTGTGTATTCACTCTACGTAAGATGTCAAGCTAATCCTGGCGGTAGATCATGTGGTAAGTGCAACTTTGAATATGTTTTTTCGTGTACCCAAATACGTTGATAATTATAGAAAACGTAAACGTCTTACAAGGAGTTACTGTGAGAGATCTTGAGTTTAAACCAAGGTTACTGACGCATCACAACTGACATGGCCCGACATATAATTGACTGATAACGAATTCCGGGGAGATTGTCAAAAAGTCAATCACTTTGAGCAACAGATCGAACAAAAAGTGTTCTTTACGGCGCAGCACTCAATTAAAAGTCCATGAGTAAATAAATTGTCTAAGAGGTCGTTAATGAATGTAATAAAACAAATGTCTTGGACACAAACCGTTTTTCAAGATATATCAAACAATCCATAATGCTCGTCTTTACGCCGGTTTGTATGTCGCGTGCCGCAAGCCAGTAACTGTAACAGTTCCTGAACTACGTATGGACGAACACTCTCAATCAATCGAGAATGACCCATGGCTCTGATGCCTTGTTATAACCATTCACTTTGTATTCAACATTGACTTCAAGTTGTGCCTGGCCGGTAGCCTGTGTACAGACGTCCCCCCTCCCTCAGAAGGGAGGGTGACGTCTGTAGACAGGTTACTGACGTGGAAGA
>OZ037992.1:2494016-2656516 GCA_964035705.1 Porites rus
TTTCAACATGGCCGCCGCGTCTATATAACAACTACTAAACCTTACACGTTCATGTTCTGTGAAACTGCAATGAACCAGCTCGTTTATATATACTTGTACGATTGAACGCCATTATAACAAACAGGATGGATATACAAGGCAATACGGACCATCTAATTATCTGAATGCGTAGCCAAGAACCAACCTGGATTCCTCATAACATATAATGTTGAACTGTCGCTATTCAAACAATGCCTACAAGCCTGGAAAATTAAGGATATCTATCTTGGATTTTTTGGTAAGAAAGTTGCCATGAACATTACGAAGATTACCATTTACTGATAATCGAATACAACTCGTTGGCTATTCGATTTGAATTGAGCAAGAAATTAGTTATAAGTGGTAATTCCCGACCAAACACTCTTGTCTGGGACGAATTTCAAATCACAAGAGGTTATCAATTAAAGGTAAAAGCATTAAAAACAGATTAATGACACTTAAGTTATAGTAGCGTTGTCATTATTAGTATACAATTATACTATTGGAAATATTTTTATATTAATATGTGGTTAACTATTTGGCAATTAATAGACATTTCAAAAGGGACCCTTTGCTATGTCATTTCGATTTGTCTTGACAAATTAGGTATTTCATCGAGTAATTGCCATTTCTGCCAAAACACGTTTTAAGAACGAGGCCAACATGCACTCTATATTTTTTTATTTGTGGTTGATGAAAACATATAGAATTAGTGCACGCCACTTTCGCCAAAATCGTCACTTTCCAAAGGGCCCCTTTGCCATCTCATTTGCATTTTTGTTTATAATTTGGTGATTTCGGCAATTAATCGCCGTTTCTGCCATTTTCGCCAAATACGCCATTTTCGCCAATATCGCCACTTTCCAAAGGGCCCCTTTGCCATCATGTTTGAATTTTTGTTTACAGTTTGGCGTGTTTGGCGATTAATCGCCATTTCTGCCATTTTCGCCAAATACGCCATTTTCGCCAAAATCGCCACTTTGGAAAGGGCCCCTTTACCATCTCATTTGAGTTTTTGATTATAGTTTGGCGATTTTGGCGATTTATTGCCATTTCTGCCATTTTCGCCAATGCGTGCATTTCTGGACATATCTCCAACACTCAGGGTCTTTAAATACCTGAGAAGAAAGTGCTCCCTTTGTTATTGACATCTGCAGACTTTCTAGTCTTCTCGGAAAAGGACAGAAAAATGTCTCCCGTTTCACAGCACTTTTACTTATCTGGTTCTTATGGGAGGTAAAACGTACAGGGACGTAGATCCCAGTAGTGTGGCCAACCTTTCCTGGGCTGGGTGGATTATCTGTAAGGAGAGATCTTGTTATAGGGACAAGCTCAAGATCCTCCTTAGTTGTCCTCGCAAATCAAAGTACCATCAAACAAAAAGATTAAACAATGATCACCAAAGAATCAAATTATTCCAACTTGTGCTGGCACAGGGCTTCTGTGAACTGCCGAACGTTTTCATTTCAGAGGGAGACTGAGGCGAGAAGAAAACATTGAATAATTACCAAGGAATAAAAAACTTTAAAAATCCCCGAAAAAGAAAAAATCCAGAACTTAAAGGTTTGTAAAAGTGGCTTAATTCTAAAATGTAAAATTTTGAATACTAAAGGGCGTGACTTGTCATGTGACGTCAAAAAGTGCCATGTCAGCACCAAAAATAGTCCCTTTCATCCGTGGAGGGAGTGCGAGAAAAAACGAGAAAAATAAGGGTAAAAGGTAGATATAAATGAAGAGCCATTCCTTAACTCACACGAGTATTTGCATGTATAATCTGTTTCAGGTTTTGTCATTCAAAGTTAATTCATTCATGGCCATGGACTCCACGAAACTGTCGGCGATGTATTAGATAAAAGAGCCATAAAAGCGCGCATTAATTACAGGGCATGTTTGATTATTGTTGTTAAAGATTGAATGAAGGTATTAAGTCAAAGCACTTTTTTATTTCTCTGTCGAGTTCGCCTCAAAGACCAAGAGAAGTTAGCCAGCAAACTAAGTACTGTGAGATGAACCGCAAAAGCCTTCTGCAAAAGGGTTATACGCAACTTTGTGCTCAGAACTTTCCGACGATTCTACCTAATAAAAGAGTGTGAAATCTTAGACGTAAATTGTAATAAATGTAAAAAAAAAGAGGGAAAATAGTAATATTTCAAAAGTAGGTTGAGTTTGATCGTCCGAGTGAACGTAGTCCTGAATAGGACTATTGTTGTTGACAGTGACTGAGGTATCGAGAACCTGTGCAGTAGTCATCTTCAGAGTCAAAGTGAGTTGTATCACGTCAGTTGATGGTATTATACTCTGGTTATTGGTCTGATTGGTCAATTACGTTGCGATGTTATTGGTCGTCTGTCAGATAAGCCGTGATGTTATTGGCTATGAAGACTCGTAATCAGTAATTGGTGCGTTTCGATCCGTCTATTGTCACAGTTAAACAGTCGTCTATTGTTAGTCAAATTGTCAGTTCTCCAGTCGTTCTCTCGTAGTTAGTTTTGCTTGATCTCGTCAATAAGTCGTTTCTGCGGCGTTGGTAACTGTTGGCTACGATTCAGTGGCGTTTGTTCTAAGTTAGTAAACCAGCTTTCTAAAGTAAGACGTTGATACTAGTCTGTAGAATACGTTAAACATGTCATTACAGATGAAACATCGAATTGACTGGGACTTTGCGACATGTATAACGTATTCTACAGACTACTATCAACGTCTTACTTTAGAAAGTTTAGTTTTATTTAGCAAGCTCGAGGTCAAATTTATACTTGTTAAAGTTGTCTTCACCATTCAACTTGGTCCGCCCCCCCCGTCACCGGCTGGGTGTTCGCAACAGAAAAAAAGGCTCCGCACAATATGAAACAAGAATGAAAGTAATTTCTCATTTATTTGTGTTTTATCCATACTGACGATGTAAATGATCCTCCTCTCCTTTACCGTGGGGAAGTAGTTTTTGTTTAAGTTAGGAGTAATTTAAAAAATGGTATTGCACCTGATGCATTGTGAACTGCAAATTGATCACTAATGCATGATCTAGCTGAGTCGAGGTGTTAAATTTTCTGTCCAAAAGACATTTGTTACCATGAAGAAAATGACCTGATATTAATGTGAATTTGGACAAAGCTTATGCGTGTAATATAAGTTGTCTGGCATGTTTTAGTAATTTTCCGGCCTCATAGCGATTACCTTTTAAAGTGATACTAGTCGATATTTGAGACAATTTCTTGCAGGTGGCTCTAACAAAAAGACGCGACAAAGATTTTAGTTTAAAATGTGACATGATCCTGATTGCTTTTTAGCACATGTTATAAGATACATAACAAGTGAGCTGTGTTAGATCAGGGTCGATAAATCTCTTTACCGAGTTGTTTTTTTAGTGTGGTTCCCATTATTTTTAAAACTAAAATCTAAAAGAGAACTCGCTGACTACTTTCTAACGAGAGTGCGAAAAAGGAATAATGCAATCGTAAGGCTAACATTATCGCTAAGATATTCTGGGTTTAGTCAAGGCAATTCAGATCACAAGATTTGGTTGGTTACGCCAGTCATCATCAGTGGATCCACATGGAATAGCTTACCTACTGTTGGAAAAATAGCCACAGCTTGAGGGCGCATATATAACTTGTGTTTTCAAATGCGAAATTTAACAAGTCTAGATGCCATTGTGATCGGCAATATGGCTCCTCTGACTGCAAGAGATCAGAGAACTAAAATGCGACAGACAGGGGAAAACTCAGTTCATGGGACATGTGAATTTCAACAATGTTATTTTTAAACCAATTAAACGCTTGAAATTACTTGGAAGTTGGTTTCCAGAGAGATCTGCAAATTTTTATTCAGTGTTGGAAAAAGTCCTGGAAAAAAAGAATAATGCGGAGACATTATGCTGTCTCTTGGTCGTCACTACAATATTCTGCATTGTTTGCTTTGAGGCAGTCGCGTGATAGCGTTTCAAACAAATGACAAAAATTAGGCCCGGACGTCTAGGGAGACAACAACCAGGGGCACCTAAATAGCGACTTTTTTCTGCAAAATAACTGTTCGAAGGAGCAAATATTGCCTAGAAATTTCTAAAGCTTAAGAAAAGCTAAAAATTTGTGCATAACCGTTCCATTCGTGTAAAATATTCGGAGGTTTTCTAATAGCTTAACTACGATTTTCGGAGTTTGTGTTATTCACATTTTAATATCAAGATATTGCGATTATTGTTAAAAAAGGTCTCCTAAAATTTTCGGTATAAAGAAAAAACGTCCCCTATAATTTTCTAATGAAAACAAGGCTACTTCATTTCCTCGAACTTTCGACTGGACCCATACGGTTAGCTAACACTTTCAGATGAGACGAAAAAGCCACCTAAAACTTCCGTGACGACCAAAGTTCCCTAAGACGTCCGAACAGAGAAATAGTTTTTAAATTAACCAAAAAGGCTTCAAAAAGCGTAGAGAAAACCATGTGAGACATTTCTGGCGTATTTGGAAACATTCGGTCGTTGGGTGCCCCTGCACAACCTCTAAAAATAACTTTAGTCAAGTTCACATATCCTGGCCAACGCTCTAAGATTCCCTTTCTGTCCCATAATTTGGTAAATGAATTACAGGCGTTCTCAGTCGTCTGAAGGCACACAAGTAAAGGGTATAAGATAAAATCAGTCTCGCATTCACGCCCCGAGGAAAGATGCTGAGATAAAGAATGTACGCATTGTGACTGGTTGGGGGGTAGATCATTCCTTACAGCCTCAGTTAGGGCCGCGAAAGAAATCTCACTTCATCCTCCGCCTCACCCAGAGACCAAAACCTCTTTACGTTAAGAAGTTATTGAAAAAAAAAATCAATTTTGTACCAAATATTAGGTGTAAAACATGTGTAAGTGTCAGTTTTGTTGACAGGGGGACAGGTGTGTAGTTACGAAGAAAAAGGCAAATGACAGTTGTCATATGCCTAGCATAATAAACTACAGTTAATGAAAAACAAATAATCCCGACAAAAAGTGACTTATCTAAACAGAAACGACATTTCCCTTCAAAAAAAACTTATGGAAAAAAAGCTTATGGTACTGCAATTGAGGCAGACGTAAAACCCATTTTCGCCGAACTAGCGCTAGTTTAATCAGTTCCCTTCGCAAAAAGAAAGTTGAAAAACAACCAGGCGTCTTTAAATTTTTTACTCGATGAACGCAAATTCGCTTTGAACACTAGTGCAGTCGATGTTTGCTGAGCCTTAATTGCAAAAATTTGGCAAGAATTATTTCTGTCTGTTGTCCACTGACGTTTGCTTTTGTACTCTAACCCTAACCCTAACTCGAAAAACCCCCTCGCCACTGGTAAGCTATTTCGGGTCGTTTGAACTAAAAAAGGTCCCCCCCTTCTTTTTTTTTTCAACCAATTTGAGTCTGCTTTTATATTCTCTATTTTCAATGAATCGGATGTGTCAACAGTGTCAACCTTAAATTAATTCTGGAATAGGAGATTCTGCAAAATAGGTTTTCCCATTTTGTCGCAAGTTAATGAATATCACCTGCACGCATGGGAATTAAACGTCTAAGATAAAGAAAGTTAAAGTGTCTGTCATGCAAAAAAAAAAAAAAGCGCATTGAAAGAGCCGCATCAAACATCGGTTTTTTGTTCTAAAATTGGCGAGAACATAATACCTAATTTATTTATGACACCTGCGAGCTTTGAAGTCTTTAAAACAAAATGATATCACAGACCCTGGTTTATCAAAAAATGAAAAGAAAAAAAAAACTGGTCACTTAATTTTTTCAATGGCTATTCCATTGTTTGGTAATACCCATTGCCGTGAGTGACAACTCCTTTAGATGCAAAAGTGATGCAAGCTAATTAAAGAACGACTTGTGTTTGTTCCTCTGGTTATTTATTGCGCGAATGATCTATAGTTGTACATTACTTATCGAAAAGAAAGCTTCAAAGTAATCTCTCTCGATACTTCAAAGCCGCAATCCACTTAAAAGTATTAAAATGGATAAAGCTGGCCTTCTTGAGGACATTTACAACACTTCATCCTTTACCATGGCGTTAAACCTTTCGTCGGGAAATTCTCTCGTATCAGAAAGCGAATGCTTTCATAGGGACTCACTAGCGACAAAATTTCTGCGAATTCTTCCTCACTTCTTCATAATCATTGTGTCGTTGATAGGAAATTCTATGGTTGTGGCCGTTGTGTTCAAGAATTCTCGAATGAGAACTACAGTGAATTACTATATAGTGAACATGGCCATCGCAGACTTACTCATTACCCTCTACATGCCAAGAACGATATCTGCCGTTATACTTGGCTACGAGTGGGTCATAGGTGGAACAGCTGGTCTAGTTCTCTGCAAACTCTCTATTTTTGTTAACCAAATACCGATGATAGCCTCCATATTCACCGTAGTTGCTATCAGTTTTGACCGTTTCAACGCCGTGGTATTTCCGCTGCGTACTTTCGTTTCCACTCAGATGTGTAAGGTTGTAATATTCTGCACGTGGCTTATAGCCTTGGCATTTCGCTCTCCAACAGTCTATGCCGTACGTCTAATGCCTGGAAAAAACGGCAAACTCTACTGCAATTTGGCATTAGATGTAACTTTCGGACCCGGGGCAAAGAAATTGTACTATAATTTTAACATGATCGCAATTTTTACAATCCCCTTTCTTACAACTGTAATCTTCTACACTTCTATAATGGTGACTTTAAAAAGACGAAAAGCGCCCGGGCTTACACCCGAAAATTCATCTAACAACAGCGAGGGTTTTAAACGCAGAGAGGTGGTTAAAAAGAACGTCCTTCGTTTGGTCTTAATTGTGGTAACGGCGTTCATTTTATGCTGGTTGTTGTATTATATCAGGCTCATCTTGTTCGCCTATGGCTACGATTTTTCCTGCAACTGGTTGTTTGTGCGGCTTATTCTAGCGCATTTTAACAGCGCCTTAAATCCCTGTTTGTACGCCATTTTCAGCGAAAACTACCGCAAAGGATTTAAGAAGATTTTATCGAGGGTAAATTGCTTAAAGAGGTTGCCAAGAAGACGCCTTTCAGATCAAAGTCGCGATTCAAACAGATTTGTCCGAAGGAGGAGCTTGGGACCGTGGGGTAGTAATGGGAGTATTAGTATTCGAATAGAAGGTGAAAGGCAACAGTTATCAATCTGATAATACAATGCGCTTTCCGCTTTTCCTTGAGTTTATTTGACCTTTAAGTGGACTACCGTGCAGCACGAAATTTTTTCGGGTTCTAATTTTTGCGATTTTTCAGTCCACCGATTCGCAAAAATAATTAAGTTCCCGCAAATGAAAATTACCGCAAACATTTTTCCCGCAAAAATTTGCTCCAGAGTAAATATTCTCTAACTTAAATTCGCTACACAAAAATACAGGACTAAGAAATCGTGTCTGTTCAATTACAACTTGTCTCTTTCCTTCAGAAAGAAAACGGTAAACAATGAACTTACTGGTTTTACATAAGATACATACGCACTATATTGTTTGAAAATATGTATTTCTATTGCACGTATTCAATAAAAACGAAAATATCATCAATGCTCGGTGCTGGGTTCTTTCTGAAAATCGCAAAAATTAATTCCCTGCAAGAAAAACCAATCTGTTCAAATCGCATAAAAATTAGTTCGCGCAAAAGACAAAAAATCACCACTCCGCAAAAATAAACTGCCGCAAAAATTTGGTACCACACGGTAGCAAGAGCTACTGAGTAAGGTGGGTGGGGGGATGGGCAAATTATTGTCTTGCCGACAAGGTTAGCCCCTTCTAATAATACATGCGCAAAATCGCATTTTTCAATCCTCGTTTGATTTGCCTCTGAGATTATAATGATGAAAAGGAGGCTTTTTTATTTAACGCCTAAGGTTTTCATCTAAAAAACTTTTTACCCTTTGTGGTGAAAGGTTTATCTTAAGAAGCGTTGCTTGGGTCATATCACTGTATGATTAATAGAGTTCCCGAACGAAAAACGTCTTCAAGAGGCGCCGACAGAACATCGAATATTCATTGTAATATAAATGAAAAACACATTTGAAAACCAAAAAAACAAATTCGAACTTTAAACAGCTTAGGCTAGGATATATCTTCGGGAATCGCCGATAACTTAATCACATGTTGCACTTAGCGACAACTATTCAACACAGGATCGAGAATGAGCTTCGAAGTATTTCCCGATTTTTCTTGATCTTATCATTATACACTTGCTAAATCTACATAGTTAAAAAAAAGAACAAAAATAATGATGTGACTAAATTGCTGCAAACAGGTGTTAACTTAAAATTTTTAAAATTACTTCGATCGGTTTAGGCTCGGAATAAGTGTTTTATCTGTTTATAGTAGACCCATAAATACCGGCGAAACTAAGAGAGCACTACAGTTGCTAAATATACGCTCAATCTTTGATAAAACGCTGTGAATAACTACTTTAGAGATGTTTAGTTTAAGCTGAAAAACATATCCAAAAGTAAAAATTGAATACTTAACTTTGAACACAATTAAAATTTAAATGATAGAAGACAATTTCCCAACCCCTGGGGAAATCTCACATCTTCTCTTTTTCAGTTCACTTTTTTTTTTTGGAAAATAACTGTATATTATGTCAAAACACCAAGCCTGTTAAAAAAAAGTCATTTCTTTTCTTTAATTGCAAAAATAGAATATTCTATTAGCACAGATCGCACTAGTTCTTTACATTTACTCGATTGCCGGAATAATAATGACAAGAAATTGAGTTGCATGATTCAGTTGTTTTCATGTATATTTTTTCTCATTAACGACTCGACAATGAAAAGACACCGTTGGTAGTATATTAGGCTTTTAACTAACTTAATGCCCCAAGGGGTAACACCAACTGGTATAAAATAGAGCGAATAGAAATTACGACAATTATTACCATTATTTCAAAAAAGGCAAGAATATTGGAAAATGTTATTTTCGCTGCAAAAATACCCTGTAATTAGTTAATAAAGTTACATATTGTAGATATCAATAAAAAAAATAGTTGCGTGAAACCAAGAGCAGTACAGTGGAGGGGTGCGGAAGTGAAATCCTTGTACCCAGGGCCGTTAACCCTCATGGTGACAAGTTGTCGAGCGGACGTCGCTGGGAATGAGTCCGAAAAGACGGTTCAACTATTGAAGTTAAAACCATTATTTTAGGTAGTTATAACACTTTTAAATTTAATTTAAAACGTCTGCAAAGAAGTGTACAAAAGATAAGAAACGCGCACAATTAACAAATCCGTGCTTTTCTTTAGTCGCTTCAGAGAGGAGAACAGAGACGTCACGTTACCATGGTAGCATAATTTCTGGATGACAACAATAGACGACGGCGATGGCAACGAAAACTACAAAACAGCAAAAGGTTTTGTACATTTCTTAGGCGTCGCTGCACGAGTGCGACATAAAACCAGACTCATACGCAGTCGCTATTTAAGTGTTTGTTGGGATGAGAGAAGATTGGGGATTAGGTTGAGGCATAAGACCCCGCGCGCCAAAACCTAATCCCCAATCTTCTCTCATCCCAAAAAACACTTAAATAGCGATTGCGTACGAGTCTGACATAAAACTTCCTAATTTCACGCACCCGCCTTAAGGAGTAGGTGAACACAACACAAAAATTTTCTTTTTTTTTTCTGTACTTAGATACAGTTCTTTCGGATTCAAACCCAGAAAAATACGCTAAAATTTGACAAATTAAATGAAATTGAATGAGATCGATGAAGTTTGAAACAGTGCGAACTCACTTTACAGGTTTTCGGGTTTATAGTCATCCCTACATTTTGCTACCATGGCAACATGATGTAACGACCTCTCTTCTCATTTCTTACAAAATAAAAATTAACAGCAAGACATAGTCAATTTCACGTTGGGAAACGTAAGTTAGTTATGCGTCCTCAAGTAATGGCTGTTTTTGGAAACAGCATGTGTGAAAGAACTGAAAGTTATTCCATCGACGAGACGAACCAAATCTTGTAATCTGAACTAAGTTACTTAAAGCTAGAAAATCTTAATGATAACTGTAGTTTGATAAATAATTTTTGTTATTCTTGTATTTCCTTTTCGCATCGAAAAAGAACTATTGCATTAAAGAGTGCCCAGAATATCTTTAAGATTTAATTTTAGAAATTATAGAAATGTCCCTAAAAAATATTTAATGTAATTAAGAGTTTTTACTCGTTTCACAATGTAGCTTAGTTCACCTGTTTTATAACTCATTAAATTAAATTAAAAAAATGAAAAACAAAAAACAAAAACAAAAAACAAAAAAAAGACAAGCATAACATTACATTTAGATTCCAAATCATGATCGTTTTTTGCAAGAATTACTTGCTAGAAACCTTGAGACAAATACCTAGCTTGGAATTTTGTCTTATTTCGAAATAATCATTGTAGATGCAATAAGTTGGCAGATGTGTTTTAATCAAAACTTTCTTACTTTGTGATATTTTTAAATGTAATCTGTATGGGACCGGAAAAGTTACTTAGTAAAACAAACAGAAAACTATATTAAAAGCAACACTGAATAAGTTTTCTTTTTTAAAGTTCACATTACTGTACCAATCATTGCCTTTACAGTAACAACTGTTTCATAAACAGATTATTAATCTTGACCTGAAAGTTTTTTCCCTCATTTGCAGTTCATGTTGCATCTGTTTTATGAATGCAATGAGGCATGTTTATTTCTTACTTTGAAGATAATTCTTGGCTAAAGGCGGAGTAATCGAAAAGTAAAAAATGTATTAAATAATAAAATCGTGTGGGTGTAATTCAATTCCTTAAAAGTTAATTAACGATCGCTAAGCAATTTATTGCACACCAAGGTTTAATTACACGTGATATACGAGAGGAATCGTTTAGATTTTCAGTACGATAAAACACAAAGAAAAAGAGATCACTTTATTTTTAATTTAATTCACTTTATATTGTACGGTTCCTATTGGCCTGATTCAGACACCATCACGCGACACGGGGCGAGAAACATATCTAAAAAGCTGACATGCTCAAGTTGTTGTAGGGCGTAGAGAGCATGCACTTATAAACATTTATGCCTCCGAGCTTTCTTAATCAAAAATGAAAACAAAATTTCGGGTATACCTGTCTTCAATACCTCTCATGGTAATTGAAGTTTTGATCCTGATTTCGCCGGTAAAATCTCAAGATAATCGGCTGACGGAAAGCGACGGGAACGCGGAAAGTTCTAATGGGTATATCATACCAGTTGGTATGTTCGTCTTTATATTTATTGAGTGTTTCTACTGATCGGTTATTAAGCTGCTTACTAACGCTGAATGATGTTTTCCGTCCTGCAAATATCAACATCTCTAACAAACAAGACGGAATTACGAAGCAATATAATGTTAGTTTCTGTTGATGCCATGAGATTTAAATACTTGTTTACTTTGTATGTTTGTTAGAGTCAGCTGACCGCGACTTTACTGTGAAGTATAAAGGAGAAGTCTTAAGTTTAAAGAAACTTCTGGGTCTTCTTAGTGATTATAACATCTCTGTGCCGCAAAATGAGGATTCCTTTTTTAACGAAGTAATTAACAAACAGACGTCCTCAAGAATACAGTCGTGTAATGGCAGATGTTTCAAAGACGAAAGAACCATTTCTAAAACATGTTATTGCGACAAGGCTTGCATTACGTGGGGTGATTGTTGTTTAGATTTTCACTTGAGGTAAGACCAAAAATATGAACTTTAAAAAGATCTTTTTGTTTTAGTTCATGCGCTTTGTTTCTTAGTTAATTCATACATTAACATGACAGACTCGAATTGTCTTTCGTAAAATGGGGTTCAGTATGACCCCTCAGATTTCATTATTGTAACCAATTTTGATCATAACATACACTTTCTTAAACAACAAAAAGCACTAACAAAAAAGGCAAAAAGTACGATTTAAAAGAACATATTGATTTTTAAAGCCAGATTCCGTTTGAATGGTCGCCCCATAGGTTTTTTTTAAAGGACTCAAAAGTCAAAATCAAATGGTACGCCTTCCAAATTTGATTCTGATTGTGAAGTCGAGGAATTTTAGATAAACCAGCGTTTTGACCCACCCAAAAATTCGCCCACTATTTTCAAAAAGGCCACAAACTAGACCATAGCCGCTTTTAATTCTTGAACAGAATGGGAAAACTGAAATTCCGGAAGTAAAATTGATTGACAGTGAGCTAGGATGAAATGACGTAAGCTTGGGCCAAAACAACTCGCGTGATGGGTTAACCAAATTTCCTTATTAAAGGCGCTCCTGTGTAGTTAAAAGTAACTTGATAATTTGTGCTTTGCTTGTATATATTGCTGAGAAATTAAATGTCATTTTCGTTCAGCAGATACAAAAAACAATCTTTAACCCATTTTATTTTCAGTTGCAGTCAAACTAGAAATATTTCAGTTGAAGATGGAACATGTGGTGACGTCAACGCTATTTCTTGGTCCGGGGTAATCATGAAATCTTGCAGTTCAGCTAAATCAAATCAGAGCAATCAAACCAGCCAACAAGCATGTCAAACCGTTCAGCAGCTTAATATGACATTCGAACAAGAACTGCCGGTATTTGACTGGACGAACAATATAACATACCGAAGTATTGCTTGTGGAAAATGCAACAATGCAAAAAATTTGTCATTTTGGGGTTTCGAAGTAACTTGTTCCCCTGGTTTGCAACCTCCTCTCCACAACACCACGGCTCTTAAGAAATTCGTAAGGAAACATGACCAGTGCTCTTGGAAATATAAACCATTTTCAATCCGCACGCAATATCACAAGTTCTGTGTGATGCAAGATTCGCTTTGTGCCTCCAGCCAGGTACAGCTCCCAATCATGTCTACCATAAGAGAATTGTGTTTTTCATATTCCAGGGTATTTTCGTTTGCCAGTGGTCAAAACAAACTCCACTATAGAAACCCTCACTGTGCTCTTTGTAACCCAGAGGGAAGACAGTTAAAAAAGAACGAAGAACAAGGAGGAGGAGGAGAAGAAGAAGAGGAACAAGAAAGCCACCCTATCGATAGTGGACCAAGCCATGCCGTGGTGCCACCACTGACAATTCTCTTAGACGTGAGCTCCGATATTTTAATTAACGAAGCAACAATACCTTCTCCAACACAAGATTACAATCTGATATCATTTGCGTACAACCAGACATTGTTTGGTCATAACACGACCTTGCAGGAGTTTTACTGCGATTCCAATAAAAACTGCACAGTTACCTTTGGAATTGCTGTAATTCTTGGTTACATCACACTTATCGGATCAGTATTTTCCATTGTATCTTTATGTTTTCTTCTCGGAGTTTATATGTCTTTTAAACAACTTCGGAATCTACCTGGAAAATGCCTCATCAGTCTCTCATGGGCGTTGTTGTTTTATCAAGTTATATTCCTCTTCACTAAAATGTCCAAAGAAGTCGAAGGTGTTTGCAAAGCCATTGCGATTGGTCTTCATTTCTTTGCTCTAGCGGCTTTCTCGTGGATGAGTGTCATGGCGTTTGATACAGCTTGTACTTTCACAGCCCAAGGTCAGTTAAAATTCATTGAGAGTGGAAAGAGTCAATGTAAATAACAATATTTTGCATTGTACATGAAGTAAAGCAACAAAATCTAGTTAACAAAACAAAGAAACAATTAACAACCGTCTGGATTATAAAAAAGATAGATAAAGAAAACGAAGTTTCAAATACCAGGATAGAAACCTTTTAGTACGTACAAACGTTCGATTCTATCACGAAACCTTTATCAAGAGATGCAGTTGGAACATTTTCTCACGTGATTTATACAATTAATCACGTGACAAAACGTCCCGTTAGATCGCAAGGAGCTCGTAACCAGTGTCCCTGTCTTATGTTTCAGCTCGACGAAATACTTCGATGGCGTCCCTGACTCTTCTATTAAACATGCCATCCTCTCTGGCAAGGGTCGAGGAGGGGGTGGTATCCAGGGTGTGGCATGAATCCTCTCTTCTCTTAAAAAGTCGTCGTATTATTACTCGGTTGAACGATTACGACTGAAGCTAAAATAGAACCCGTTAAACGTTCAACAGGCTAGGGTATAATCGTCAGTGAACATGAAGAAAATTAGCTAACTCTTATAACTCTCCGGCGATAATATGAAAGGTCAGAGTTCACGCGAAAAAAAAAAAGAGTACTGGTAATCGCCCATCGTTTAAAAAATAATTTTTACACTTGAAAACTTTATCTTTTTTAGCGAAGAAAGAGTTACAAGGGTGTCAACAACGGCGGTAGGGGACCACCTCGAGTGTTTAAAAAGGGCAAAACTAGAAACGTTTCTGTTACAAGAGATAGTCACGGACGTATTTACTTTTTTAAATTGACAGTGAGTGACACATCAAGGCAGCCGTCAGACATCACCAAGACGTTTCTTAAGTACAGCATCGTCGGATGGGGTATTCCCGCGGTACTTGTGGTTGGTTGTGCTGTGCTGGACTCCACAGGAACCTTTCATATTGGATACGGTCTGTTTCCCTAGTGCAGTTTAGTTGTTGCTATTTTATTTTGTTTATCTATTTATTTACACATATATATACTTGCCTGCGTGCAGACGTCTCCTATTTCCTTTGTTGCACGCGGAAAAGGGACGACGTCCCTTTTCCGCGTGCAACAAAGGAAATAGGAGACGTCTGCACGCAGGCAATATATATACGGGAGCACCTAGTTTAGATAAAGGAAAAGAGTAAATCAATACAGAGAGTAGTACACTAAAACACATAGAGACACTCGACAATTAAAAATATTGGACAGACTGGCCGTCAAATGCTGTTTCGTCAAGGACTTGAACATATTAAAGTGCGTTGCAGATCTAATATTACAGGACAGGAATTATAGGCGCCAAATAGTGAACCAACATATGCAGTTACGCGCTATTTTGTCAGGCGTCAGCTCAGTTATTTATTTTTCTCTTCTCTGAAACACATTATATTTAAACGCTTCGTTTTATGTTTTAGGGAATTCCCTCTACTGCTGGATCTCCAACAAAACGGCAATATTGGTTGCCATGGTGACGCCCATGGGCCTCGCAATGGCCTTTAATGCTGTGTGCTTATCCAAGAGCATATATTCTATTTATAATCTTCAGCAAGTACGTCTCAGTTATTTTGCCTGGTCCCTATACTAGGTCTCATTTTTCCGCGCGGCCTATGCCTTTCGGTCACGTGAAGGAGAAGGCCTGGGAAGGCGCCGTACAGGGACTGGGTATAAGACTAGGAACGTCTTATGAATAGCACACATGTTTATAGAGAAGCATATTGCGTGTTTACATCATTATGTGCCGTTTGATTACCGGATGGTTAAAACGCTAAAGACTCCCCGCTCTAAGCTTGTTAAAAAATTTTGACACACCAACGTTCAGATGACAAGATACTGCACTGTTCTCGTGTTATATGTGTCCCGGAATTTAAACATAGAACGATATACCAGTTGACTTATATTTGAGGAAGGGTTTCAAGCCCCAAATGTTTACGAAAAATATTGTACTTTTAAAGGCACGATTTGGCTCCATCCTGGTAGCAGAACCTGCTTAATATTTGCCTTCTTCTTGAGTGAGGAGGAAAACGCCAAAATACAACAAGGGAAGGAAAGGTTCTGCTAGCAGGATGCTTTTTTTGATAAAAAGTAAGCTAATGTTAATTTTCCTGTTGACCGTTTGGATGTTGCGTCGGGTTAGTGAGAGTCTCCCACGCAGACGTTCCCAGGGTCTCGTCACGCGTTCCTGCCTGAGGAGGATTGCGTGACGAACCAAAAAAAGTAAGCCTGCGAACCGCAGACGTATTTCCGGTCGTCGCTTCGACCTGAAATACGTCCGCGGCTCGCAGGCTACAGGAAAGTCTGCGTAGGAGGCTAGGTCAGTGGCGCGTGGGACTGGATCGGTGCTGTGTCGAAATGCAGTATGGGGCTGTTTTTGGGACGCTGTCGCTTCTTTTATGCTCATAGCGAGGTTGCACAGAACACTGAAAACAATTCCATAGTGCAATTATACACAACATCGAACCAGTCTTCCGCGCAACCTAAAAGTGGCCAATAGGAAGACATGAACTGCCTTGACCAATCAGAACCTTAAATGAAAATGTTTGCACAGCTGTACTGAGAAAAAAGGATCAAAAGCAAATGGTTTTTTTACGGACGCGTTTAAGTAGATGGAGAGACATGAATCGACTGACATTTGGCCATGGTTCTCCACGCGAGAGGACGACGGGCTGACAACCGTCAAAAATTTCACAGTTAAATTACAGAACAATTGGTTTTATGGAATAAAACACGTAACATGAAAGACAACTTAATTGACTGATCCCAATGCAATGAGTTGACTTACTAGATAAATTTCCCATTTTTTCAGGGCGCCGGGCTTGCAACGGCCAACTCTCCCAGAGTTTCTCTAGTTGTCATCAGCATCAAACTGACTTCAGTCATGGGACTGACCTGGATTCTGGCACTCATCACCAACTGGCAACAATTTGCTTTTCTGCAATTTCCTTCAACCATTTTCAACAGCTTGCAAGGTAATATGTTAAATTATCTCAGGCAAAGAATGTCCAAGACTATTCTCTTTCAATTAAGTTCAATGGCTTTCTTATCGTACTTTCTGAAAAGGTTGACTTGTATTGTAGAGAGATGGACAACCGAGCGCTGGATGTTCTAGAGGCTAGAGTTGAACTCGGCTGCGTCTTGCGCCTCATTCGTGCTCTCCAAACTTCCCACGTGCTTGCTAACGCATGAACCAATTTTTAATTGAGGGCGTTATAAAAATGTTCTTTTTTATGCTGTTACTCTTTGACAGGGTTTTTCATCATGCTGTGCTTTACCACCACAAAGAAAGTACGTGGCCTCATCAGAGACAAACTTCCTAAGCGACGCATTCGAACAGAACGTCAAACAACCATGACTCGGTGCAGTGGAGGTACTAATACTGAAATGGCGTCAGACACACCCATCATGAAAAAAGGGAAAATAGTCATGGCATGGCACAAATAAAAGGCGAAGTATTTCTCAAAACCTGGAGTCGTGTAATTTACTAGAGGAATCGATGGTGGTAATACACAATGGCGCCCTTTTCGTCAACCCAAAAACAGGATATCTCGTTTCACAATATGAACTGACGATGAGTATTCAATGAACAAGTGATCTTGAGAACTTATGCAACTTAAAATATCAGTAACTGATAACAGATCCACCCTTAGTCAAGCGAGAAGAGCAGTAGTATCCTACGTTTAACAGAGATTACAAAAGCAAAGTACCTATAGCCGTCAAAGACACTAGATGGTTTCGATAAGCATCGAACTTATCAAGCATTCCTTTTTCAACTCTATTGTAGTAAAATTACTTTTGTTCTTATTGTTGCTGTATATAACTTGTACATAGTATTTCGCGGAGCAAATTTTCATGGCAAAGAAAGCGTGTAACGGAACGTCTCTAACTGGCAACAGTTAAAAAGCATTTTATTAATACTCTAATCATTTAATTGTAAATGTTTTAATGTTCCAACATAGTCTAAAGGATGGAAATTAACAAGTCTTTGTGAATAAAGATGCAGCACAGCAGTTTTATTTTGCCATGGGTTATACTGGACAACACCAAGAACAATCCATTTATGCCAACATCACGTGGGTATCAGCTGTGAGCCAGCGAGCTCCAAAAACGTTAACTGTCGATTCGCTTATAAAGATAGAGATAACCAAGGTCCTTTGGGGGCGCTTCTGATTGGGCAACTTTACGATCATTGAAAATAACCCATCTAAGAACACACAAAACCAAACAAACAAAAGGAAAATAAATATATAATAAATAAATAAATAAAGTTCTGGAATATACAACAAGTTGTGACTTCCACAAATTCACCAAAGCAATTGGCTTTTGGCAATTGGAGCTTCGCACCAAACAAATGTGTCTCTCACTCATTACTTACGGTTATATACAAACAAGAGAGATGAACTTGGAAAACCTGTCAGGCTGAATAGTCGTCAATAACCCTGATCACAAACTGTTTTAGTTTTTATCAATTTTGGCGGTTCCTGCCTTCTTCTGTACTTTTCTTTCAATGTATCCCGCGGTAATTTTTATGTTTGGCTCACTAGGCAGTTTCCGCCGTTTGAATTTGGCTAAATTTCCCGATGCAGCTCCTTTAAAGAGATAAGTTTTATCCTGTTAATTTAACAATTTTAAGATAGTTCAAGTACCTTCCTTCCTTCAGCACATGACATACATAGTGCCCACACATTGTAGAAGTACCCATATGACTAATAAAGGCAACAAGACGGTACTCTGAAAATGAGAGTAAGGAAAAGTTGAGGTTAACACGATTAACCCTTGTATGGGTTAAAAGTAAGGCAAAGTATTTGTTTTACAGGTTTAAAAGCATCTTAGCTCGTTGTCTTATATATGATTCTTAATTTTCAATGACACGTGCTTTTTACATACTTCCAGTTCCATCTTTGTACTGGGGCCCAGAGTCCTGGTTGCCTTGGCTTTCGTCTTCTAATGTATCGAGCTCGTGCGCATGACTAAATATCCAATCCGCTGCTCGCTCCAAGTTATTGTTCTGCAGTAAGGGATAAAGATAAGAAAACGGAGATTCTTAGTATTCATTTAAAAAAAGTAGGACTCAAAATAAGCAACTTCCACGTAGACTTGATTATCAGCAGCAATTCCGAAAATGAACCCAAAATAAAGGCAATGTAAGCGTCACACCATAACAAGCCACTTTGGCACATAACTGCGTACACGGTTGAAAGACATTTTTTCATGGCTAACTAATGGCGCATAATTAATTCTACCAATCCATTATATCTTCATTTCCTTAAATTTAGCTGTTTATTGTTATTTTAATTGGTAACACCTGTACAAAATGGTAATATACTAAATAAACTTGTGGTTGTTGTGTCCTATTTTCATTGATATCTTTGCTCCGAAGTGGGCGCACGGAACCCATAAATTAGCACGTTTTCCGTCCTGGGACCCTTGCATGACCCCCGGGTATTGAGCGCAGTATTTTAATGCTTTGCCATCAACAGATCGCTGTCTTATGCGTTCTTGCCCCGAGAGGACATATACTTTCGTTTTTTGCCCCCCCCCCGCCCTACTCCCCTCACCGACGAAAACCCGCTTATTTGTCACTTTTTCGTATACGCTTATACGCCCTTATCTTAGTATTCCCCACGTGTGACATAGAGGTGAAGCATAACAATGAAAATTCTCCTACTATCCATTGTAATAAGCAGTCTCACATTTACCACTTAAACCAGTCAGTATACCTTCTTTTTCATTCTAACGCTTCTGAGACTCAGGCGGCGCACAAGACATTTAAGGACGAAATCGTTGCAGGCATTTACAAGACAAGCGAAAGGGCATTGGGCACTATGACCCTATTCTTGCTGGACTTGTCACAGAATCATATTAAGTTCTTGTTTTGGATTGGCCAGATCTCAAATTTTCCAGACCAATCCACGAAGAGGACCTTTTGATACTTACAGTGGCTTTTAAAGCTTTAATGGCTTGATTCCGAGTGAATCCCATCGCGGTGATAACACCCACAGCCTCCTCGTCAACACTTGTTGGTCCTGTAGAACCGCTGGCTGGAAGGCTCAGCGGTTCACTGAAATCTAAGTTATGGATCGAAGCATTATCAGGAAATAAACAGGAACGGTTTGTACCAGTTAGAGAATAAGGTTTTTTCTGTATTTTCATCTATCTACTTTGGTGCTTAGAGCCCCTAGCACCCAGCAAGTCATTTTGAGTAGCACAAAGAAGATAATTTGCGCCATTTCGAAGTACACGTGATACATATGTTAGGCTACGCTAGTGTACTATTTACAAGGCAAATTGCAGAATTTTTCCGGCCTGAATGGTTCGTATGTTTTGTATTCTTTAACTTCCATTTACACACAATTAACTCAGCTGAACACGCTCTACATCTCAGTCAATAAAGTTTCTGTGACTGTCTGTGTGACGTCATACCTGGATCTCCCATATGTTCCAGAACCCAGTTCATAGCTGGCTCAATACCTAAGAGGAATACAAACACGTCATTGAAGCGTTTACACGTAACCTCGATTTGTCATTCTAGAGTTCTGAGACATCCATTAATCTTTGCACACCCTACCTTTAAAAATGGGAAGCTTAGTACGGAAGTTTGTGGGTGAGCGTATTTACTCATCGCAAACGGTCGCTGCCACCTTTGCGAACCAAAGTTTTAGTACAGTAGTTCCAATAAATGCTCATAGTTACAATAAAGCGAAAGTTATAAAATTAAAAAAGACTTAGAAAGAACAAGGATTAGACCTAACCTCAAGTAATGCAAAAAATTTCCTGGTTTAATCATGTGACAGATGATCAGTGCAATAAAACTATGCTTAGCTGCTCGAAGAGGTGATAATTATTCACCATCTAAACAGTGTAATTAAGATAATCATACCTTGGTTATTGGTGTGATAAACAGCCTTCCGGCAGCCTTCCTTGTCAAAACCCATAGACACAAGCTGCATCACAACACTTTCATCTATTTGCACCTCGGCTGATAAACAAATCAGGTTCAAATTGATAATTTGTTTGTAAAATGCAATAGAAAACAAGTAGAACCTCTGTAAATGTAAAACTAGATTCAGTAGATTTTATTCCGTCAACAGACCGCCCCATGTAAGAGAGTCCGGATTCCGGAATCAAGGAAAATCAGGAATCCTGGGCTTTCAAATCAGGAAATCAGCTAAAGGATTCCGGAATCCTAAAAACGACTGGAATCCCGAATCCATTAATCCAAGTTCCATTGACAATGAAACGGGAATCCAGCTCCTGGGAGAAAAAAAACTTTGTAGTAATAAGACAATGAAAACAGACAGTTTACCTGCAGCGGGAGCAGCTTGTTCTCCTTCAGGTAATTCTTGTTCGCTTGGCTGCAGACCAGTAGCTCTTAAGTGAGTCAAGTCAAGCTCATCTAAAATGTCTATTGAAACGTCTGAAAAACAAAAATAATACTAGTAATTAAAAACACACAAATGTACACAAGCACAGTGGTCATTTGGATGTTGAGTGAGAGACTGGGTCGGTGTTGTGTCGTTTTGAATCATGGGACTGTTTTAGGAGGGCCGAAGTTTTTATCCACTTTCTAGTACAACTTCGTAACAGCTAGACTGCAAAACAGACGATTTTTTTTTTCACAAAATCGGTTTAGTGTAGCGTAAGAGTAGGGTAAGAGCCTTACCCACACGAAGCGCGCGAGCCTCACACGCTCGTACGGTCTCTCCCCAGTCTCGCTACCTGTTTTCAGTCTCGCTCCAGACATTTTGTTTGACTACTCGCGCGTACTTGAATACGCAAAAATACGAACTATTTTGAAGTCTACGCCCATAGCTAATACATGAAGCGATAGCGTCTTTAAAAGAGTCTCGTAGTGCAATTCGACAAGTAAAGATACAGTCTTACGATGAAAGTATCCGCTATTTTCAGCGCAATGATCGCTTTCCTGTGCAGGTGGATGGTCGCACCTAAGTGTGATAGGTTTACGTATGGGGTCCCACTGTATAAGAAGAACACAAGGTTTGATACAAAGGAGTAAAAGTGTTAAGTGGCTGCCAAATAAGACATAACAGATCTGTTATGCACCTAATTTTTTTGGTATCCAGTCGTCGCCAAGGGTAAATTTTTCCATCTGTACCATCAGATAATCAGGAAACGTGGTAAATCTCGTTGATCTAAAATAACAAAGAGGAGAACAATGAAAGTCGGTAAAAACAGACCATAAATAGCTAATAAATATTTAAGACCATGGGTGATACTGACGAGTAATATGAGAAACTGGCGGGCTAGTAACCATCCTAATTCTCCACTCCAAAAACTATCAGGGGAATGGGTACGAGATTTCGGCGCAGCGATTTCTGGGATCGCTAGGGTGGACAAGCGTTTTTAATTATAGGCTAATTGTTGCCTTGAATACCATCCACCAATCATAATTAATGTTAGTCCACTCAAATAATCCCAGAAATCGTTGCGCCGAAAGCTTCTACCTATTCTCCTTATAGTTTGTGGAGTACGGAATTCCAAATAATCCTGACAAATCGTAAGCCCCAGCATTCTTTCGCTCCATAACACAACAATTCCATGACTCGCACTGACGAAAGCAGAGCCCTCGAAATTTCAGCTTTTTAACGGCAGTAACTCAGTTACGAATCTTTGCATTTCACTCCCCCACCGATTTCTTTCGAAGCTAAGAGCTTCACTTATATTATTTGCTTGCAATAGCCAACTGTTCGTCAGTTAAGTCACATAGGTGACTTACTACAAACGAAAGTGATTTAAAAAGATTAAACTTCATGTTGACGGACATACACTAACTTTTGCGCCACACTTTTCGCTTGTATAGCTGTGCTGTAAAAATCATCGATAATTTCCGGGGAAGCAAACGCCTCGACACACGCTGACATTGCTATTCTGGGCCGCACCATTTCACTGGGATCTCTGTAAACGAAAAAGTAACAATTTGACTCTTGCAATTGTCGTAATAGTGGCTGATAAAAACAAAAATAAGAGTAAAATCTTAAATTTCTTTCTGTAAAAATTAAAGTAATTAATGGTACAATGCAAAAGTTCTGCCTAATGGGTTCCATTTGAATGTTAACACCAAAGGATTTCGACCAGAGATTTAAAAGTAAGAGTCACAAATCCACTTAATCTTCCTCCCATAATAAGCTATTTCCGAGTTTCAAAAAAATCTCACTTTCAAATCGACGCCAAGTGCAAAACCTTTCTTGTGCAAGTAAGTCTTAATTGCACGAGTCACAAAGGAAAAATATTTTCATATCAATAACTTTGCATTTAGCCTCGCTTTGAAACAGAGACTTGAGCCAATGGGCCTAAGAGCCTAAGGGCTAATACCCAGAGTTACTTAAATGCATTGTGTTCTGCTAAGTGTTTGCAACGCCGCTAAGTTTCTGTCATTTGTCCATCGGATCCATTCGTCCATCTAACATAATATTACCGATAGCGATCACGTACTGAGGTTGTTGGTAACAAACTATCAGGAATCTACAAAGGAGGATCTTATTTTTTTTGAGAAAATGCGAGGCTAACTCACAATCGTTCTTTTTTTGCCTCTGCTTCTTTCTGCTTCAACTCATACGCTGCGACTTCATCTGAAAGAAAAACAAACAAACAAACAAACAAACAAAAAAGAAACAAGTCAGTGAAACAACGACTGCTGAACAAAACAACAGATCGTTAAATTGGACTCACAGGTTATCTGGTAGCCAAGTTTTGATCAAATGAAACGTTCACCTTTATTTTGCACAGCGTCCATTGGTATTGACAGTGCCAATAACGTATCTTCTCTGTGAACATAGCGGACTTTTCCCGACTTCATACATTGCGTACGTTCTTCTACCTACGGGGGAGGGGGGAGGGAACAGAAAGCATGAGCAGTCACTAGCTGGACGGCAATCAACAGTTACATGACAAACTTGGTAACACATGCAGCACCACTCTGGAGAAGACATGTTATAGACTGGCATTTTCTCCACAGGTGGATATACAAAGAGGAGTGAGCTGTAGACGTACCTTGTACCTAAATGAATCTGCCGGGTTAATTGGCCCAGCACTGGATCGCTGCAAAATAAGAGGACACGCCATAAGCGACCACCTATCCAAAACACCAAGGCGTTTCCAGTTATAGTTCTATATTTGGGACCTCAGACTCTTGTAAACGACCGCCTCCCGTAAGCGGCTGCGACCACTTCTTCGGAGTAATTGTTTTAGAGTTTCCATTGCTTTTAACCTCTTGTAAGCGACCACTTGACCCATAGTCTGATCTCTCTGCCCATTTACGACATTACTTAGAGTATGTAAATAACTTTTAAGGACAACATGACCTAGTTATATCGTGACTTTGTAGGCAACGAATTATCTTCCAGAAAGTAGCTGTGTTTAGACTTCCTCTCGGAAGAGACCGCCTGTGGTTCTTTTCTCGTAAACAACCACCTCCCGTAAGCGACTACTAAATCTACGCATTTTGGGTGGTCGCTTACGGAAGTTCGACTGTATCAATCTTTCATTACATGGTCATTAAGCAATATCACTTAGGACGTCTTTGCCCGGGACCAAAAACATGTAGATTGGTTCTTTCAGAGAAAGTATTACAGCTTAGAAGCAAACCTCTACTCTGTCGATTGTAGAGACTAGATGCATGAAGAACTCCTGTGCATCTTGCTGTCTGCTGGTGGAGAATTCAGGGTGACCGCGCCCTATTACTGACTTAAACATCTGAGGAGCAATGCCATCTTGTTCCTTAGAAACAAACCAAGTTTTACAAGTCAAATACTGCCACTACTTACAAGCTTAAGTAGCAAGTGCTTCCGATCGAGTTATTGCGCGAACGTTGACCGAGAGAACACAAAACTGGAGGAAGGGGGAGGGGGATGGGTTTCCTTTCTCCCCTTCCTCCTCTTCAATTTGTTTAGCTCTCGCTACAACTTTCTCGACGAACTCGCGCAGAAACTCACGCAGGCTGACCCCATACTTGCAGTTTGTACAAGCAACGGACGTTACGTACAACAAAGCCCGTGATGTTGCACATGTTATCCCTTTTATACTGAATATTTGTCCAGGTAGCATCGTTTATACTTAATTGACTATTACAAGACCTAAATAAATTTTGAGTCTTTGGACGAAACACGACACTGTGACTATTTAAAAGCAACTACTTTGACTCGTCTTCCGCTCTGCACTATTTATTTGTTACAATTTTACTAAGATCAGTTGCAGGATCTTGCCCAAAGCTTTATTGCTGTTGCTTTTGTGAGTATACCCATTCAGTGCTATAGTCAGCGATAAAGGCATCTACCAACATGGTTCTTTCTTTTAAGTCTGCAGACAAACATTCGAGTGAAACCTCATCAGCAGTATTTAAAATAGTGCTATTCGAAACTTGCTTACTTCGTTAACGTTTGGCTTTCCCAATGTTGATATAGTTACGAATGGCAGACTAACCTAATCCAACAAACACACCTCTCTTACAACAACAGGAAATGTTTTTAATATCACACAGGGTCAAAACAGAGTGTACCTATTTGAATGGCCAGTTAAAAGGTCATACCTGTTCTGATTGTTGGTCCGTTTCCTGAAGATCTTTATCAGGTGCTTGCGAGTATTTTCCTGAAAGAAGTCCATCTGCGAACTTGGCCCTTTAGACCCAAAGAAACGACAAATAAGTACAGTTACAGTACACTGTAAATGAAGAGGATTTGGCTGTGCATACCCCTAAAATGAACGTTTTCCTACCAGAGTCAGTACTAGTGTTGCTGAAGTTTACGGTTTTGAGATTTTGCGGGGCTTGGAAAACCTTATACGAATACCAATGTTCCCAAACTAGAATGCACGAAGCACTGGCTTAGAGATCCATAGGTATGGACTTTGTGGGGCTTTACTTATAATTTCCACCTGACGTGATACGAGAACTAGTCGAACATTCTATAATGCCAATATCAGTAGGGGCCGACATTTTAGAGCTGAATTCTGTGATATGTTCGAGGTCACAAGTACAACTTACATTTGAGTATTGAAGTCTCCACTCGGGTCAGCAGGCGCCTTGGAAAATATGGCGGCACATTGATCTCCATACCTTTAAAAAAGTATAAGTTATAGAAACAGTTTTTTCACAGATTAAAATTCAGGATTACAAAAAACAGACACATTGCTGCGGCACATCTTCTCAACACCGTTTTAAACTGATATAAGCTTATATAAGTAGGAATGTTGTCTCTTTTTTTGGTTACCTTTGTTTAAACTCCGGTAGAGAATATAGAACCTGCATTACTGAGTTCATGTAACAACTAAAAATGAAGAACACAGGCAAAAATTGAATCAATTAAAAGTAAAAGTGTCAGGAAATATTCCCTCGAGCGAGAGGTAGGTTAGGTTCTTTCAGCTTGTAACGGGGCGTAAATGAAGTAAGAAGACACCCAAAAGAGTAAAATACAAACCGCTCAAAAAATCCACGTAGAAAGACAACGTTTTCTACTGTAAAACTGCAGAGAGAACCCGCAAATCACTCCAGATTTAGCAGGTTGCACGGTGCAATAAGGCCCACTAAATCACACCGCATTTATTAACTGAGCTGAGAGACATGACTGATGGGATATAAGTTGCAGTTAAATGAACATTTTCCTAAGTGTTATGGGATTAATGTAACGAGCGAGAAATACCGCCGCAAAGTAATTTTCACAACGACTCTTCTAGCAAAAGCAACTTAAAGCAGAGCTAATTTTTCGTTTTACCTGTTTCCTAGATTTTTTAATCCTGTATAGCCTGGACCGTACAAGGGAGTTAATTTTTTGCCCGCTTCCTGCAATTGGAGAAATGTGATTAAAACGATCCGTCAGTAAAATATTGATACTTTGGAAGGATAGCATCTCTCTGAACCAAATTAAAGTACTTTTGTGGAGTCTGCGAGAGAACGTGCGAGCGAGCAGCGAAACTTCGAGGGGCATCTCCTTTCGCGTGCCGATGACGCGTGACTTCTCGAGACTCCCCCAATTGAAAAGCTTGCTCGCAGGCTAACAATGACAGGAAGAGAGAAGTTTTTACCTGAATAACATCCCACTCTCGTATCCTCATATTGATATCTATCTCTAACTCCGCCATAGTCTTGTCTGTCTGCAATTATAACAACGTAATTATCAGCAATAAGGACACTGACAAAAGTTAACAAACGCAACTGAAAAGTATGGGAGACTTACAGAGTACATAGATGTTGGTGTTGTCCTAGTTTTCAATACAGGCGCCCATTTTTCGGGAGAACGAAACACAAAGTAGGCGAGAAGCGCGAGACACACGCGATGGCGGAAGGCGACTTCCCCCTGTCACGTGTGTCTCGCGCTCCTCGCTCGCTTCGCGCTTGCCTTTTCACGCCTAAAAAAACTGGAAAAAATAATGCCTACATTCCAAGCATTTGAACCAATTAAGTAGTCTAGCTTTTACCAAAGCAATGAAGAAATGACCTAAAGACCAGATGTTGCTTTCAATAATTAATCCGCTGAGAATTTGTGCTAACACAAAACTTATCACAAACCTTTTCCATTTGAGTTATGTTGATTCCAAAGTGTGCAAGATGTTGAGCAAGATTTGGATCTTCTACCATGTCATCTTCATCATAAGAAAATACATCTGCAAAATGAAACGCACACATTTAACGGGCACTTTTTGTCAAAATTAGACACATAGGACTTTAAAATATGAGCGTTGCATTTCCCTTTCATCGAAGTACTATGTAAATAAATGTTTGAAGATGGTCGATCAAAGACGAACAAAGATGTCATGAAAATTCTGGATTAGATCGGTGAGTTATCCTTTGTGATTTACATGTACAGCAGATATTTATTATATGGTGGGTTAAAAATCTTGAAAATTCAACATCTTGCTGGCAGGATTAAGCCTGATTTTTTCAAGCTTTCTTTTCGCAACTATATACTGTAGGTTGCATCTTCGACTGCAAGGATCTTATTTACATTTATTTCTTCATTCCACGATTCCAATATATAAAATTCATATATTCATCACTTAAAGACCAATTTCAACATCTTGTTAGTGAGATCTTAAATTTTCAACACCATGCCAACAAAATCTTGAAAAAGACGTTGTACTTACAGTGTAAATTTATCTCTCACTAGCAATCCAATCTAAAGTCCCTATTACTGGCCTCAACATAAACTTTTAACAAGCCAAACTTGTAATCACATAATAAACAGCAATACCTGCACCATCAGGTGTGATTGTTCCAAGTTTAACAGCCAGTGGATAGTTTGTCTCTTTGTAATAATCAACTGCATGATTATTACCTCCAGATCCTAAACAAACGATAATGAAGAGAGTTTGAACAATAAAACTGAGCTGTAGGGACTGACAAATGTATCTATAGCTTCATAAAAGCAAGAGTCTGTCGTAATAAAGGGAGCCTCAGACAAGTGACAGGAAATTTAGCTGAAGATTAATCTGCTTGGCTGCTCAAGGCAAGTTGGCTGTGAATAATAAACAAAAAAATTGTTACGTTTCTACCTCAGTATCCTGGAAAAAGTTCACAATCATTATATTTACAGTTATATAAGTCACATAATTTGCTATCCATTTTCAAAGAAAAGGTATTCTCATGTAGGTACCAAGGTATTCTCATATTGGTACCAAGGTATTCTCATGTAGGTACCAACCATCAAAATATTTTCTCCCACACAGTATTGTTCCATCAGTCAAGTTTAGCCATAGATTTTCCGTCAAATCACACCTTGAACATTTCCAGCCTCTGAAAAAAACATGGATACAAAAAGTTGCTCTGAGTTTGAACACAATGATAAGCCAATCACTTACATGTAGTTAAAGGAACCTCTCATCTATGGCTGTTTTCAACATAAGGGAGGTTGTTTTTGCATTTGAAAAGTGAGCATAGTCAAGGCAATGGAGTTGCAGATGACAGACAATCAAGGTCCAACAGTCAGAGTTAGCAACAGTCAGTCAAATGTAAGTCAGACCGGTCAACCAATCAGTTGGTTTGTTTGGCAGTCAGATGGACCCAGTTGGTCCGAGTCAAATCCAAGTACCATATTTCGTCAATTAAACTCCTCCGTTGATTAAACACAGCAGATGGAAACAAAATATATGAATAAACAAGTTGCTCCGATTCAGAATAATGCAGCCGTCCTGTTAGCCAAGCAGTCAGCTAGCAAATTATCTAAACCATAAATAACAACTAACCTTGGAGGAACTTTTACACCATTGTCCAGTTGTAACAGATTGTTTGCATGCCTTTGAAATAAAAAAAAAAGATAATATTTTTCATTGTAAAATGAGTCTGTAGCTTGGAAATATGCGCCATGATATTGATTTAAAAAAATATCTGTTCGGAAGACGATTTGTGATCTAGAATTTTCAGAACATTTGTTGTAAAATTTCTTGCTTGCCTGCCTCTCCTAGGATTTTCGAACATCTAAAAAATGGTGTAATTGCCCATTTTGAATGGATTTTTACCCTAAAAAGAGAAGAATTTTCGGGAGCCTTTTTTCTAGCTGAAATTTTCGAAAAGGCAAGTTTTGATGCCTACATTTTTTGGATCACTAGCCTTTCAGCTAGGAAATCCAAACAGATGAAAAATTTTTAGGGGATAAAAATATGCCTACATCTACCTTTTAAATACTAAAATACGTTTAACAATTTGCTGTGTTTAAATGGTTTTGAACTATATTCCAGTTGGGTGCCCCTGAACTTTTGATTTTCTCCTTATAATAAAAAGACATAATCAAAAGAAAAGGTTATGAGAATCAATAAAATAATCACCAAAGGAAATATGCTTTGATCTTCTATCAAATTCTCTCCACTAATTCTTTCAGAAAATGTATGGAGATCAGTATGAAGAATTTGTATGTGAATATTGGGGCTTAAAGCTTACTTTGAGATCAGCCTTTTTTCTCCATCCCAAGCTGCTACTTGATCTTTGTAGGCTGCAGTATCAGCTGCAAGTACTCCTGCAATGGACAGCTGAACCTATGCAAAACACAATAAAAAGAAATAAAAAGAAACATTTTTCAGTTATGTCTATATTAAAAAAAAAAACCTGAACATTGTTTCTACATTAAAGCAACCAAGTAAGTACAGTTGTGGGAATGAATGGACAGAGAGGATGCAGGAAACAACTGGGCCCAAGTTGTTCGAAGGCTGATTAGTGCTAACCCAGGGTTAAATTTTAACCCAGGTTTCTTTTTCTTTTGTTCAAAAGCATTTTTCCAGATAATTTTCTCCATTCTTTTTAAAGCATCAAATCGTCAAATAATTGTAGATAACAAGTAAAAAACTGAATTTGCTTAGTTTTAAGCTTTCATATCTGAATTGAAATTTTGCACTAACCTTGGGTTATCTTAACCCTGCTTTGAACAACCCATCCTCGGAGACCCAGGGCGGATAGTGGGGGCAAGGGAAAGACTAAACGGGCGGGAAAAATGGCGTGAGGAAAAGTAAAAAACGGCGAGCAACCTGGCCCTAAACAATAAGTAATAATGTTAGTAAATATTAAATACCTGTAAGGGAATTTCAGCATTTGGAAGAGGTATAATGACTGGATCTCCACCTGTGCCCAATACTGACAGTGAGTTAAATTCATCATATTCTACCTGCAGATTAAAAAGAGAAGTTTATAAGCAGCTGCCCATGATCACTCTACTATGTACAACCTTTGTTTCCATCTGCTCCATTTTGCAGTATCTACAAAACAACGCCTAGATGGATCAAATAATTTCATGTACAAGTTTGTACAAAATACCTGGCAGGCAACAAAACACACCAGGAAGGAGAGCTTGCAATTGTGTCTCTGGAATTTGAATATCTTGATTGAAAATGTCTATGTGAAATGCTGATTGGCCAGTGGATAAGTATAAGAAAAACCAGCTCCATTTTCTACAGGTTAGAGAGTGATAGTGCCATCCAGCTTTTGAACAACTGGAACCTGGAGTCTAGAGACATGCTTATAATTTTTAACAGTTATTTTTACCTTCGGTTTCTCTACATCAAACCCTCCTTCAACTCCTAATGATTGATGTAAAAAAAAAACAACATAAAATTAACAATTGATTTTAAAAGGGGATTATCATATTCAAATTTTAACTTTCCACTCAATATATATGTCTGATTTCATTAAAAAGTGGCCACTAGGTTTCTGCCCAGCACCAGGCACAGTCTGGCTCCAGGCCAGTGCAGTGTCCAAAAAGTAGGGGGCTTGCCATCTTAGTCAGCACAGCCAGATAGCCCAGGGACTGTATTAACAGTGGGTGGGTGGATCAGGCCTGGGGGAGGTGGGGGGGGGGGGAAAACTAGTGGGGTAGGGAGGAGGCTATTTTGACACAATTCCTTCAGTAAGCAGTAGCGTCTACTAGAGGCTTTGACTGGCAGGTACATTGTTCTTTCTTTGCCCTAGTCACCTAAATCAGGCTCTGCTGAGAATAATTGTCATGATAATTACAGAGCTCAGTCATTTTTTAGCCTAGGTTGATTCTCAGGTCCCTTTGTATCCTAGCCCTAATTAGACAAAAGAAATTAAGAATCAACCTAGGTTGAAAAAATTTAACCTGAATTTAAATTTTTGACCTGTAACATAGATGTACTGTGCAAATGAAAATATTTTTCCTACTAAGATGCTATTCCCAGTAGCTGGTTGTGAATTAACTCACCAATAGCTAATCTTGTAGGTTTTTTCTTTGGTGGAGTATCTACAGTGATGTCTGTTTCAGTTGTCTGAGGCTTGAATTGAACAAAAAAACACATTTTATTTGAGAAAACAGTACTATTTTCTGTGATGGATCATTTTCCAAGTAATAGCATTATTGTTGTTAACTCATAAGTCTTCCTGTTTCTGGTAAAATAAAAAACATAAAAAAACAAAAACAAAAACAAAAACAAACTTATTAACAAAAAAAGCTCACATGCAACTTTTCATATGGTGGAGAGAAGAGTAGAAATTCACATACATAAAAGTTCTTGAAATAGAGCTTACAGTCGGTGACAAAATTGTTGAGACATTGTACTCAAACAGGGTAACTTCAGAGAACAAAAGAATCCACATCCCTCCCCCATCCCCTCAATCAAAGCTAGGCCATGTTTGTTGATTTCTATAAGTAGCTCGAACAGCGGCGCAAGATTGCATGGAGAGGATGAGGGGAGGAAAAGCTATATTTTTCCACTTTTGAAGACAGTTAAATGTCAAAAAGCCCCTTTTAGGGTGAAGTGTCTCAACTCATTTTGTTGCCAAAATATGTGGTTAAATATAGTATTTTTAAAAGATTAAGACATCGAAATATAAAACCATATGACACAGTCAAGAAAAAAGCTAAACGTAGAAATACCTTCTTCACTTTTTTGATATGCATAAATACTCGGTGAGGTGTTTTACTGATATGAAGGTTAACATGATCCTCACAAAATCCAAGGAATGTGGAAAGACACACATACAGACCTCCATCGCTTTCCTACAATTTTATTCAGTGTAAATAAAACTATTTAGTTCGCAAGTTGTATTTCAAATAAACACAACTTAAAGCAATTTCAATGACTAAAGGATCTGAAGGTACTGCTTATATAATGCACATATCATTGGCTTCTCCCTGGGGTGGGACCCGAGGCCAACCAGGGGGATTGTAAAATGAGCGGTACAAAGTTAACAATTTCCCCCAGGGGTGGGGGAATTTAACAAGGCAAAGTCCCCCTGGGTCAAGTGCTTCTCAATGAAAAATCTCTCTGATATCCACCTCAAAAACTGTGCTTCACTTGATTTATTTGAATTTTAATGATACTTGCCAAGTCTGCTTAGCTGGAGGAATTTTTATGCATGACTGCTAACATGGACCACAAAGGCACCAATGAAATGAATTTGGCTATAAAGCCACCAGACGAATGGGGAAATATCTTCGACATGAACTCAGGCAATGTGATCCCGCCAGCTACACTTTCTTCAGTAGGAACAAGAACAGTGGCATTTACATTAACAAGTGATAACCAGACTACAGATCAAAGCAATGCACGTGCGCGCAAAATTTACTATATGTTAGTTACCTTTTCTTGTTTATTTTTCTGTGATTTGTTATGAAAAATGACTAGTTTTAACAAAAGATGAGAAGGATGGCCTACAAAGAGAAGCGGAATATAGTGATAGAAATTGCAAATTTTTGTAGCCGTAGTCACCATTCTAGAATCTCCATCTCAAGTCTCTTGGAAATGCGTAATTTACCTTCCTGATTTTTATGGAATGGGCAAAGACATAAATCACAGTGGGATTGCCATGAACTTTGCCATCTAAGATTATCACAAAAATTTTGAATTCCCCCACCCCTTTTCTTCAAACTTGAAACAATGTCATGAATTTTCCCCTCCCCAGGGGCGGAGAATACAATCCATCTTGTTATATTCCCTAACATATTCCCCTGGTTGGCCCCGGGTCCTACCCCTGGGGGAAGCCGATGACATGTGCATAACCTGCCTGCAACCTTTCTTTAAACAACTACACGGCTCTTTCCACTTGCTCCTGGGTTGCCTGTATAACTGGAGGGATTGTTGTGCATGGGGTACTTTTTTGGCCGCCGCGCGAAGCGAGTGGTAAAGCCACACAGGATTTTTGCACTCTTCTCACGCCTTCACCATCAAAACAGCACTCCCACGCTCATCCCGCCAGCTATGCATGCTACAGTTCTGTAGCTCCTGGGACCCTCAATAATTATTATATAATTGCCAAGAAAGCTTACTCACAGGTTGACAAAATTATTACAGTTTTTATATGAATACTCTGAAATTTTGGGTTATTTCTGACATGCATTTCTTCTATGAAAAGAAATGCGAGAAATGTCCAGGAGTTTCGTAACAACTAAATGCTTGGGTAACCTGTGCATCTGTCACATTTGCTCTCACGCAGCTTCGAATTCCATCCTTCATTCAATTTTTTGAGAAAACTTTATAAATGAAAATAGTAAGGTTTTTTAGAGGACTAAAAATTGCCAAACAATTAGCAGGTTTATTAAGCTTTAATAAAGAGTCTGTACAGTTTTCGTTTTTCTAACATTCACGATCACTGCTGGACAATTCAACGAACAGTCACTTACCGGAGAATTGAAGCAGTAGACGCATTCGTCTTTATAAACTTTATCACCTCCCTTGGGAACACGAAGGCTATCACTATGTAAATACTCCATCAAGGGAAAACCAACAGCTGATTTGTCTCATAAATGTTATCGTTCAAGAAGAGAAAGAGGAAGAAAGAAATGCTTTCAGTCATGAGCAACCGCTGACTGTCTGACGTTGTGTAAAGGACACTGAAGTGTACGGGCTCCGAGTCAATAGCCAGGCCCAAGGCCGAATGGTCTATTGACTCAGAGGCCATGAGGGCGAGATGAATTGTAAGAGACAGAAAATAAACGTTATATGGTGTGGTCTTCGGTGACCGCACGCAAAATATCGCGGGCGCTCTTTCCCACGAAAAGCACATGTTTTGTTATGGAGTTATACTGTCGTTTCGTTAGGACAAGTTTTCCTTTCCATTAAGAAGGCACAATAACTTGTAAGTATGCAGTTTTTCGGTTATTCGGTCAATATCATCTTTGTAATAGTCGCGTTGTTGTTATTTCAGCGAATCTTTCTCTTTCACGTGCAATTTGTGAATGGAATGAATACAAGTTATGTGCAGATTAGAAACGAACAAGCAAGTGAACAACTGATTAAAGTACAGTTTCAAGTAGCTATGAGTGGACGCTACATCATTCGAAGTTATTGATTTCAAGCAGTACTGTGGTTAAAGGAACGGAATGACTGGCAAGAATTCGAAGAGCAAGAAATCAAAAAGTAGTGCTAAGAAAGGTGGACACGAGCAAGCAGCGACTCACGTGACTCCACAGAAGGAAAATGTTCCTGATTCGGCGTCAACAGAGAAATCTCCTCAGCGCACGTTCCAAGGTGATGAGAATGGTGGATTAGAGCAAGTAGGGCCATCATTAACAAGTGGAAACGTGGAATTTGGTTTCTATGGCGAGGATCCGGTAGAACAAGGCAGTAGTTCCAGGCCTGTTAGATTAAGGGAGCCGAACAAAAGAATAGATGAATTGGAAGTTCGAGTCGAGAAAGCGGTTCATGCGAAGCGTCAGCGAAACTGGTATCTTGGAGAACTGCGGAAACGGCGAAATTGTCTACAAGAATTGATTTTAAGCCCTAGCACACAGATAAGTGGAGTGGAAGCCGAGATTTGCAGGTATGAAGAAGCATTTCGTAACTTTGTTGTCAGTCATGATAATTACTTCAGCTTTGAAGATGATGAAGAGAAAAAACAATTTATTATTGACAGTTATCAGAATGAACGAGAAATGAAATTACAGTTAGAAATCCTCATAAATCAGTGGAGGAAAAAGGGAGTAGGTACCCCTCCTTCTGAATCTGGATTGAGCCATGGGTCTGACAAGAGCGAGAGAAGTTGTGTGTCAAATAGAAGCAGTGTTAAAGAGAAGAGAAGGGTGGCAGTAGAAGCTAAATTGGAAGTGCAGACCCTAAAGGAAAAGCAGGAATTAGAACGCAAATTAGAAGAAGTAGAAAGAAGTAAAGCAGAGTTAAACAGGAAATTAGAGCTGTTGAGTGCTAAAACTAAGATGGAGCAGGCGGAAATTGACTTATTGCTGGAGCGTGGCGAAGAGAATGAAGCGAAGGATGGGATGAATGATTACTTAAAAGAGCATAGTGCTAATTATCCTCCTGCGAAGGGGCATTTGTCACAGCCTGTTACGGGTGGTGTCACACCCTCTTCAGAATCCCAGCCAGTTGTTGACAATGGAAAAATGCAAACATCTTCAGCACAAGATATTGCCCAAACTTCACTTTCATCATTGGTGACTGCGAGTTACGTAACATCAGGGTCAGCGGTCACGACTTCTGCTCCAAATGTAGGAAGAGTAGCAATTCACAAGACGAGTTCTAGTAGTTTAACTACCCTGGCTCCAAGCATCTGTACTAAGTCCAGCACGCCTATCAGTTATGTACCTCGTTTTAATTTGCCAAGGGCAACATCCACAGCTGTTGCTTCATCACCAATGTCGATGCATCAATCACCAGGAATGCCTACATGGTCTTGTAGTCCACGAACTGTAGGTTTAGATGCATCAGCAACCGAGTTCTATCCTGCCAACACTCCTCAGCAATCCACATCAACGTACATTTATTCAGCCCCTCCTTTTGAGCAGCAAGCTAGTCCGCAGTCACGCATGCAACCTGATCCTTGGGTGGCAGTTGCCGAAGCAATCAAGCAAGGGCCATCCTTACCGAAAGTAGAGTTGATGAAATTCAGTGGAGACCCTTTGGAGTATGTGGAGTTCGTTACGAACTTTAGAGACAATATTGAGAACCAGGTGTCTGATGAGTCTCAAAGACTGACACGCCTTTTAGCTCAGTGCTCAGGCAAAGCTAAAGAAGCAATTAGGAGTTGTGTTAATTTGACAGTGGGTGAAAGGTACACAGAAGCCTGGAGAACTCTTAGCGAGAACTTTGGCCAGCCTCACATGATAGTAGAAGCCCACATGAAGAAACTGAGAGAAATTCAAGTGCGGAAAGCAGATGCGACGACTCTCATGGAGTTTGTAAGGCGACTGGAAGATGCTAGGAGGGTCCTGACCAGTATGGGTCACAACTACGTGAGTCGGTTAGACAACGAAGATGTCATAATCTCGTTAATGCGAAAGCTCCCTGATGAGGGCCTGAAAAGGAAGTGGGTGGATAAAGCAGGAGATCTCATCAAGCGAAAAGGTCGAGCGGACTTTGCGGACTTTGTTGAATTTGTTCGAAGAGTTGCAGATCGTATAAACAATAGATATGGGCAAGAATTAGGGTCCTCTTCTCCTGGTAACCGAGAAAAAAAAGGAACCAAACAAGATAAAGGATCCGCCTCCCAAGTTTACTACCCTTGCGACTCAAACTGACCAGAACTGCCTAAGCCAGAAAACATCACCGAGGCCCCCTTGGAAGTGTGCTCAGTGTTCCGGACCCCACAATGTTTGGAGGTGCCGAAAGTTCAGAAGTGCCTCATTGAACGACCGTCTAAAGACTGTTCGTCAACGTGGACTTTGTAAGCTTTGTCTTGACCAAGGACATACTGCGAAACAATGTGATAGGGGATTCACCTGCCGAATATCAGGTTGCGGCAAGGATCACCACTACCTGCTACATTTCCCGTCGGAGAGCGTTGATGAAAAGAACCCTAGAAATCCCAGCAGTAATGCGGTGGAAGGTTCAGCGAACAGTAGCAATGTGCAAGCGCCCAACACGAAGGATAGCAGCCCTTCGATGGCAAGTGCAAGGGAACAGGATCTGGTGACGGTTGCTGCGCTCGAAGCGGGCAGACCCAGAGTATGCTTTAAGGTAGTTCCAGTCAAGATTAGATGTCCGGGAGGCGCCAGAGAGATCATAACGCACGCTTTCCTAGACAGCGGTTCAGACGCCTCGCTCTGTCTAGATAGTTTGGCGCGTGAAATAGGCGTAACGGATATGAAGCCAATCAGCTATACTATGACCACTGCCAACTGTGTGGACGGGGAGCTAAGACATGGTCATGAAGTCCAGTTAGAAATTGAATCGTTAGAAGGAGATGCAAAGTTCCGACTCGAAAACGTCTTGACTACAAGCAATCTTCCCGTTTCAGAACGACAAATGGCCACAAACGAGGATATTAAGCGTTGGCCTCATCTTTGTGACGTTAGCTTACCCGAAACAGGAGATAAGAAAGTGACAATTTTGATAGGAAACGATCGCCCAGACCTGATTGACAAGCAGTTAGATCGGAAAGAAGGAGACCAAGGCGAACCTGTTGCAGTGAGGACGCCCCTTGGGTGGACAGTCCACGGCCCGATTGGAGAAACTGTTAAGGACCGTGTTCACATTAACTTTACTCGCACCAGCCAAGATAGCTTAAGCATTCAGCTAGAGCGCATGTATGATGAGGAATTTGTTGAAGCTGATGCCAATGCTGAGGAAGGCATGTCTGTTGAGGACCGTAAAGCACAGGAACTTATGGATCAGTCAGCGACCTTAGTGAACGGACACTATCAGCTTAAGCTTCCTTTTCGCCAAGAGAAGCCTGACCTTCCTGAGAGTCTGTCGACGGCCACAAGCAGGTTAAGTTGGCTACAGAGAAAGATGCGGAAGGATCCAGTTTTCCACCGAAAGTACAGTGGCGTAATGGACAAGTACCTGACCGAGGGAGCATCACGACGGGTACCTGATGACGAAGTCCCAGTGCTTAAGCCGCTATGGTACCTTCCTCATCACGCGGTGTGGCATCCTAGAAAACCCGAAGAACCGCGGGTAGTGTTTGATTGTGCCTCAAGGAGTGGTGGAACGTCTTTGAATGAGCAACTTTTGAGAGGCCCTGAAAACACCAGCACCCTGATAGGAGTGATCCTGAGATTCCGAGTAGATGACGTTGCAGTTACGGCAGATATTAAGAGAATGTTTCACCAGGTCTTCGTAGCACCAGAAGATCGTGGAGCGTTGTGTTATTTATGGTGGCCGAATGGTGACCTGTCAAAGGGACCGAAGACTTACCAAATGCTCGTGCACATTTTTGGAGCAAAGTCCTCGCCGAGCGTAGCAGGATACGCCCTGAGAAAGACGGCTAAGGATAATGAGAAAGACTTCTCCCAAGAGGCAGTTGACGCCGTGCTTAAGGATTTCTACGTAGATGACTTGCTTAAATCCTTTGCTGATTCAGAACGCGCAGTACAAGTCAGTAAGCAGCTACAGGAGTTACTTGCGAGAGGAGGCTTTGAATTGACAAAATGGATTTCCAATTCTCGCAGTGTGTTGTCAGCGTTCCCGGTGGAGGAAAGAGCACCCACCATTAAGAGTTTAGATTTGAAATCAGAAAGTTTGCCTATAGATAGAGCACTAGGAATCCACTGGAATGTTGAACATGACACCATTGACTTTGTTGTGAATGACAAGGAGCGTCCAGAGAATCGGAAAGGTGTCTTATCATCTATTGCAACTGTGTATGACCCGCTCGGATTCGCCAGCCCCCTACTCTTACCTGGAAGAGAAATGAATCAGGAATTGTGCAAACTAAAGTTGGATTGGAATGAGAAGCTCCCAAGAGAATTGTGTGAACGTTGGAAGAGTTGGAGAGAAGGGCTTCTGAGCTTGCAAGGATTCAGTATTCCTCGATGTTTTAAGCCAAAGGACTTCGGTGAAGTGAAACATGTAGAGCTTCATCATTTCGCCGACGCATCCCAAGAGCATGGTTATGGGACAGCCTCTTATTTACGTCTTGTTAACAGTCGAGGGCAAATTCATTGCTGTTTCGTAATGGGGAAGTCTCGCGTGAAACCCTTGAAAAGTGCTGTAACAGTACCAAAGCTGGAGTTGACAGCGGCTACTCTAGCAACGAAAGTCAACAAGGTCATAACGAGAGAGTTAGAAGGAAGACTGAAGATTAACAGTGTGACTTACTGGACTGACTCTATGATAGTTCTCAAGTACATTGCCAATGAAGTACGAAGATTTGTAACCTTCGTCGCAAACCGGGTAGCTGTCATACGTCAAGAATCAGATCCAGGGCAGTGGCGGCATGTACGATCAGAGCTCAATCCTGCGGATTATGCTTCCCGAGGGATCAAGGCCTCGGAGACTGGAAAACTGGAAAGGTGGCGCCGTGGTCCAGAATTCTTGTGGAGAGAAGTTGAAGATTGGCCCCCGCAGCCTCCAGAGGAATTGGGAGACCTCCTAGATACAGACGAAGGAGTGAAAAAGGAGAAAGTCACTGTTGGAGCATCCACAGTTCATGCGGATTTCTGGAGCATTTTGTTCCAACGATATTCGTCGTGGGATCGACTGAGAAAAATAGTTGGGTGGTTATGTAGAGCCTTCAACAGACCGATGCAGTCCCAGTGCCAGAACGACAAAGATAGAAGTGTGAAGTATAGTCCTAAAACCTTATCGATCCATGACGTGGACAAAGCGGAGAAGAAAATTGTGAAGTTCGTCCAGGAACAGTCGTTTGCTGATGAGAAAAGTGAAACAGTCATCAAAGGCAGACTAGCCAGACTTAAGCCATTCGAAGATGAAGGAATCATACGTGTCGGCGGAAGATTGAATCACTCGAGTTTGCCATATGATGCCAAGCACCCGATGATACTGCCAGCAAAGCACCCCGTGTCTGAGTTGATAATTCGCCACTATCATCACTTGAATGGACACGTAGGAACCTATCAAGTTCTGGCCGAAATTAGGCAGCGCTATTGGATCGTGAATGCAGTTTCCACGATAAAGCAAGTTCTTGGTAAGTGCCATGTGTGCAAACGTCAGAACGCCAAGTTAGGAGAACAAGTGACAGCACCACTTCCAGTTGTTAGAGTGTCTTCGGACAGTCACAGGCTCGTATATCCATTTGCTGCAGTTGGGTTGGATTACTTCGGGCCCCTCTACGTGAAGATAGGACCTAACACAAGATCAAGGAGAGACCCTTCTCTGAACAAACGTTACGGCTGCATCTTCACTTGCCTAAGATATCGAGCAGTTCACATAGAGTTAGTTAACAACCTCTCCACTGACAGTTTTATCAATGCCGTTTTGCGCTTCGTTGGTAGAAGAGGCCCCCCAGGTATTATCTATAGTGACAACGGTACTAATTTTAGAGGAGCTGAATTGGACGTCGTCAACGCTTTAAAAGTGTGGGATCAGGAGAAGATTCAGTTGAAGTTGACCAGGAGAGGAATTGAGTGGAAATTTAACCCACCCGCGGCCAGTCACCAAGGCGGCGTATGGGAGAGACTTATACGGTCTATCAGAAGGATCCTTCATTCTATGGTGGGAGAACGCCTCGTAGACGAAGAAACCCTGAGAACATTCCTCATTGAAGTAGAGAAGATTTTGAATGACAGGCCAATCACGCCGGTCTCTGATGATCCAAAGGATTTGGAAGCACTGACGCCGAACCATATCCTTCTGTTGCGCCGAAACCCGTCTTCATCCCCAGATTTATTCGATGAGTCAGATCGATTCAAAGCCAGGTGGAAGCACGTTCACCTTCTCGCAAATGAATTTTGGCAGAGGTGGACAAGGGAATATCTGCCGACGCTCCAAGAACGCCAGAAGTGGTTACAACCTAAGCCAAACTTTAAAGTGGGAGATTTAGTGTTGCTTGCAGACAAGAATTTGTCCCGGGGTCAGTGGCCGAAGGGTTTGGTCGAGCAAACCTATCCTGATAGCGAAGGCATGGTACGCCAAGTTGTCGTCAGAACAGCGGACGGAGTATACCGCCGAGATGTCCGGAAGCTCTGTCTATTGGAAGAGCGGTTACTAGGTGGCTTGGAACAGCGGCCAAAACCTCTTTGAAGCTACCAGTTCATGTGTGTAGGAAGGGCGCCGAGAAGTGTCTGAACTGTTCCGAAAGGTTAAGATAACTGAGGGAACTTTTGAGGAACTTTGTACTGATCGGATAGTTTCGACTAGTTTTTTGTACGCTCAGTACTAGTTTGTGCTAAAGTAGAAAGACTCCCCAGTCGTCTTTCGTGGGGGAGCGTGTAAGAGACAGAAAATAAACGTTATATGGTGTGGTCTTCGGTGACCGCACGCAAAATATCGCGGGCGCTCTTTCCCACGAAAAGCACATGTTTTGTTATGGAGTTATACTGTCGTTTCGTTAGGACAAGTTTTCCTTTCCATTAAGAAGGCACAATAACTTGTAAGTATGCAGTTTTTCGGTTATTCGGTCAATATCATCTTTGTAATAGTCGCGTTGTTGTTATTTCAGCGAATCTTTCTCTTTCACGTGCAATTTGTGAATGGAATGAATACAAGTTATGTGCAGATTAGAAACGAACAAGCAAGTGAACAACTGATTAAAGTACAGTTTCAAGTAGCTATGAGTGGACGCTACATGAATAATTGTTTTAGTAAAATCCAACTAGTTGGTCAAAAATATAGAGAATAAAAATCGTTTAGCTAGTTAAAACTAGACTTTAATCCTTTTTTGCCGCCAAAAAGCCTGCGCTTTTCGCTACTAGTAGGCTATAACATATAGCCTAGACCGCCTAGTAGTAGCTCAACCAATCAGAACGCAGCATTGATAAAAGACCACTAGTTGGATTTTACTAACTTGGGATATCCGAGGATGATGTGTGTCCCCGTCCCCTATGCCCTCCGCTAAGTCAGTAGCCACATCAGTAGCCATAAAAACAAAATTGTCGTTAAAACACCAAAACTACTATTTTCTGATCTGTGCCTTGAGGATATGCTGTGGTCCAGATTAGGGGAGACTGGGGCGATAGTGAGGGAACGCCTGAGGATTTTTCCAGAGGTACGTTCAACTTTCCAAGATTAATTTTCTTTCTTGCTTTTTTTTTTCGGTTAGGTGCCTTGATGAGAGATGAGGGTACCTTTAAGCCTTTAGTGATTTTATTGTCTATAAAATGACGAAATCCTGAGTAAAGAGTGCGGGTCAGTTAATCGAAGGTGGAGCAACAAGATTGCTAAGTAAAAACAAACTCTAAGAAAACGTTTAATGAAGAGGACCTTGCAAACTTCAAACTACGCCTAGAAGCACGCAGGTATCCTAACTCATATAAATTGAAAAGAAATTGAAAGGTGGTTTTCAAAGGTCATTTTTGTTCGACTCAGAACAACGGTTTGGTCCTCAAAAAAAATTACTACATACCACTCAGCTGGAAGACTGAAGTTCAATAGAAAATCTCTTCCCCCGCCTCGATTAGGCTCTCCTGTACGCGGGTGGAAGCTATCGTGAAATTGCAAATTGATATTGAATGAATAAAGTTGAAAGTTAAAAAAAAAGTTAAAGTTAACTTTATTCTTCAAAATTATTTATTAGTTCACATGACATAACTAAGGGAATTCGGGAAAGTTGTGTTTTCAGTGAGTGTTTTTGTCGGATACATGCGGACAGAGGGCCAATCCCCAATTTTTTATTGCTTCTTCAAAAATTACGGATATTTGTGGGAGGGGCCTCAATTTCCCCATGTGACATGCAGAGAGGTGTTGGGTTTGTGTTTTTCGTTGGGTCATAAAACCGCTCAAATGACGCTGCTGCTGGAATCAAAGTAAAAGGTAAACCAGATAACACTATTTACACTTATAAATTCAGGAATAAGAGTCACATAGGCCTTTTCATTTAATTTATTAAAAATTCCTTACTGTTTCTCAAGCAACCTCTTAACATTTCAAGCTTTGGTTTACAAGTAATCCTCAAACTTCCTGTTTGCCGTAAACGTAATTGTAAGTCTCTCTAATGACCCACGACTGGCAACAAACTTTTGAAAACCAATGTGCTTAAAAAAAAAACAAACCCTATACCCTTGAGATCTCAGAAAAATGCCGTGTTCATCTTCAATTGTCACTGTAGAGCTAATTGCAGCAACTCTAAGCTCACACGCTGAGAACCGCTGCTCCAGCACAGTGTACATGAGTAGTCATCAGCCACGCAAAACCACCTTTAAAATTTTTGTATTAGACGAAACCAACCAGTATAAACCGTTTGCATGTTCTTAGCTGAGGGGAACTAGTCATTACTTTTTTAAAAAGAGCCACTTGTGCGGCTTTCAACTTAGGCTAGGATCAAAGTAGATGAGTTTTTTTCGGACTTATCTCATTTTAGGGCGTTCAGATTTTAATACAGGTGTCTCCGAGAAAATTCATCCGGATACAAAGTATTTAATTTAGGCCTCATCCACAGGTATTCGAATATTTTAGAAAACGAAGATTTTTTTCTCTGCTTTCGAAAAAACTCGCGTTCACACGTAGCGTATGTGAATCGTTTTCGCCCATCCACACCAAACGCCAAAACGATAGGAATACGGTTACATGCCTAACAGTTGTAGCTAGTCTAGAATAACAGAGCAGGCGCTGTATGATGTATGACATCATCGTTTTCGCCCGTGCACAATAGCGGGCGGGGGAAAGGAAGGGGAGCTTGCAAGTACGTCTCTGGAATTTGAATTCCACCTCCAATATCCCTGTGACTCCCCTTCGACTGAGCTGTCAGCGCGAAGCGGAAGCGAGCGCGAATGTAAACAACCATAGAAAAACACGTGCCAAGGGTAATGACGTCATTACTAATATCATCTCTGCCAATCAGCATTTCGCATCGACTTTGTCGATGTATTTTTCGAGGTAGATATTCAAATAAATTCCAGTGACGTAGTTGCAAGCTCTGCTTCCTTTTCCCGCCCCCGCCGCTCCGCCAGAGTGCGCCCTGGAGAGCCCGCAAGTCCACACGAAAACAATAAGCCAGCATTTTGGAAAATAAAACCTTGAGCGCGTTTTTGAAAAGATGCGCCATCGGTGACAGTTTTCACCAGGATACGTGTAGACGGTAGGCCAAGCGGGAGAAAAAAACCTTTGTTTTCAAACAAAACGGATAGGTGTGGACAGGGCCTTAGATTCCAGTTTTAAAATCTCTGGAAGCGCCACCAAACCGGGACGTTTTTATCTCGAAAATCATCCATCTCCGCGTAAACGGCCAACCTCTGGTGTAAACCTAACTTAAGCAATTAGGCTGTCCTTGTTAACAAGACATCCAAATGAAAGCTTGTAGCTTCTTGAAGAATTAGTTCCACTTCCTACTGTTAACACTTTTGATTAAGAAAGAGAGTGTCAAGCCTTGTTAAGAAACTGTTCCAGGAACTCTATATACACCTTTCTTTGAGGAGCTTGTGTTGGGACGAAATGGCCTGAGGAGTAAAGAAATATACACTTTGCTAAAATAGTGTAATGTCTGTAATTACCGGTAACAACAAAACGAAATGCTTTAGTGGGCTCAAAACATAAAATATAAAGATTCCTGTAAAAAAAATGATTATGATAAAATAAGGTGTACATATTAAACAGAAGATAATTAATGATTCACCAACCTCCGGGATGATTAAGAATAGTGACATTTGTAAAATACTGTAATAATTCTTCACTGTTTTCTGTTCAATTAAAGAGAGTAGGCAATTAACAATCAAAACGAGAGAAAAGTGGAACGCATTTTATATACTGTTGTGCGCCACATGCAGCTAAGTTAATAATCAGTGGCAGGAATGTATAGAAAGACGGGGTGCAATGTAGTTTGCTATTTACAACAGTATCTATATCTTTACATGATGACCCTCTTTTGCCTTCTGCGGTGCAGATGTTGTGCATATGTGGTACAATACAATAACCAGTGTCCTCACTGTAGGTAAACTTGCCCAAAGTTTTGTGAGTCTCGCAACAAGAAACAATGTCAAAAAAAGACAGCTTGACCAAGAACACCACAGAATAAATAAATTATTTTAGAAAAATCCAACTAACAGTCTATTATCAATGCTGCATTCTGATTGGTTGAGCTACTACTAAGCTATATGTTATAGCCTACTAGTAGCGAAAAGCGCACGCATTTTTGGCGGCAAAAAAGGATTAAAGTCTAGCTTTAACTAGCTAAAATTTTTTTATTCCCAATATCTTTTACCAACTAGTTGGATTTTACTAAAACAATTATTCCTTTCACCCTTATGGCCTCTGAGTCAATAGCCCATTCGGCCTTCGGCCTCATGGGCTATTGACTCAGAGCCCAATCGGGCTCTAGGAATAATTGCTAATTATTCCGTGGCCTCAAAATAACAGACTTAAAGAGAGTCTTTTATTCTTCACTCTGCAAAAGCCCTCTTTCCTTCTCTGGAGGCTTGATAAGAAATTTCATTGGATTTCCATTAGCACAAGGTGATTGCAGAGATAAAAGTTGAAAGTTCAATCACCAGCTTCTACAACCCAATATATGCCTGGACTGACTTTTTCAGTGGCTTCTCTTTACATGGAAAGCCACTTTGAGTGCCTGTGTAGCAGAGGTAACACAGACAACTCCAGTAAAAATTTAGAAGATGTCAGGGAAGAGAAAGGGAAAAAAAGCCAGTGTCATGATTAAAGATAACATACCTTTAGGTATAACTCTGTCTGTGTCACCAAACACATGTAGAGTGGGACAAGTGATTGGTGCATTGTAATACACACTGTGACCTGATGATCGAGATTTGAATCCAGCCACAAGAATGGCAAATTTAAAATCTAGACACCCTATGACACAATAAAAAATATCAGTTTTTCATGTTTATACATTTTTTTCTCCTGACCTGGCCCCAGCTGATCAAAGGTGCATATAGCTATCCACTTGATAAATCCCTATCCATTGGATAATGCTATATAATGGTTTCCCTTAATACTTATCAACTGGCACATAATGAATGGTCAGCAAGATGTTGGTTAAGACCATTCAAGCAAGAATTCAATTCAGTAATATAACAATAATTATTATCAATAACTCAGGCCAACAAAGGAGTATTTTATTGGCAGAAAATCTGCTGGAGCTATGGTAGGTATTATATGAATGAAACTGGGTATTTTATGTAAAGGAAGGTTATAATCAATATAAAAAAATGGTCTATAAATGAAGCTCATAATCGCCACGGAATATAAAAAATATACCTTGTTCCCTTAGAGCACAAAGAACTGATAGCAGGCAGGAGCCTTGGCTAAAACCAAGAATGCCTGAAATAAAGGAAAAAAGTTTTTCTTTTCACAATAGGTACCATAAATGTCAATATTAACAAAAGTATTAATAGTAATCAGTTCTATCTTGAGCATACATACCATCAAAAGGACCCTAAAAATTAAAAGTGGAGAGAGTAGTTAATTATTGATTATCAAAGTAATATTAGAAATATTTTTGACATTTATTTATAAATAAAGTCAACACCTACATACCTTGTCTGCAAAAGTTGTCTTTACAAGTTCTAATGACTCTTCATATCCTTTTGAGATTTCTGTAGGACTAAGAGGGTCATATGTATCATTTTCTGTTGAAAACCACCAGCCAAACTCATTTGATCCTGCATAAAAATAATAACTATGAATTGTCAGTGCAAAGTTTTACTTGTCTTTAAACTGACGTTTTTCTATGGAAAATTTTTTATGCATCATACCTTCATTTATTGCTATATCTCCACCCTCTGATGGAATTTTGTTTGGAGCAGTGATATAAACTATAAATTTTAAAAGCAAAAAAGAAGATAGCAGATTAAAAACATTTTTTCGATTGGCAATTTTTATTGAAAACCCCCTTGGCCTCACAGGAATTGGAAAATATTCATACAACCCATGTAAATTATAAGGGAGGAAATTTCAAATTTAAAGTATATAAATTCTAGTCGACAAAATCTACCCTCACCAAATTCAAGAGGAAGTTTTTTTAGTCCTTTTCTAAAAGCACCAAGTTTCTCCTTGCAAGTCTGTGCACTCTGTCTGTTCAAAGAGACCACAAAATAATAATCCTTAAATGTCAAAATTAATAGTTTTATGCATCAATAAAATGGAGACATCACCTGCATGATTCAGTATAGAAGGTAGTTCTACCTTAACCGCCGTCTAGTAAGCTCAGTTTGATAAGCCCTGGTCTGCCGAACGGGAGGCTGCTGGTTTAAACTCGCACCTTTCCTTCTCTTTGGAAATTTGGAAAAGTGGCAGCGTTATTCAAGAAAGGTGATCGCTGTGATGCTAACAATTACAGACCCATTACTGTGCTGCCAACGATCAGTAAAATTCTAGAAAAAGCCGTGCACACCCAACTGTACGCTTATCTTAAGAACAATGGTATCCTTACATCTAAGCAATTTGGGTTCAGACCGAAGTTATCAACTGGAACAGCCTTAGCTCATTTCACAGACAATATCCTCCAGAATATGGACGCTGGTTCCTTTACAGGTGCTGTTTTTCTGGACCTGTCTAAGGCCTTCGATACAGTGGATCATCCCCTGCTGCTGCAAAAATTGACCAACATCGGTCTTACCACCTCTACCACCCAGTGGTTTGGATCGTACCTCACAAACAGATCACAAATTACATCAGTTGGAGATGCTCACTCTGCATCTACCGAAATGCCTATTGGAGTACCCCAAGGAAGTATATTGGGACCTTTATTGTTTCTAATTTACGTGAATGATCTTCCGGACTGTCATCTGGCAAGTGATATTATTCTTTATGCGGACGATACTGTACTCTATTACTCATCCAAAAGCGTCAGTAATCTTGAACATCACATCAATGCTGACTTGGGGACAGTGTCTGAGTGGTTCTCTAGAAATCTCTTGACACTAAACATATCCAAATGTAATTTTGTTATCTTTGGAAGTCCTCAGAAACTGAATCGTATTCAAGGCATTTCGGTTAAAGTAGAGGGCACTAGTATTGAAAGAACACAATCATTCAAATACCTAGGCGTAACGCTTCAACAGTCTATGTCCTGGGCAGATCATGTCGATGCTATCAGCATGAAGATTAATCAGAGAATAGGCCTAATTTGGAGAATCAAGAATCTTTTGCCGCTACAAGCTAGAGTTGCCTTGTACAATGCCCTGATCCTCCCTCTTTTTGATTACGGAGACGTTATATGGGGGGACAAGAACAATGACACCATCATGTCAGAACTACAGATTCTACAGAATAAAGCTGCTAAAGCTATGCTGGGGCAACCACCCCGAAGCTCGTCAACTGAAGCACTGAAGAGTCTAGATCTGAAGTCACTGTCCACAAGAAGGTTTTTTCATCGCTGCATTGCTATCCACAAGTGTCTTATTGGAGAAACTGATTTCAACTTTAATTTTACTAAAACTCAAGCTGTTCATTCATATAATACAAGACGCTCTAATGATATTCGCTTACCCCTACCCAGAACAAACTGGGGTAAACAAACTTTTATTTTTCACGCCGCGAAAGACTGGAACAGCCTTCCAAATGATTTAAAAGAGTGTAACATTTTATCTATTTTTAAATCCAAGTTAAAAACCTTTTTAAACGATCTCAGCTAATTTTTAAACCTTGATATTTTTTGTATAATCGATTTTAAGATTTTAAATTTTTAAATTTGTTTTACTTGCAAACATATTTTACTTTTTCGTAATAATTAATTAATTAGTTAGATTTATGCATGAGGGCCCCACTGAAAACCGCCTTGGCGAGTTGGGCTCCCTCTATAAATATTATTATTATTATTATTATTATTATTATAATTATCCCGGCCAGACCAACAACAGGGTCTTTAATTAACTGGGCAGAAAGTGCTGCCTTTGTAAAGACATCTGCAAATGGTTAGACTTCTCTAGTCTTCTCAGACAAGGACAATAAACAGTAGGCCCTGTCTCACAATCCTTGCACATATAAATTCTGTGGGACATTTAAAATCCCACGCACTATTTGAAAAGAGTTAAGGACATATTCCCAGGCAGTGTGGTCTATCTCTCATGGGGAGGGACTGTTACAGACCCACAGTAATTGGTGTCCTGCGCTGTTGCTACAACCCTGCCAGCATTGGTAAATTGGAGTAAATAAATACCCCAGGTAATAACATTTGACCCATTGATTCAGCTGGAGTTGGTTGGGGGATGCATGGAAATTTTTAATATTATAGCTAGAGAAGAAGACCCTGCAAGGTGTGTGTTTGGTAATAAATTAAATAGAGTGTTTTCTTATAAATATTTACTTTTCTTACACAATTTTGGTCATATCAAGGTCCAGGGACAGGGCCATTCGACTGTATGTTATGACGATATGACCACTCCCCACCCTGCTCCTCCCCAAACTCTCTCCCCCTCCCCCCCTACACTCAAAACTAAAAACCATATTTGAACTTTAATGAGAGAGTTTGAAAAACTCAGACTTCAAAATGTCCAGTGCCTGGGGTCTGCTGTGTTGAGGGCATGCTAAAATTTTGATCTAAGCTGTAACCCTTTATCAAAAAACAAATCAACAAACAATCAAGCAGCTAACAACAGCCAACAGCTGATTCCTGATGTAATGACTTGATTATGAATTAGTTGACCTAAACGTACAATTCTCACCTGTAACCGTGCAGCACTAGTATCTGCAGAAGTAAAATATAATATAAGTCTGAAAAGCTTAATAATAGAAAAGAACAGCCTGGAATTTCAGGATAATAGTTTCTAACATATTCTACCTTCAAACAATCCGCCATGTTGTTTTTCTCCTGGGGAGCCCTGGACACTAGGTTAGATTTACCGCTGTCCAGGAGGATGTTGGTATCGCTGGCTTATTCGTGATAAGGCAAATATGGCGGACGAGGGGAACTTAAAGTTGGTAATGTTTGATCTCGCTGGTACGACGGTAGATGACAGTATAGAAGGAGTTCCCCTTGTTACTGTTGCAATGAGAGACGCCTTTGAGAATCATGGCTATAAAATCGATCCAGAAACCGTCAATAAATATCGTGGATTGGAAAAAAAGGATGCCATCCGCAGCATATTGAACAATGAGCTATCTCCATCTCCGGCCATTGATGTTGAAGTTGTCTTTAAAGACTTTAAAAATGTCTTGCAAAAACATCTCTCTTCGATTAAGAATGAAATTCCAGGGACAAGTGACGTTTTTGTAAAGCTAAAAACCTCGGGAGTTAAGATTGCCGTCGGCAGTGGCTTTCCACACAGTGTGGTAGAATCAATTGTATCAACATTGCAATGGGAAACTCTTGTTGATTATCTATGTAGCGCCGAAAAGGCAGGCCACGGAAGACCTCATCCTGCTATGATCCACACTGCAATGAAATTCTTCGATATAACTGACCCTCGTACCGTTGTTAAAGTTGGAGACACAAAAGCTGACGTAGAGGAAGGAAAGAATGCCGGGTGCTGGACTGTAGCTGTTCTAACCGGTACACAAAGTTTAGAATGCATTAAGGAAAGTAGCCCGGACTTCATTATTAACAGTGTTGCAGATCTTCCTGATCTTTTATCAAACAAGAAGTTTCAGTTGTGATCTTGTTTCAGGTGAAGATGAAAGGAGATCATTCTGTATCTTGGAGGCAATGTGGCCAAGTGGTGTAGGGCCCTGTATTTTATTGTGGTTTTCTAGTGGGTTCAAGGGAGCGAAACCTCATGTTACCACTTGTCTGTTTGGTAACGTGAGGTTTCACCCCCTTTTGAGTTATCCCTTCAAGTCCTACCCTTGATGTCTATTGAGTTCCCCCTCTATGTTTGAGTTTGGATCACCCTGAGTGAGACCCTGATAAGGTTGATTTCCACTGAAGCATTTTTGGCTATGCACGTCAATGCATGTAAATTTTAATCATGTAAATTAAATAGAGGCAAGATATAAAGTGTTGAGATTAAACGCGAAGTTGAGCGAGGTTCTACTTTTATGCTTACTCACAGCTGTATGACCTTTCTATTTTATTTGCAAGGGTAAATTTCACGCATGTGTACACATAAAAATTGTGCAACAGTGAAACTCAACCCTTACGGGGATTATGCATGTCCCTATTCTGAATTTCAAAACCTTTCATTTCGCATATTGAGGAAGAAGCAATATCGCTGCCAAAATTTTCCTATTGTATTTGCACTTTTCTGTTGCTGTCACGGTTTCAACCCATCTTTGTGTCATTTGTCGCCATTTCTGCTTTCCTATGATGCTGCTTCAAGGCCATGTCGCTTGTCAGAATTGTACCCTCACAGGGCCTTCAGATTAGGAGTTGCATCCTTCTAATGATGGAAATTATTAAGCCTGGTTCCCATCTGCCACTGCCTTACTTATGATGTAGCTACTGGTACTGCCTAGGATACTGTTCTGATAAAAAAAAAACATTGATCACCAGCAACATTGGTCAACCCAATCTTTACCACAAGTGGGTCTGCAAAGTTTACTGCACTGCAGATGTTGGTGGCACATGTTCTGATTTGTCCAAACAGTATTGCAGGTATTTTATTACTACATCATCTCAAATACAAATAATATTATTTTTAGTAAAATGCTTTTTAAGTGCTTTTACATTTTTTTGCTTTCTGCAGGAAAGCAAATGTAAATAGGCACTAGGCCAGGGTCTAGACCTACCAGATTGAAGATTGAAAAGTCTAAGCATATGACAAAATTTTTGTAACAATTAGGCCTTTCATTGAGTAGAGGGAGAGGTACCTTTTCTGGCTATATGGGTATGGCCCTCTCTAGTTAAGTAGATCTAGTTTCAGTAGAAGAGGAGATGAAGAGGGTTTCGTGGTTAAGATGATAAAAATTATGGCTGGTAAGTCTGGCATAGTAAAGAAACTCCTTCAAAAATATAAAATTTTATTCCAACAATGTTTTATCACACTTACTTCATCCCTTACTTAATCAAATAAATCTAATAGGTGTACTATTATTTAGTTCTGGAAGAAATACCAGTATGAAGCTTCATGCCAACTTGCAAAATGGTACAGCACAAAATAATTTTATTACACTGCATGTCTCGTAATATTGTGCATTTTGTTTACTATGTCATTCTAAAATGGTATTATTCTATCTGTTTATGAATATTAAATTTCAAACAAACCAAAAGTTGCATGTACTAGACTATTGTTATTATTTCATTTTAATAATGCTTTCACACTCATAATGCAAATAGCCATTCATAAATCCAACAATTGCTGCAGCAACCCAGGTTTGTCAAAAGTACCTGGCTGCCAGCGAAAATCGCCGCCTACTTGGTTGGTATCTGCTGGCTACTCTGCTGGGTCTAGCGGCGTTTTCTAAATAACATATCCCTGGACTGGTTAAGAAACATCTTCTGAAAACTATAGCAATTGTTTATGTGTCACTCACAGTTAAATTTAATGCTTACACTCAATAATTCACCTTATAACACTTAAGATTTTCAGTAATTTTGGAGAGAAAATAGCCTGGATAGTGCAGAAAACAGCATTTCAGAGTGTCTAAAAATATATATATAAACCCCTAAACCCCCTAAGGGTTGCGCCTTGGGCACTCAACAGTGCCACCAGTGCTGGCGGCTTACTTCGACAACTCAGTTGTCTACTACTTCAAAACTTTCTGACAACCCTGCAAGCTGGCCTCATCTGCAATGTACATGTACAATAACATATAGATTTGTATCGCGAGAAATGTTTGTATCATTAAAGGTACAAAAACAGAGGCAAAAATTTAATAAAGTTAAATCATTTTTCTCCACACAAATCTAAGTTTATTTTTCAACTGCTCAGGCTTAGGCTGCAAACCACTGCAGCGATGGAGCAAAAGCATTTTGACCTTCGATTGTTGTCGCCCGCACTCTGTATAACCTTTGGTTATCACCAGTAATGAAATAATTATTCTATTAAGTAGCTATTCCTCTTTCAATAGCCAAAAATTAATAATGTCTTATGAAATTTTAATATTCCTAATGGCAAGTCTTGCAATGACATTCCAAAAAGTAATGTAGCAGTGAATAACAAGTAAAATGTTTAGAATCTCCTACTTCATAAACATTGGCTCACAGTGGAAAGTTAGACCAAAATGAATGTGTTGCTAAAGGTCACTGAAACACAATACAAAACAAATAAAAAATAATAGTCTGCAAGAGCTGATGCCTTTTTTGCACAGTGATTTAAAGAAACCTCAGTATCTCGGTCTCCCTGCCAGCATAGATGTACTCTAACTCGAGAAAGACTCTCCATGAATTGAGTAAGATCTTTGTGGAGCATGCACTACATGTTGCTAGGATGTAGTTTTGAACCCAGGCCTAATAGCTGTGAGTTTGCTTTAGTGGGCTCGGTTGGGACCATCGGTTTATCAATAAACAGATGCTCGCACTCAGAAGAACCAGTTTGGTGAGAGAAAACAAGATTGACTAGTCCAGAAGTTTGGGGTGTGGCGACCTCAAAGGTTTGATGCAATAAATAATTCAGGTAGAGCCACCTTTTCTCCACGTTGATCAAGAAGAGAAAAGGTAGCCTACATGTAGCCGCACCCTCCCCCGGACGAAGTTTTCGGGGGGAGGGTGCAGCTACATGTAGGTTAACAAATTAAGGGGACTCTGCCCAAAGGGTATGTCTCAATCAGCAATGATATCAGGAAAAATACCTCCACAAACTGCTAGAATCTAAAAGGGTTCCAGTAAAGGACAACACTGCATATTAAAATAAAAGCTGCACATCCAACAGCCACAAAGAAGGAAAAGGGGTAAGTTTTAAGCAGCAATTTTTCTCATTTCAGTTTCAATTTAGCCTTCACTGTAAGCTGATAACAATGACTTAAGTGCTCAGTTGATTTTTTGAGCTTTTAATATTATTACTGCTAATCTCAACCAATCAAAATGTGGAACATTAAATTTTTTTAGTCACTGCAAAACTGCCCAATTTTAGACAAAATTTAGAACTGCTTGAATTGACTTTTTTCTATTTTAACTGACACCAAATGCTGCTTTCTTGGCTTTAAATGCTTCTTTCCTAGCTTTAGCTTCTTCAGCTGCCTTCTTCCTCTCTTCCTGTTCCTGGCGAATTTCTGCTTCAAATTTGTTTGAAAATGCTTGCTCTTTAACTTTGGCTTCAAAGAATTTGGCAGCCCCAGATACACCTACTTCATCAACATCAACCTCAGCAAGTTTAGCAAGCTGACTCAGGCCTGAGTCTTCAGCTAGTTCTCCAGCTGCTGCTTTACGGAAGATTAAAAGGAACTGCAACAAAATTAAATAACTACATCACTAAGTATTAACTAACTATTTGTAAAATAAGCCACTTTTCAGCAATTGCGTGGCTGTTTTTTGACTGTAATGTATATAATTGGGAACTGTAGATAATTGTAAGTATGTAATACTTGTCCCTTTTTCTCTCCTTCTGTTATTACGGTTGTTTGGGGTTTTGTAATTAGTTTCTTTTTAATTATTAGTTCTTTGTAATCAGCATAACAAATGTCTTGAAAAAAAAAATTAAATCAAAAGTGCAGTGCATTAATTAATTGAAACATGCCACCCCACTCCTGAAGCAGTTATAATGCGAAAAAAGTACTGGAATTATGATTACCTCTCTGAAAGAGACTTTTCCATCATTGTCTTCGTCAATCTCTGCAATCATGGCTTTGAGCCCAACATGTGTCTGAGGTGCACCTAGTTTCTCCATCATCTGCTTCATCTCCATGAGGTCTAAGTAATGATCATTGTTAACATCGTACCTAAAGAAAGAAACAAGTAAGATACCATATAAATCCTCCATTACACACCACCCCACTCTCAATAGGGGCGTATTAATATTTCAGTTGGGGAAGCTTGTGTGATGAGATTGCATGGCAAAACTTGTGGTCTTGTCATTCAGGCTTGCAGGAGGCCACAAAATCCAACAAATTTAGTTCAAATGGCTGTATTTTTCAAGCAGCCATATGTTTGATCAAGAGAAGAACCAGCCCGGAGTGTTGGTATTCTTCCGTTTGAGTGTCTCACATACATGAATGCGTGTTCCAGATCTTGGTTCCACTGAACCTGAAGGAGCCCTGGTACTTGGTTGTCCAAGCTAGCGTCAGACGGAGCACATCTCTTGGAGGTGGAATTCAAATTCCAGAGATGTAGTTGCAAGTTCTCCTTTCTTTTCCTGCCCCGCTGCCCAAGCACCACATAGAGCTCACAGGCTAATTAATTCAAAATATTTCTATTAAGTTCTTAACATTCCTTCATATGTCCTTGCAAACTTTCTTCAAAACATCTGCCTGTTTTTCAGCACAGTTTCAGAATGTGAACAGATGTTTTTCTTTTCAACTTCTCCTCAAAATGAAGGTGACATTCATCGAGCAATATTGTTTGCATATTCTAATATTTTTTCCATTCAGGTTTGGTCAGTAGTAAGCCTATTTCTTATTCTGATCATTTTCTTGGGCTATGCATTCACGCCTGGAAATGGTGACTAGCTGTTGGATAGCCTGCGTTGTAGGTGTAATCAAACCCCAGTTAGTAACATCTGTGAAGCAGTGCCAATGTCCTTGACCTGGGTCCCCTACGGACTCAATGAATTACTGGAAATGCGTTTCGAATTTCCTTTCAACCTGGTTGGCAAATCAACAACATCTTTTGTAACAGGCCAATCATGCCATGTACTCAAATCCCAGTATACAGGCGGGGGCTCAGCAGAACAAGGAGTTTGGCACTGTTTTGCAGATGGACTCAACTTAAGTTTAGTTTTGTCTGTGGCACAGGCTAGATTGGATCTTACAAATAGAATATAATTGCCGTATTGGCACTAATCAGAAATAGTGAAATATTTTGAGAGAATAGTCAGGGTTGGCCATGGGGGGCAGGGGGTAGTGGAATACCAAAATACCCGAAATAAATCTTCCACTACACCAAAAATTACACTAAAACTCGTGTAAAATACCAAAATTAAGAAAAACGCGGTATACTTTATACCCAAAATTGGTCGTGGGGGAATACTTTATACCCAATTTTAAGCATAAAAATACTGTATAACTGAAATTAAATACCCAAATATACTGTATACCCCAAAACCATGGCCGGCCCTGAATAATAATTAAACCCATGTAATTAATTAATTACAGTGTCATAGTCCGTATGCATTAAACGTTCCACTGTAATAAAAAGCCTAAACTTGTGCTGTTCTTTTAGCATTTTCAAACCACTAAAAGATAAACTGTTGAGACTACAGGAGAATGTCACGACCTTCCAAATCTACACAAATGGACAGCTATCGATTTCAGGATGCGATTAGTTCCTAGGAATTTCGAAAGCGAAAAATCTGAATTCCCTCTGGACTAGTGAAGGCCAATCCTCTTCTCTATAACTCTAAATACCGTTTTGAGTATAAGGTAACAGACATCAAAGTGATCTGACACTCACGTCTTAAACATTTTCTCAAAATCCTTGATCTGTTTTCTTGTAAACTCTTTGAACTCCGTGTACGGGTTGAAGACTTTCAGCTGACGTCTAGGCATTTCTTCATTCTCATTCAGCGCTTGGCGATGAGCTAGTTTGCGAGCCAGTTCATCTGTTTCTGACATAGTGGCTGAATATTTTTACAGGATGTTAAGAAAATCACAAGGTAATAGTTTTAGAGTAAACTACACACCCCCAGAAAAGGCTCTCCGTCGAACGCGGTGCGAAAGCAACTAGATATGAACATTCCACTGCACGATTAATCTGGCTGAAGTGTAATTTTAACTTGCATCCTGATTGGACAAGATTAATTAATCAGATATAACACGTCTTTTCATTGGCTTGCTAAACTTTAAAAGGATTATAACCCGACGAGCGCAGTATATATTTTGTTGAAACATAAATTTAGCAAGCATTTGCCTTTTATGGAAATTATAAAAGAAGGAAGCACAAATACCACAGTGAGTTAATGTCTTGTGATAAATTGTCGATAATATTGAAGAGAAACACTGAGCAAATTAAACTAACTTACAAAGAAAAATAAAAACACTTTGGTATCGAATAAGGTCAAGGGTCAAGCTTTTGCAAAAACCTTGATCTTCCTTTTGTTTTGTTTGTTATAAAACCTATGACATAAATAAAAACCCGAGGATCTTTTTTATTATCATCCTTTAAAAGCTCCTGAAAGGGCTTAATTTTATGATGAAGTAGCACGGCTTGCTTTGGGTATTTTTTTTTCATTATTTTTTTTTGAGGGGGTGCAACCTGCGTAGCAAGCGTTTCCGGTCGGTTTCGGAGAATGAGGAACGAGAGTCAAAGACGGCGCGAAAAATGGTGCGATTAAAAGCCCGTTCCTCGGTCTTTCTTTGCTCCGAACCCAAACGGAAACGCTTGCTACGCGTATACTGTCTACGTAAGGTATGGGGGGAGCGGGGGGGGGGGGGGGGGGGTGTTGTATTATCTCCTTTGACAAAGTTTAATCAAGCTTCGTTTCAACGGAACGGGAAAAGGGGCACCAATAATGAAGACAACAATAACTGTTTGGTTTGATCATATATTTAATTCTTCTTCTTCTTAAATATCCTCCTTTCCTATTATATTCAACACAGTTCAGTTCTAGTGATAAACTATGTCACTAACAGAATCCCTGAGGACAAAATAATAGTTTTACCATGTAAAGCTTATGTTTCAATCAAGGTACACAAACAGAAAGATTTAGAAGTCCAACAATGTGGCCAGGGTTATTAGACTCATCCACCATTTATGTTGCTCCAAGAGAGTTTAACATAATGGCTTCATAAAACCACCGAACACAAAGTGAACTCTAAAAAAAAATCAGAGAAAGTCAGGCATATAATTGATGATGGCTCATGATTTTTCTAGGGAAAGGGGTTTGTTTTCAAAGAATTAATTACTTGAGATCATTTTTTAGATTTTTGTTTCGTTTTTTTTTTTCTCCTACATTTGTTATTAAAAAATATGTTCTAAGTATTGCCATTAAAAGCCAGATTCAAAGGGCTGAAGATTTTGGCACTTAAAATTACTTAAAATGTGTAAGAGCTGTAGGAAACAAAATTTACTTATCGGGCTTTCTGAGTTTATTTATATGCTTTACACTTTCTACTAAAATTATTACACAATTATTTAGCCATCTACTTTTACCTCCTAGCAGAGCAAGAGAATATAGAGTGATTTTGCTTTTAAAAAAAACACCAATAATGCTAAATATACAAGTAAACAAAAGAAAACAATGAAATTAGAGTGTAGTACTGCGTAGTAGTCTTCATAGGTTAAGTAAAATCACTCACTAATAACTAATAATAGAGAAAGTTCGAATCATGTTTCAAAAAATGGCAAACTCCAGATTCCAGCTGCAATTTTTTCAATTACGAAGTGCGTAGACAAAATCGTTCACATGGATGAGGGAAAACTTGGTCAAGTGGTGCAAATGAGATGTTTGCCATATGCGTTTAAATCTCTTTAAGTGTTTGCTTAACAGTGATCATAGCAATAAAGGCAAATGAAATAACACCATAAGTGACTTGCAACATAATGTCAAATCTTGCTCTTGTTTCCCAAGCAATCACAAGGCAATTTGGTGGGTGTATCTAGCAATAAATTTCTCAAAAGTCACTCTAGGTTTTATCCACTGCATTGTCCCCTTATATTTTGTTAAGGGGGCATAACTGTCAAGAAAGTGGTTTCACTTGAACTTACTAACAATAAGTCATTGGACATATACATCCAGTAAATCATATGGAAATAGACTACTGTGCCCAGTCTAGTCCTAAAGTAGTTTAGCTTGGTATAGAGAATAGAAGTGACAAAGTATATTCTGATTAGTGGTGTAATAAATTATTTATCATGAATGGAAGTAAAATTATATGGTAATGCATGACAATGAGTTTGAAACAAAAGAAAAGAAAATTTAAACCAAGGATAAAATCTAACCACATCATATACATCTGGCCCTGGTTCCTCGAAAGAGGCAGGTTACGTCTAACCCAGGATTAAGCCAAAGTTTTAGCAAGGTCTTCTTGTCTAATGACATACCCCTTGAGCTTTCAAAATACTGATTGTGTCTTTAATCCAAGACTTAGTGATAATAACAGAGAATGTTACTCTAAGCAATGCATATAAAGGTGAGATACAAAAATGGAACAAATTCCTAATCCTGGATTAGGGCTAATCTGGCTTTCAGGAACCCCAGGGCCTGGGATGTAGCTCGGTGGTGGCAGTAGTAGTAGTAGCTGTGTAACAATTTGAGTTCAATGCATAAAATTTTACGTACAGTGACAGTTATACTCCCAACCCTTCAGCAAATCTTTTAGCAAGTTATTTCTCTGAGCCCCCTTCTGCTGCCCCGTCCTCTGGCGCTGATCCACTTTCTTCTTTTGTTCCCTCTTCCACTTCTATACCAAGAACCTCAAGAATTTTCTCATTAGGGACATGATCTCCAGGTGAAGCCTGTTTGTGGCTGAGCAACACTTTCTCTCCCCCTGCTGTCACTATCAGCATGCCGCCATTTAGCATTCCATCACCCTTTAAGTTTCCTTTTATGTTTTTGGAGTTTGCCTGCAGACAACAACACAAAATGAAATATGAAACACACATACAGGAGTAATATAGAAAGGCATCCACAAGAGAACACACTTGAATCGAAATAAAGAACATGAAATAAAAAAATAGGAACAGTTTCTGTACACTGCAAGATTCACATATAAAGGCCATCTACTTTACTTTAATTTATGATCATAGAGAATCACCTTGTTTGCACCATAAATACATGATTAAAAAATGATCACCATCTATTTCACCAATTTGAAACTTAACAGAAAAAAAGGAACTTTCTGTAGTCAACTTTACCAGAAATCACATTCAGCCATTATTTTCCAAACTTGTTAAACTTCAAATAAACTGTGACTTAAGTAGATTAAAGGTATTTAAAAGCAATCACCTTGGATATGGATAACCTTGTTTCTTTAGCTGTCAAGCCACCAAGGACAGTTAATGCATTGTACCTAAGCAAAGCAAATGAACAAACTTACCAAAGTTTGAGCACAAGAAGATCTTTCCTTTTTTCTAAGTTCTGCCGCTCAAATGCATTTTTTGCCATAAAAGCCATTGAAGTTTAGCTGAAGCTTTTCAACCAGTACACCCATTTAACACACTTTTGCTTTTTTCAATACAAAAATAATACTATAAGGTTTTCAGGGCCAGAATGCCCTTTTCTCAGGCACCTAGTTCTTGTTCAACAAAAAGAAGGTCATGTAATAAACTGCATCTTATTAGCTATAGCAGCACCTTGTGATCCTTAGTTACTTACATTATGCAGCCAGGTGCAAAGAAAGTCAGTTCTACAAACTTCAGCTACCATGCACTAGCAAGAGTCATTTTAACTAGCCTCCCTCTCCCCCCCCCCCCCCCCCCCTCCCAAAAAAAAAAAAATTGATAAGCAGGATTTTTACAGTTCTTTTCATACTATGGTAATTTTGAATTCCCCAAAAACTTCACTTGCCCTTTGGGCAAGAAGAACAGAACTAACTAACATGGGCGCAGTTGTTCGAAGGCCGATTAGTGCTAACCCAGGGTTAAATCTTAACCTGGGTTTCTTTTCCTTTTGTTCAAAAGCATTTTCCAGGATAATTTTCTCCATTCTTTCTAAAGCATCCAGTCATCAAATTGTAGGCAAAAAGAATAACTTTAAACTGAATTTGCTTTTTAAGCTTTCATATCTGAATTCAAATTTCGCACTAACCCTAGGTTATCTTAACCCTGCTTTGAACAACCCGGCCCTGATAGCAAACTTCTCTAACCCTGGAATGTTGGACAAAACTTTCTTTGCATGCTGATATACCCTAGAGTGACTATCAAATGTTTGGGTCCTGCTGCATGAAACTCACAATATATTCTCTCTACATTTCATAGTTTCATCGCTTTTAATTAGTGTGCAAACAATATTTTAGACCTTAACAGTCTTACTATTCCTCACCTTTTGAATCCCAAGTCCTTGTAAATCTGCTGCTTGGTATCCAAAAACAACTCTGTGAAACAAAGCAAGATTTTTTATAACATGAGAGAGTAGGGTGTTTATCACCAGTCACACAAATTTCTGTGACAGGTACGTTCCCCCTCCCCTCTGCTATTTGTCTGTGGTGCAGTTTTTTTTTACATTTCTTTTCAAATACTGAAATAAACCTGAAAATTGAGTTTTGAAACCCCACCTTTCCCCTCAGGTACCAAAACTTAACAAAACTTTGAAAGTCTACCAAGCAAGAGGTGGTGATCTTTCAGAAGATGGTTTCTATTTCCTGCCAAATTACATTTAAATAACTTTGTCAAAGATAGAAGCTGCTGCTAAATGAGATCCACCTTCTATTAAAAAAAAGTAAGCAAGCAACTTATTTAGTCTAGAATGATTTTTTTCTGCATTTGAACTTGCTCAAAAGGATGCTTTAACACACTGGGACCAAACTAACCTCCAGTGAAGAACTTTTTTTCTTGAAACTCTTCAAGGCCAAGTTCCTCCAGTCCGACACCACAAAGACGCACGTTATGTGCATCAAGCTGTGGTTTGACCGAACTAAGTTCAGTCGACCACAGCCGGCACAGTTGTCATCCAAACCGACGTAGAAAAACAACCACTACAGTCTGATTGGCCCATAAGCTCTGAAGCTCGACCATCTGTTTCAAACAATTCATATGAAATGTTAGACTTGTGACCACAATTCGAGCTCAAACGATATTTTAGTGTGATGTTCAAAGCATGAGTGACTACTACTTACGGAACCAGAAATGAGAAGTGAGGGACTTTTGAGAACAACAAATCAAATGTTTGAATTTAAGGCTTCAGACATTTTAGACAGGGTCTGGAAGGAAGGTCCCGCTCTGCTTTAACCACAATATAAATCCCACAACCCAAACATCTCTATCGTGAATACCACGGAGGTTTGGGTTTCTCATTCAGCAACAAGGGAAGTATTTCCAGAGGGACCTCACTAAATACAAGAACTTTTATTCAAGTCCTATTAGGGACAGTCAGTTTTTACAGCAAGCTGTGAACTTCGAATTGGCGAAGCAAAAGTTATCTTCCGACAAAATTTGCAGCAATATGACATGGGCTTTGTACTTTACACTATCAAAAAACCTGGGCCAGTATTATCAAGTTTACCTGACCCCAGTTGTTTAAAAGCTGGACAGAGCCTCACAGGATAAATCACTAACCAGTGGATAAGTATTGCTAGGAGCCCAAAACCCCAAGCAAGAAACTCCCATACTAGGCCTATGTCACGGCTTTTTTATGGACCAGTTTATTTTTATACATATTTTAGTGCACTTTTGCCCACGAAAATAGAATCTCCACCATGTCTATGAGCGCATTTGAAGTATAAGGTATCAAAAAGGAAAAATTAACGTTATAAAAGGCAAAAAATATCATTTTCAGGTCTGTAGGTTTTGCTGACTCGTTTGTGGAATTTAAAAGATATTCAAAATTCGCACCAAAACCATTCTAAAAATAAACTGGTCCGTGAAAACTTCGTGACACAAGCGCACGGAAGTTGCTCGCCTGGGTTATGGGCTCCTGGTATTGTGCTCTCCAGTGGATAGTGATTTAGAAATTTATCCAATGGATAGCAATGTATGTTTTAACAACTGCGAGGCGTGGATGATACCCGCACAAGTTGGTTGAATGGAATATTCTTGTTCTTTAAATTGTAGGCTGGAGGGTGGGGTATTAAAGCTAATATATTCAAAAAGTTAAGCTTATGTTTGCCCTGTGCAGAATCTCAGCTACCACAACACTTTAACAGCAGTTACAACCCAAACACCAGAATTAAATGCCTCAAGTCTTCAATCGATTCTTAACAGATTCGTTGGAGATCAAGGATACTTGCATATTCACGTGTAAAGCGTGAAGAAACACATTTCGGATGTCACGGGTTACGTAATCAGAAACAGAAAGAAAAAACTTTTAAAACGGTTGGAAGACAACAATAAATTACTGACAAAAAAATCACTTCGAACCGACGAAATGCCGACAATAAAGCTCTCCTTTCAATGAAAGTAGCAAAACGCTGGGCGGGTCTCGCAAGGTGCATGACACGGGGCATGCAACATACTAAAAATCAAGATGTATCCAGCAAACAAGTGAATGAACAACTTTTCTCTGAAAACAAGCAAGCGATTGCGTTTCCTACCTCTCCAGAAGCAACAGATTTTATAAGATTTTGAGCAATTTTGCTCAATTCCATGATGGTGTGCAAGCTCGTACGTGCTCTGTTCGACAGTTCACGAAATAGTGGGGAAAATCCGTGACTCATGTGATCATTCTCGGGTTTTATTCTAACCCTTCCCAGGGCTCCACCGGCCCCATCGAGCCGGAAGAGTTTGGGAATTGTTTTTTTCCAGCTCTCCCGTGGTCCCCGATGAAATCAAAATTTCGGGCAAATTCATTCTCTCTTGACCTTACCAGGACCTTGCCATTTGATTTCTCTTTTATTATATGGCTGAATCCCCAAGTGAGCAAGATGAAATTAAACGAATTCCGTGTTCTGCTTGGCTAGCCCAGCGGGTAAGATGTACTCATCTTTTCGTGGGAGGGCTTCTCGGGGGTGGGTGGGTGGGTGGGGGGGAGGTTTGGGCGTTTGGCGCCTGACTTAGCTGATGGCAGATCTTGACTTCCAGTTGATGTGGTACATTATCGGGTTTGAAGAAGAATTAAATTTACTGAGTGTTGCTGGTTGTTTACCATTTACATGGGCAAACCGGTCGGTTTACGGTTTGGGTAAATGGTACGCAAAGTTCAGGACTGGTAAATTTAGTTACGGAATCGCGTTTACCATTTGTACAGTTCAGTTCCATTTAACGGAAAACGGCCGGGAAGGCCTCAAACTGGTATCAAAGGTGGCTTCGAGGAAATGGAACACGAATCTCCGTTTGGAATATTTCGTCCGGAAAAACAGGACTACCTTTTCAGATGTTCCGTTGCTCCCGGAAATTTTCCGTTGGGTAGACCCAAAAAGTCGTGTTCCATTTACTTTCGAACTGGATTTCCCAGAAAATTCTTGTAAATGGTAAACAACCGCTAATTCCACCTCACCCTCTGTCTTTATACCGTCCTCCCGCGGTTTTTCGCACTTCTTTCCCGATCCGTTTCTCCAATCTCTTGGAGCCTGGAATAGGCAGTTCCCGATCAAAAATGTCGTTATTCTATTATTCCAGTACAAAAAATCATTATTTAATTGGTCCGAAAAATCTGCGGTATCGATAACACACAGGAGCCCTGTAACACATCATAATGATGACAGCAAAAAAAGGGGTACACGTACCCCTCCCTAAAGGTCACTCGCAAGCGATTTGTTGACATTAGAGATTCGTCCTATTCATTTGCATTTTTTTATGTCCAACAATACCGTACTGGAGTGAAGTTTCCGGCTGCTAAGGATTTACATAAGTGCGGAACTTCGCGTGGTATCAATTATATTAATGTCAATTTTCATCTGTCTTTCCTTCCAAATCGCCGAGAGTTGCTGATTTTTCATCAGCGATCCACGGAAGTGAGATACAAGAGCTAAAGATTATTTGTGTGACTTGCTGTTTACATTTGACAGATCTATTGACTTTCCACATAGAATCATCTTCCGATAAAAGCGGCCATCTTAAAATTACAAAATCGCCTCATTTCGCAAAGCAACGGTGTCATTTTTGCGAATAATCAATTTGAATGGCGAATCACTGCCGAGCAGATTACACTCTCGCTGAAACAAGTGAGGGAACGACAAATATTCCTCTCCTCAGCGAAGATTCGATGGACGACGACCAGCACCTCATCGGAAACAAAGACACTGCTCTCGTTTTCACGGATGGCGGAGAAGGCGAACGCAAAGTGAGATTTTCTGCAACATCTAAATCATCATCGGCAGTTGGCTCAAACATTCTCTGGAGGAAAAAGACCACTGTTCTGGTGGCCCTTATCGTAGTACTTACAATTATTTGTATCGTCCTTCTTGCCTTGCTGACGCGAAGGGGTGGAAAGTGTATGTCTAAACCAGGAGTTCATAATGGCAAAGAACCTTCAGCTAAACCTTGCTCAAAAACAAAACAAACTACATGCGTAACTGAGGGCTGCATAAACGCCGCCTATCATATTTTTCACTCTATGAACCGATCGGTTAATCCTTGTGAAAATTTTTACGAATATGCTTGTGGCGGATGGGTTGAAAACAACCCTATTCCTGAAAGCAAGTCTTTCTGGGGTGTTTATTCTGTCTTAGAGGAAAAAAACGAAAGGATTGTAAAGCAACTCTTGACGGGGTCGTCTTTGACTTCTGAAGCTACACAGAAAGCGAAGACGTTTTATGACGCCTGTATGGATGAGTCAACTATCAACAAAGTCGGCTCGAAACCGCTGCTCGACATTATTAATCGTCTCGGTGGATGGAATGTAACCCAGGTTTGGAATAAAACCCAGTTTGACTTCGGAAAATTGCTTCAGGAAGTTCACAGTATATATTCAGTGTCTGCCTTCTTTGCAACGGACGTGGAAGCTGATGATAAGAATTCCTCAAAAAATGCAATAAAGGTAGGTTAAGAAATGTAATTTTGATTATTCCGCGTCTTCATATGGAGATTACAAAAGACGCGTCCAAGCCGCGGTTGAGAGTAGCTAATGTCACACATTTCTATTTATAGGTGGATCAAGGTGGACTTTCGCTGTCGAGAATTTACTATCTAAAGAACATGTCTGATCCGGTAAGTTTCGCTTGCTATGACTTTTTTTAAAAGTTATAGCAAGCAATTTCTCGGCTTTGCTCTGATTTTTGTGTTATCACATGTCTTGATGCCGTCACTTTTTATGCTTTTCCCAGAAACTTGTAGCATACTTGAAGTATATGACTACTGTTGGCGTTTTGCTGGGAGGAACGGACAGGAATGAAACGGAAAGACAGATGAGAGATGTACTGGAGTTCGAAATGAAGCTGGCAAAGGTTTGCATCTAAACGCACTGAGCTTCTCAACTAAATTCTAACTGATCGCCCCATGTAAAGGAATCCAGAGAGTCTTGGAATCTGGATTCCACGCCATGGATTCCGGATTCTAGATACTGGATTCTCGATCCTTTGTCAGTGGAACTTGGGGCGCGATCCATTCAACCAAAATCCAGACCGGTCCGACCGGGAAAAGTGGGGCGCGATCCATTCAACCAAAATTCCAACCGGTCCGACCGGGAAAAGTGGTCCACCTCAAAAGGTGGACCCGTTTTTTCGAAACTTTTCCAGTTGGACCGAACCGATCCATTGAGTTTTGGACCGAAATTTCCGGAAATTTTGGTTGAATGGATCGCGCCCCTTGGATTCCGGATTACAGTCGTTATGAGAGTTCCGGATTCCTTGAGCTGTATTCCGGATTCCAAGACCCAGGATTCCAGATTCCGGAATCCTCAAGACATAACGGGGGGACATGCGAAACCTTTCCCTTCTGCCCAGTTGCACTTTGAAAGGTGGCTGGTTGTAAACCAACCTTTCAGACGGGATCGTTCACTGATCTTTGCGTAAGAGCAAAATTCTGGTGGCGTAGACCTAGCGCTTAACAAATTTCACGTCAGTGCTTGCCACTGATCGTTTCAGCTTATTCTGGTGGCCAAACCTCCGCCATCTCGAGAGGACCTAAAATCGCTAGCAAGCCAGGCTATGAAACGTGAGACAAAAGCAGGGAGCATGGCAGGCAGGTGGGGTGGGAAGAAAAAACGCACTGTGCACCCTGTCGTCAGTCACGCGTGGTACTCGAGCGTGTTCCCCGCCTCGCCTGCTTTACTACGGTTAAAGAACACAAACGAATGGCTTACAACTGAAAGAAAGACAACACCTAAGACAACTTCGTCCCCAGGGCGCTTTTACCTGGCTTTGGAGGTGGGCCAGGGAAAAGCGCCCTGGGAACGAGGTTGCACCTAAGAGCGTAACAACAGGCTTGTCAGCCAGAGTTTGGTATACAGCAAGCTTGGGTATACGGTATTAATCTGAATGGATAAACAGTTCATTTTCTGCCCCATTTTACCAATATTTTCGGGTGCATGGGTTACTCCGCTTCTTTCATCAAGGGCTCTTTGGGAAAAAAATTTTGGGGTATATCGGCTTTTTTTCGGGTTATTATATTCCCCTTGCCCATCCTATAGTGTTGACATGATATCTGCTTGTTTTCAGATATTTGTGCCTAATGTGAACAGAAGTCAAATTGACGAGATGTACAACAAAACGAACATCAAAAAGCTTGAAAAGCTTTGTTCAAAAGTAAGAACGTTAATGGTTCCTTGATGTCAATTTCACAGGCTGCCACCAAGCCGGTCACTGAGGGAATTCATCTCCAGGAAAAGTCGCCTGCATTTGACATATTGAGCGGGTCCAAATAGACGCGATTAAGTTTGAAAGAACGCAAATTCATTTTTTTTACCGACGTTTTCATAGCCTGCGAACAGCAGACGCATTTCCGGTCGTCGCTTCTCTCCCTCCGAAAAATAGTTATTTTTCGGAGGGAGAGAAGCGCCGACCGGAAATGCGTCTGCTGTTCGCAGGCTAACGTTTTCACTACCGTCGTCGTCCTCCTTGCTTAAGGTCCCTAATGAGGCGATAGCGTAGCCCGCGAAAACAGTCGTCTCTCCTCGCACCTCGCACCTCGCACCTCGCACCTCGCACCTCGCACCTCGCTGCTAGGGACATTTCGCCAGGTCCCTCCTGGTGAAACTTCCCTAGCAACGAGGAGCAAGGAAAGACGGCTGTATTCGCAGGCCAGCGATGGCGAGCGAAGCCGCCTTTGCTCCGTGCCGGTCTTTGTCGATGGTAAATTTTTAACCTGTGACTATACTATCTAAGGTCCTAAGGCTACTTGCTTTGCCTTCCCGGCAGCATAATAAAACCAGTGGTTCATTTATTTCTCTTTTCAGATCCCTTGGCTTCCGTTTTTCCAAAATCACTTTAAGAATATAGCTGAAATAAAGGAAACTGAGGAGGTTGTGGTGTATGCCACGCGTTATCTTGAAGTCCTGTCACCTGTCATAGAAAATGCATCGAAAGTGTAAGTAATCTTTGTTTGTTCTTGTGGAGGAAGCGGGGTAGGATTTGGGGGTTAATCCCGGGGCGGGGGTAACTCAAGAACAGTCGGGCACAATAAATGGTTACAGTGAGATCTCAACCTCTCGTCCGAACTGGAAAAAAAGCAGCAGCTGGAAACATTGCTTTAAGTCTCAAAATTGCAGCTAGAAGGGGAGGAGGCGCGCCTCTTAGTCCGTTGTTTTAACAACGGGAGTCATCAAAATCAAATCATTTCTTTCTGGCTGAGTACAATGCCGGTGATACAAACATTAGCACAGATTAAAAGTGACGCTTACGGCAAACGGCAAACGCCAGATTCAAGTTTAGAATTTGTTTAAAAAGAAAACGTCTAGATAAAAACAAACCAAAACGTGAAGCTACTAATTTTGGGACAGAGGTAACGATCACTAGATCAAACTTGGTCACGTGGTACAAAACGTTTGTCGTTTGCCGTTACCGTGACCCTAACCCTCTATTGTCTACTTGGAAAATCGCCCAACTAAAATGTTCTGCCAGCGAGCCTTGTAGTCTAGAGCATCCTGGCCTAAGTTACCATGGCTTACAACCAATCTCTCACCCTGTCTTTTAACCAGACTGCTAAACAACTACATGGTGTGGCGTGTAGTATCCAAAATGGCGCCTTTGTTATCCAAAAAATTCCGGGACGCTCATCAAGAGATGATTGAAGTGTTAACAGGCTCCAAGAAATCAGAGGACTTATGGAAGCGATGTATGGGCGAGACTGACGGCGCTATAGGAATGGCCCTGGGATCTCTCTTTATTGAAAAAGCATTTGAAGGAACCAGTAAACAACAGGTAAACTTCTGATAGGGGTTAACTCAACTTGGATCCCAGGGTCTTCTCATACCTATCTCCCGAGGACGAGTACCGAGGAGAGGGCCCTGGGAACGAGATTGGGGTTAAGTCAGTTGTTAGCAAGCACTCACAGCTCTCCTCGATTACTCTTTAAGGATATGGAAAGCAAGCGCGCTATCGACGGGAGCGCTCCTCCATGCACGGCGCATTGTGCTTTTCTGTTGGCTCAATGCTTGTTGCGTTAAGCGCGTGATTGCTACAGCACTATCCCAGTGTGACAATAAAAGCAAACAACAAGAGAATCGCAGTCCGAACAAAGACAGGTTGTTAACTGAGGACAGTAGTACTGCCTTTGCTATGCAATCGGCTTGACCTGTACGTGACCCGAAGAAATGTTGGCCCCATCCCCAACCGGGAATGAATTACTGAACACAACAGTTTCTCAATTGTTTCTTTGGTAAAAAAAAAAAAAACTTTGATTAGAGAATAAAGGAGATGTAACCAGCTTTATTGCTTTGCTGCGTGATCGGTGATGGAGGAAACATAAATAGTCCCAGTTGCTTTTCTTTTTTCGTTTCTACCACCGTTAACTGTTCTCGACCCCAATTTTTACGTGTGGTTTTCACGGACGATCATCGAGTTGAAATTGTCCACTGGCAATCTGTAATTTTCCAGTTTTCGCTCGTGTTAAGAAATCAAGAAATCGGCAAGGGAATCATAGTGAGGCTTTGTCCTTTTCACTCCAACAGCAATTATGGGCGCACAGAATGAGAGCATTTCTTCAAATTCTATGATTGCAGGCCACCGAGATGATTGACGCTATTCGTGCATCTTTCAAGAAAGGCTTGCCAAATCTCGACTGGATGGATGACAAAACACGCCGAGCTGCAGAAGATAAGGTAATGTTGATTGACCTTAATTTAGCCAACGTCACTATGGGAATGCCAATATCCCTCTTAATTTATGTTACGTCAATGTCAGTATAGATAGGCCAACATCACTCTTTGTATGTCAGTATCACTCTGGACAGACCAATATCACTCCCTGTTGGCCACTATTACCCTGGTTACACCCCTTGGGTTGAAGATATTCCTCAGCAATTTTTGTGCCCCACCACCTTCCTTCGCTTTTGACCAGTGTGAGAAAACATTGCTATTTTCCTGCCAAAATGATGTTTGAAAAGTTGGCCAAAGAAGTAAGCGTTTAGATAAAACGTTTTAAAAGAGCGTTCATCAATACGCTAAAGTATAAGCCGATTGAATGGCATTGATTGGTTGATCAAATGATTGATTGACTGATTGTAGGCAGATGCTGTTGTGGACATGATTGGTTTTCCAGACTACATCAAAGACCCACAAAAACTGAAAGAAAAATATGACGGGGTAAGTGTTTCTACAATTTGATAATTTAAAACCAGGAATTCATCTATAGACGACACTTACATCCATTAAAATGATGTTCTCTCCTTCTTTCAGCTTAAATTTGACGTAAAGACGTATTTTCAGAATAAAAGGAATGCTGACGACTTTTACGTACAGAAAAACCTGAAGACTCTACGAAAACCAGTGGACAAATACAAGTATGTTTTCAGAGTTCTTTTAAGACCTACTTCGCACGTTCTAGAGGTAGCTAGACGATTATTAAAAATATTTTTGATTTCATTCCACTGGAGATTTAATTTTCTTTCTATTTTCAGATGGTACATGACACCTTCAACAGTCAATGCATATTATAGTCCGTCACGAAATCAGATCGGTGAGTCTTCTTTTTGTTTAGAGTCAAAGTTAGTTTGAAAAACAAAAAAGACCACTTTAGCCCATTACCTGTATCGTCTCGTGTAGATTGTGAAATCGATTTTGAAAGCGGTAGTACTTAGTACTCTGTGTACCAAATCCTCTAGTGTGCCCATTCATATCATATGAATCTTTTTCAACTATTAAATCACTTTGCATGCGACCAAGTCAGTGGTTTTAAGTATTCTGCAAAACGATCGCGAAATTTGGATTTTCCTCTGATTGTGATAGTAATGATGATGATGATGATGATGATGATGATGATGTTGATGTTGATGATGAAACATTGGTGGTGCAACGTTTTGAGAAGTCGCCAATTAAATTTTATTGTACTTTTTTCCAGTATTTCCAGCAGGCATTTTACAAGCTCCTTATTACGACAAGAAATTTCCAAAGTAAGTTCACACCTGTCACAGAAGGGTTACTGGACGCTAATTTTTTTTGCTTAGAGACTTGCACCAGAAAAAGGCTTAGTTTCTCGATTCCTACCTCAATTAGAATTGTGACGGATATCGAGAGAGCCATGCAAAGCATTTTACAGTTTTCATGGATTCAAAAGCTACAATAATGTAGATAACGGCACCTTCTGAACACTTGCACGCTTCGTGTATTAGTTATAATTATTTTCTCAGCTTCGCCAATAGAACTTGCTCACAAATCGACCAAAGAGAGCCCAGTGGGATTGGATTTAAAGCCGGATGTTCTACATGAGTGAAAAAAAACTTCAGTTCACTTCTTTTTCTTTTTCTTTTTCTTCTTTTTCCATTTTATCGCCTTCAGGGTTATTAACTTTGGTGGAATTGGAACAGTTGTTGGTCATGAGCTGTCTCACGGCTTTGACAATTCAGGTAAACGTTTGTTACAGTTTCATTGTCATTTTCTCCAAATTCCATTTGATAACTGCTCCATTGGCTGACCAATGTCTCAGATTAGAGTAGCTAGATAACCGGCATTCTGAACTAGCTTTTAAACAAAGTAAAACAAACGAAAATATCTAAATTGAATCAACTAGGCGGTTGGCAGCATGTATGGTTAACGATTGATATTTTGCGCTTTCTAAGGCTAATGCGGTGTGGGTAATTTCCCTCCGTTACGGTTAACAGACATCGTAAGAGGAATCACTTGTTTTGTAAAAGTTCAAAATTTCCCACCGGTTTCAGGCCGCTAAGGATCCTGCGGGTATATGGAAAGAACGGATGAAATGGGGTCCATCAGTCACAAAAAAAGTAACAAGCAATACTGGCTAGAAACGTTTTTTTCACGGTGAATTTTTTTTAAGACTGAGGGCTACAAATTTCCAATTTCGTTACGACTAAACGGTTAACCCCTTTGAGACCCGCCGGCGAACAGTCTCCGTGCTAGTTTTCCCCAGGGAAAAAAGAACATCGCTTTTTTATTGTTCACTTGCTCAAGAGTTTGAGACTCCTAATTTACAATTGTTAAATCTTTGGTTAGGTCGCATGTACGACAAAAGAGGGAATTATGGAGTTCCGTGGTGGACTAATCGCTCAGTGGAGCAGTATAAGGCTCGAAGTGAATGCATGGTTAACCAGTATTCAGACTTTTCTTACTTTGGTAAACATGTAAGTACAAATACCAATCATCTATTAATCAAAACTTGAGATAAACCAAAACCGTATAATCAATATGCTTCAAAAAGATATCGAGAAAAACTGGTGCTCCTGTTGAACTCGATTTGCGAAAACGATTGGTTACCCTGTTCTGTGCTGTAAAATGAGGCTTGATCGTTGTTGTCTTCTGTTGTTTCTTGACTGAGTAGAAAACTTAAAGAGATTTAATTCCAACCAGTTGGCTCTTCTACACACAGAGAACGAATGACATAAGTAAAGAGAATTTGTAAATTAAAAATAAATACTTTTCACTCATCAAAAAAGGGAAAAAAACGGAGTATTTCCGTATGGTTTTATTTCAAATAGTATCACAGGACTGCTGCCGCTTTTTACTGAGGATGCGATATATAGAAAATGGAATTAAAAAGGACGAAAGGAACCGCCGATAATTTTGTGTCGTACATTTACATGCCATCTCATCTTCACACTTGTTACAATGTTTTGATAGGTAAGCGGAAAAATCACGCTAGGTGAAAACATAGCCGATAACGGAGGCCTGAAAGCTTCTTACAATGTAAGTAACAGCAACGCTTTTTTTTACCCTGCGAGCAGAGGTTTCTTTCTTGCATGGCTTTTAGCGCTTGCGAAGTCTGTCGAGTGGTTGTTTTATCAGTTACGCGACAGACAAGCCACGCGAACGACTTCGTAAGCGCTAAAAGCCATGCAAGAGAGCAACCTCTGTTCGCAGGGTACGCTTTTTTAAATAGAAATAACTCTGAGTTGAACCAGAAAGAAGTAGGTTGTCATATTACTATCCGAAATGTAGCTTGTGTGGTAAGCAACGCGCGCAAGACGGTACTGACACACACGAGGAGAGTAGTCTTGATCCTTACGACGTACGCTATTTCCATCTTTGAAAACTATACAGCATTTGTTCAAGCAAGCAGGTAAGCGGAAGCCCTTCGAAGGCAAATGGTAATGAAAATATTGAATCCTAAATCTAAAATCACCTTGCTTTTCTTAATCAACAAAAGCGAATGTCTGAGATTCCCTTCGCTCACCTCTGGCGACTCTCTCTCTCTTTCAGCGTAACAGCGCCTAAGAAGGCGCGTAGAACTGGACTGGAGATAAGCTTTGCAAAAGTTAGAAAACTCAACCACCAACAAGCGCCCTGCGTGTTTGCCTGCGTTCGCTATTAAGTGAACAAAATCTATTGCGCATGCTCTCTTTCACCCGCAATCATCGCAAATTCACGAGAAAATAGCTCCAATCCTTCCAGGTTGTCTGCAAACTTTTCCACTGTACTTTAATGTCTATGATAACAGATTTAACATCCTACTATTATGAGATGTTTTTCAACACTAATCAGTTTTTACACATGTTTTAGGCTTACAAAGAATGGGAAAAGAAGAATGGCCCCGAACAACCGCTCCCTCTGTTAAACATGACCCAAGATCAGACATTCTTTATGGCATTTGCACAGGTAAATTTCAATTTTTTTTTCTAAAACAGTAATCCATTGCAATTCACTGGAGCGTCTTCAATCTGTTAAATTCAAAGCTAAAGGACAACCGCAACGGACTAACAAACTCCACCGCGGTCGAAGAACAGCTGTGGAATTTTTCGCGTTTTAAGGATTCGATCTACCATCAAGTAGAAACATGGGCAAGGCAATGCTTAAAATAGTTAGTTAATGTCTGCCTCTCCTTTTTTTGCTATTTCTCGAAACGATTATCTTCTTTTTGTTGAAGTCGAACGTAACCCGCCTGAGGTAGTAACTCAGCAAATAACGTCCGCAATTATGCAGTTTTCAAACTCTTAGAACGATTTTAAACTTCCTACACGCGCAACATAGCACGGCGACATCACATGTAGTCTGCAGATGGCTTGGTCTGTGGAAAGGCCCAAAGATTTGAAGCACTTAAATTTCAAAAGCAAAGAAAACTGAGTCTTTTTATCGGCCCTTTTGTCAGTTAACGAGAAGGGGCCATTGCGTTGTTTTCGAGAGATGAATAAAAATTCGGTACTTTTTTCTCATTTATGATTGTAGAACTGGTGCGCCAGCATTAGAAAACAGGCGGCTATAGTCAGACTCGATGAGGATCCCCATTCACCAAACAAATTCAGGTAATTATAATATAGCTGCATCTAATCTAGTCAGTTCTAGGCTCGGAGATAAAGGACTGACTTCGCGAAACAAAAGCACGCGAAAACAAGTCGACGCGCGTGATCTGGGAAAAAAAAGGGGTGGAGGCTATCTCCAGGCCAGAAAAAGAGCAACGAATGTCATGCGAGGTCTTCTCACTAGCGCCTATCAATCTTTGAAAATACAAATGAAAAATAGTACATTAAATGGACAAAAGAAGTTACTACTCGTGAAACAAACACTTATCCTCTGGGAAGTGATTTATCCAATGGATAGCGCTATCCAACCTTTGAACATTAACAGGATTAGCACGTCGTTTTTGATGAGCTTGTGTGACCTTCACTAGGCCTACTCTGGGACCTTAAGTCGCCGTAATTTTAGGCGACTTAAGGCGACTTTAGGCGACTTTAGGTCCCAGAGTAGGCCTTTCACTTAAGTCTTAGACTATTCCTTAAACTGGAATGTACAAAAGCGTGTATTGTAAGCATAAATAATGTTCTATGTGTCCTTTCATTCTTCTTTTTTACAGAGTTCTGGGTACAGTTATTAACTTTCCACCGTTTGCAGCTGCTTTCAACTGTTCCCCCGGAAGTAAAATGAACCCCGCCAAGAAATGCCATATTTGGTAGGCTCGGTTCAGAAAATAAAGCCACGCTTCTTCCCCCTGGCGGCGGAAAATATCGAGCCTTCATGTTCGGTAGAATGACACAGTTTGTTTGCAATCATCAGAAAAAATAAAAACTTTTTTTCTTTTAAATCTTCTAGGCCCTGTTCGCACTACGACGAAAAATAGAGTTTGGCGTTTGCAAAAAAATTGAAAAATTGTAATCACCAATTTTTCGTTTTTGGAACCTTGTTCGTATCTGAGACACGCGAAATTTGTCTTACAACCAGACACGTTAATTAAAGGAACTTTAATTGGTGTTGTTCGCGAAATGAGAGGATCTAACGAGTGATAGTTTTCAAGGAATAAAGGATTTTGTCGCCTGACAAAAAATAGTGGGCCTCCAAATCTTCTCGAAGGCATCTTTGAAGTTTGGTGATACTTGAGAAAATTTTGGTAGGTGAAAATTCCGTTTGTACTAGAAATGGCTTCCTGTTGACAGGGATTTTTTTTGCAAAACAAACACAATTTTGAGTAGTGCGAGAAGGGCCCTTATTTATAATGACCCAGTCGCAATCTTTTTAACAGGACACCCACAATATATATTCTGGACCAATGTGCTTTCAGTAGAAAAACGGAGGGCCTGTACATGTTTTCTGTCTAATTTAATAATTTTGCTTTTTAATTTATTATACTTTTTCCAACTCAATGTTAAAGGTTTGGATTTGAATATAAATCATTGGAATTTAACCCTCGGACGTACACGCATACCCCCACCGTGGTACAAAGGGGAGTGGGGATGTTGCAGTATTTCGAAACGATTTTGCTTTCAGTGGAAAGCCTTTGGTCTTCTGTACAAGGTGAGGTATATTTTATGGGTGGTGGTGCTGCTGGAGGTCTGTGATGTCACCAAACATGGTCGCTATCTTGGCCGCCTTCTTGGATTTTATCAAGAATAAAAAACCCTAACCCTAACCCTAACCCTAACCCCAACCAACCCCCCCCCCCCCCCCCAACCCCCTTGTACGTCCCAGGGCTAAGTCTTAAAGTCTTAAAATTCTGGCTTTTTATGATTTGTTTTACTTTTCTATGTTCATTTAAGTCTAAATTCCAGTTGTTTTTTAAATTAGTAGATTTAGTTGAGAAAAACTTTTATGTGAATATCATCTGTTTTCACTTTCACTTTCCAGTGGACAGTAATTTTTTAAAACTATTTATCTCCTCTTGATATCTCTTTTTGTGATGTTTATGATGTAAAATATCTAATTGTCTTACATATACCAAAATTTCTTTCACTTTTTGTAATATAGACATAACTTGTAGTATAATTTACCATCAATAATTTGTTAGAACAATGGTGGTTTCTAGCTGCTAAGAGATGTATTAGCCCATTTATTTGAGTTTCTTTGGTTGATTCTCCAAGGTGTACTATAGATTATTGATAAATAACTTATTATAGATGTCTCATAATAATTAATTAACTGGCTGATTTGAAAAGGGAGAAGGCAGAGAGGTTTTTCTTTGGGGGGAAGGGGTAAGGTTACATGCTGATACCCAAAGTCATAGGGTACATCCTTTCCTGAGTGGTGTCTTTTTATTTTTTTTCCTGGGGCTGCCTGGGACAAGCCTGGTTCCAGTTAAGGGGCCTGTTGTTAAACAAGATCTCAAACTGGGCAAAAATATTGGACTAAGATAAACAAGTGTGTATGTAAAAATAAGAAATAAGATAGTTGAATAGTCATATCATTATTACTGAAATATTGCAGTCCGCATTACATGTGTACAAAATGTCAAATTGTGCATTAAGTTAATATTAGGCTGATTTAGCAACAGAACAGGAACGTCAGTTGACGATGGCGCACGCAAATCAAACAACTGGCTTGACCAATGGCAGAGCAGCAAATCGGGCACTGGAAGCGGAGTTTAGTCCTTTCTGGGCGCCGGTTGTCAAATGACGTTCCCATTCTGTTGCTAAATTAACCTATTGCAAGGTTCAAGAGACAGTTAAGTTAAGCTACGCACTAATAGTGATAATAATATTGCTATGCCATCTTGCCATGGTTGGTGGAAGCTTTTAAATTATTAGTGGGCAGTAACAGTGCATTAATATGCCATGGTTGTCATTTAATCGTAAGTTATCACTAGCGAGGAAATAAACAATACAGACTCAGCAAAAGAATAGTCCTTTATGGCCTAAAAACACTGTTTTGGTAGATAACAAAACTTTCATGCCCCAAGCACTATTACCCCTAAGCAAGTCAAGCTAGATTCTCACAGGATTAACCATTCCCCCCTGAGCAGCCCATAACCACCCACAGGTGCAGATCCACATCCTTTCTACCACTTGTGATGTCATCAGTCTTAATAGTCAAGGACAACCTTGTCCACTAAATTGTGCAGAACAAAGAGATCTTTCAAACCATACCAGAGCACAATTCAGTCAAGAACACCAGATAAAAAGGCAAAAAGCATGTAATATTGACCTGAAATTTCCATGAAGATCTTGTTCCACTACCCAGCTAAAAGCTTTCCTAAAAACTTTTCCGATCAAAATGAAGCCTACTAGTTGCCCAGCAAGGGGGAAAAAATGAGGCAAGAAAAGCAAAAAGAGAGGGGAGGAGAGAAAGCAAAAAGTGAAAGTCAAGACTGCTATGTCACTTTTAAACCCAAAAACTATCTTGAAATTTTGCTTTCTGTGCATTCCCAAACTTTGCAAGCTAATATTTTGCATCTGGATCAGAGGGCTGTGAAGTGTATGACCTCTAAACGGCTTGGTGGTAAGTTTTAGCTCTTTATAGCATGACAGTGACCAGAAAACTGCTACATTAGCTTAAAACACGTTTTACCGCAAAACCTCCAGGGGCAAATGGGTTAAGACTGAAAGCAGCTGGCACATTTCCAAAAAAGACGGAAAGTCCATCAAAAACCACATGCTTGGAAAACAAAATCATTTTTCAAGGCAATCAAGTTGTGTAGCAACTTCTAAATTGCATATGCACTATCGCACACAAGGTTGGTACGGCAGGCCACAGGCAAAGTTAAAACTTCTACAGATATGGTTCTGGGACTAAGCACATAAATGTCATAACAAAATTACCATATTAAAGATGACATTTGAAAAATGATTAAGCAAATTTGTGCCATTTTAATTGAATGTTTACGTAGTAAAAGTGACAGATTTGTGTTTGCATTTTCCCACATTGTGATTTTCATACTATCCTATTTAACCTTGTTAAAAAGCCCTAAGAGCTATCAGTATCAAATTCCTCTTTGCCATAACAATGCTTTATAAAACAGAGAATGGGAAGATAGCAGGTGTTGAACCCAGTCTCTTTGGCTCCAAAGGTTACACTTTACTGCATGTACGAGAACAATAGAAATGACCCTACCATCATTCTTACACCAATGCCGGCATAAGGCTTTCTGGCTATAAGCCAGTAAGCTCAAAAAGGAGAAAAAGACAGAAAAACAGTGAAAGTTTCTAACCACTGTTCTTCTCCTTGTCATGAGGTGTTGCCTTTTCCTAGTTTCTGGTGATTCTCTTTTTCCTGTATGATCTCCCGAGGCACCATGTGACATACATACATGAGTCGAGCTGCCCAGAAATTTTAGGCTAAGGATCAGCCTTCCTTATGCTGATGTTCACTCCACTTTCAACAACACAAAAACAAAATAGTGAGATTTGATTAGTTGATTGGCTTACTGCAGGATAAGCTCAGTTGGGTTGCAGAGCAGGAGCTTACAACTTCAATCTGGTCAATTTCTGGTAGAATAACACTCGGGTTCTTGAAAAAAGTTGAGCATAAGTTTCTGTCTGCCATGTGAATGGCTGAAACTGCCACTGCTCAAGAGGCTCAGTTGACTCTCAAGTAAAAATGGCAGTTTGCTTCCCAGAAGCAGATATAAGACAGTGTATCGTTTTGTAGTTCATGCTAAATTAAAATATACTGTGATTACTTGCTGTACAACATTATTGGTCACTCTCCGCCTTATAGTCTCAGCAGCGATTCATGTACAGTACATTAGATAATATTCCAGGCCCAAGTCGATAATGTTAATTTTTTCCTCCTCTAACAATCAAACTTCTCCTAAATTTCATCCAGGTTCTCCACTGATTTATCTCCCTGCAAGTCTTCAAGGAGAAGTACAGAGTTCCCACAACAGAAAAGGCTCCAAAACAATACCCGACGACGGTCCATGTATCGACAAGATTATTTACGCGATGAACGTCCGGCCAAACATCAACGTCAGCCATGTTCTTTACTTTCTTCGCAGCTCCACCAAGAATATTCACGTAAGACAACAAAACGTTCCTGTTTTTCACTCCTTCTTCCTCCAGAACGTCCTGAAAAAAGCTCTTATCTTCTGGTTCTCCCGCCATGTTGGAATTTGCAGGCGGAGGTGGCAGCAAAGGAGAGTGGGAATGAGTGATCCAGTCTTTCGCAACTTCCATAGAAAGTGACGTCATCAATTTTTCCTTTCCGCTGTCCTGAATCTTGGTAATGTGGAACCCCCCGTCCCTATGTCAAACCATTCATTTGTATTTTCTTTTTGGAGCTAGCGGGGTGTATACAGGCAACTCTCGGGGCCCTTCAGGGGACCGGCACAGAGAAATCTGCTTGAAAAAGACTGGTTATAAAAGTACCGATTCAAACAGGCCTCCCGTCTCTGAGTCCTTTCAAAGGAGATATCGATCCGTCTTTGAGATCGGAGAGAAGAACATGAACGTTTCTCTAAAAATTCTGAACAAATCATTTGCAATAAGCGTTACAAACAAAAATAGCCATTCTCTCTTTCTCCTAAGGGCCAATATCGCATTTTATTAAGAATATTTTTTACAGCTGATAAATACATTTATGTACTTTGAAGTATTAACCCAATAAACTCATGCAAAAGGATGAAACGTATAGCTTCAACTTGCTTCTCTTGACAACCAATAAGCAAATTAATTCCCCCTTTAATTACCTTCAGAAATTAATGTTACACTGAGGGCTTGACACCGTATTCGAAGTTAGGCGGATACAGTAACAAACCAGCCACACAAGCAAACAAGTTTGAAATGATCTTTTGAAAAGTACTTCCTAACCTTTTTACTCCTAGCCTCTGGCGTTGTCAGACGTTTTACGCACACGAAGTTGACGAAGTTTATTTACACATTAACGAAAGCTTATATCGTGTAACTGGCTAAATTAAAATGATGTCCCGGGGGAGAATTAACTCGTAACAGTGTTCAAAAGACCAATTATTAGTTCAAAGAATGGCGTGGGAGAGTGGGCTTCAGCAGCAGATTACGGATGCAGGAATTATAAACTGAAAACCACAACATGTTTTAAAACAACTGCCTGAACATAAGCTTTAGACCAGGCAGGGACTTTAATCAAAGCACAACAAGGCCATGCCTATAACACGCAGCCCAAACCCTAACGACACGATACATTTCACAAATTGCATTAATTAGAATGGATTTCTTTCTCACTAGTTCTGTTGGTACGTTACTATACCGGTAGGGCCGTTAGGGCCCTACAATGCAATATTTTGAGAGAGTTGGGTAGGAGAACTGTTTTATTTATTTATTTCTTCTATTTATTTATTTTTTGAGGGGGTTGGTAACTAATAGCATGTAATTGTTATTACCCAGATATTTACATATTAGCACGATCATGAGAACGCATAGCGTTACCATTAACGAGATATATGACTTTGAAATGTTCAATATATTCACTTCCCGATGATTTTAATCTGTTTCACTGACTTTCAAATCGATCCCTTAGACGCGCATTAGGTGTAAGGTCAACTCTGGTCTGATAGCATACTACATATGATATCATGGATAAACGTCTTCCTTAGACAACGATTTACAAAGCATTTACACACGACGTATCAGTTAATTTCGATGGGCTACAATTGCTTACACGGTGCGCCAATGTGTCAAGTAATTGTCAAAAAGAGACTTAGTAAGGGTGCTTACCATTTGTCAGAGCTACCTGGCCAGCTAGACCATTCCAGTCGTAAGGAGAATTCCACTATTAATCAGACCTATCCCACCAGATCAGTTTATTCTCTGTGTTTTAGGTCAATGCTATACTTTAGTCATTACTTACTGCCTTAACCTTTTAAGCCCTATGAGTGATCAGCATCAAATTTCTCCTTGTAATATCAATGCTTTGTAAAACAGAGTAGTCATGAGAATTACGGACATGATCACACAACATGAATTTGCTTGATATTTTATCACCTTCTCCCCACTACTTCTGTAGGAAATGAATAGAGGCCACAAATGAGAATTCAAAGGGTTAACCCATACACGAAATGCTCCTGTTAGTGTAGAATTAGTATGAACATATCAAACAAATTTCATCAGGAAGCACTTACCATAATACTTTTTTCTGATTTTTGTGGTCATAGTATTTAAAACTTGAAAAAGTCGGCCCAACTTTTCCAAGTTTCAATCCATGTCTATCCTTGCCATCCACAGCAACAGACGACAGGAAACAGTTTCAATTCTTAACCATAGTCTTAAATAACAAAACTGGACCATTTTCTTGGAGTTCAATGTCGATGCGAGACAAGTTTTAGCTTTTTAAAAATTGCAGTCGTAAAAAGCGTAACATAGCCTCTTTAAATAGTGTGCACAGCAGTGAGGGGTTTAAGTTAAAATTTCGAAAAAAAAAAAAGGTTCACTGTCATAATGAACGGTCAGTATGGCCGGCCAGTTCTGACTTTTGGACAGCGCCCTTAGTCTCGTGAAAGCCGAGAACACTCGAAGCGTTTACACACGCGGTTTTATTCATAAACGAGTCAACGATTGTTTACACGGATCTGTATCAAAGAGATGCTTCATCTCGTGTGAACAGAACACTCGCCCTTTTTATGCTACTGTTTCACTGTAAACGCTGTGTGAACGCTATCGGTGAACGGAAGATAATTTATGACAAAAACCAACCATCGAAGAAGAAATAGGGAAAGATTTGACTTCATCTTACGACTATCGAGAGTTGTCATTTTTCGATTTCTTTCACCGAGGATTCTTCTACCTACAACATGAAAGACGAGGAGAAGATGATCTCTTTAAGTTGACTCGTTTCTTCTTCCCTTTTCCTTTGCCATTTTTGACGCTCTCTTCCTGAACGGGCGGGCAAACTCTGTTCAAAATGTCCTGTGTTAGAACAATGAACGCTTGGTCGACATTTTCACTTGAAAGTGCGCTCGTTTCTACGTGTTTTATGCCATGGTTCTGGGCTAACATCTCTCCCCTTTCTCTCGTGACCTTTCTCCTACTTTCCAAGTCGCATTTGTTTGCAACTAAGATGGTGTCTACGTCTTCATTCGCGTGCTCCTCGATCTTTCTCATCCACTTTGAGATGTTAGTGAAGGTTTTCTCATTTGTGACGTCGTACACGAGCATAATGCCCAGTGCCCCGCGGTAATACGCAGTTGTTATTGTGTGGAATCTAGACATCAATGAAAAAATGAAACATCATTAGTTTTTACCCACGATCATCTTGGAGGGGGAAGTTGAGTTAGGGTTTCAGTAATAAAGCACTAAGTCTTGCGTTTTTCTCAAGACTCATAACGACATTCTTGGCCCCGAGACCTTTACAGACGACTTTTAACCTGCGTTAAGGAATGAGCTGCTACCTGGTTTCAACCCAGAAAAAGTCGTCGATAACTGATCGAGGTTTTGCGTAAATCCGCGGCGATTTGCGCATGCAAATACCAAAACAATTAGCCATGATGCCTACTCTGCTTCAGGGAGAAAAAGGGCACATGTTTGTAAAATGGTAGCCTGCGAACGGTAGACGTATTTCCGGTCGTCGCTTCTCTTCCTCCGAAAAATAACGTACAGAAGCGACGATCGGAAATACGTCTGCAGTTAACAGGCTAGTAAAATGGCGATAACTACCGAAAATATTTCATTAAAAGCCAGATCGCGCAATTAAATCGCAGGTGTTAACGGAGTTAAGATGAACAAACGTTTTTACAAGAGCACGAGATGGGTCCCCTATACCCATTTCTAACATTTGTTGGCTTCACACTAGAGCTTGCAAGTATAATGAAAGTGTACTTGGAACCTACTTTGAGTGTGAAGGGGTAAAATGTACCCACTTCAACTTTACTTGGTTATCATGGAAACGTTCGTAGTTTAAAAAAGCCGAAGTTCGCCGCCAAAGTATAGTCAACACTACACTTGAGACCACACTTGACCAATAAGAAATGGAAGCCATGGGCACGATGTGCAGCCGCAGCAGTTCCAAGATTCTAATATTAACGGACAGATAAACATTCAACATGTCTTGGTTAGCTAAGAGCGTAGCAGAAGAGGCCAAGAAAAGCCCTACGGTGATTTATTTGCCGAAAAGCGCATTGTTGAGCCATTGTAAAGAAATACAGAGGAAGACGTCACCTGTTATTTTCTGTACCGCTAATAAGTACTCGTAAAAAAACGAAGTACGTATGTCTATCAGGGTCCAAACCTTTTGAGTTCAAAGTAATAAAAAAATTTACGAAACTACAAATAACCCTTTTCCAGCGCAAAGGCATTCAGTATTCCACCGTGAAAGAGGATTGACAGCTGGTACTTCAAGTAATATACTTTGCGTACAATTGTGAAGTCATATTTTCTACACAGCGACTTAAGATTTCCAAGTGCACTCGAATCAAGTGCTTACTTGAAACTACCATTGCTTCTAGTGTGAAGCCAACAATTAACTTACGTAAAATTAATTAGAACAATGCATACGTCACAAAACTTGCCAGGCAAAAAATAGATCACCTTTTACGTTTGATATTATAATAATAAAAAATCACGAACAACCACGCGTATATATGGTCCACGTGTTTAATTATCGACTACTGCCCAAGAATATATGATGTGAGGCACACCAAGGTAAAAGCTAACCTTTCTTGGCCGGCGGTGTCCCAGATCTGTAACTTGATTTTCTTCCCACCTTAAATTCCAAACAAAAAAAGCATTATTAAGGTCTTAAAAAGAGGCGACCGCATCAAACGCAGGTAAAAACGAAAAGTTCCCCTTTCCATACGGTAATAGCGCTCAGGTTAAGGTTTCATTCGGTCGTGCATTTCCGCTTCCTCTTGTTTTTACCACCTTATTTGGAAAAATACCAAGCATGCACGAGTGGGGAACGTTGTGATTTTTATTTGTTTCGTCATCCAACTTGAGATGGCAACAATCAAAAGCAAGAGGAAATAGGACGTTTCGTCGAGGGCTATTTGTCTCAAAATTTGGCAAAAAAGAAAACAAACAATCAAGCATAAATTCGTAGTAAAACGTGAAAAATGTTCCACTTTGTACTTTATAGTTTGCTTAGGTTTAGGTTTCATTCGGTCATGCATTTCTTTCCTTGTTTTTTTCATCTTATTTGGAAATATATCAAGCCGGCACGAGTGCCGCCGGGGAAGAAAGGGAACGTTGTAATTTTTTGATAGTTTCATAACCGAAAGTTGGCTATAATCAAAAGCAAGGGGAAATTAATGGACTCTGGCAGGACGTTCAGTCGTGGGCTATTTGTCCAAGAAATATTAAATTTGTAGGAAAACAAACATAAAAAGCGTTCCACTTTGTACTTAATAGTTTACATACACTGACGATTAACGATTGGTAATGACCTACCAATGATTCAGACAACCTCTAAAAGACATGAAATTCTGCGAAAGTGCACCTTTAATGTTTTAAAACTTGACAGAGCTACGGCGACGCAAGACCGGCGACATTTGCAGTCCAGCTAGCGCACACGTCGAGGTTGTTGAATTCAATACTAAACTGCTGGCAGAAAACCCACCCCCTTTCCGGGATAAAAACTTCCTCATTACGTAAAAGACGCAAAAAAAACTTGGAAAAACGTACCGTGAATGGCATTTAGATATATTTCATTTTGAACAATTATGTGCTTTGACGGGGTTTTATCATGCAGGCCAGGTTGAAAGTCGCATTTCAGATTATTTAGTGTTGGGGGCATTGGCATGCCTTTTTAACATTACAACTGAGGTTAGTATCATCTTTGGTTTTATAATTTACCATAATCAATTATAATAATAATATTAATTATTATTATTATTATTATTATTATTATTATTATTATTATTATTATTATTATTATTATTATTATTATTATTATTATTATTATTAGGAAGACGGTTGCTTACTGCTAGGGGTTTTAAAAATTCTTGGTCTCTCTGGTGAAAGCCAATATCTATTTAAAGCAGTTTTACCTTAAAGTAAGCGATGTGATATTAAACCATCAAGGTCAAATATATAAAACGTAACATTCTGTGTATTCGGACACCTCAGAGATAGCTCCTCTCCTGAATTCAATACGCAACCACTTTCGAACCATTACGTCATTACAATTTCACTGCGGAAACATATGTATATTTTGCCAAATTATCTTCGCTTCATTTGGCACAACAAAGAAATAGCATTCATTTTTATATTGGTCATCAAAAGGCCTTCATGTGAATGTGTTTACTAAAAATCATTATTTTTCCAAAACCGAGTAATTTTAATTTTCACAAATATAGTCATTCCATATACATCTCTGATATTTCAATTTGGTTAATCCACCTAACTAGTACATGGAAACTATAAGTCGTCAGGATATTAAATGCCATAATTATCACCAAAATTCATCTAGCTTTTCAGACACTAACACATCTGTTACAAAGAGAAAACTTCGTTCGAAGACTTCGTGAAATTTTATACTTTCATGAAACAGACAATTAACGATGACAGTTCTTTCAATTTCAAAATTCGAGAAAGCTATAAACATAAAACATGCCGTGTTGTTTGAACGGAAATAATACACGGCATCAAAAAACTATTAAGAAAAATATTTTTCCTACGTTTGCCGAAATACGGTAACAACCATGGGAAAATCGTAGATGCCTTGTTAAAATAAAAAACGACGAACAAAAAAGCAGGGAGGCTCTATTGTGTTTCAAACGTACACCCCATGGTGAAATGACAAAATGAATCAGCGGCCATGACGATCTGTGATCTGTATGTGCATATTTAAATGCCTTCACATCAGCAGAAAACCGTGCGGTTTTTCTGCAAAATACTATACAAACAGCACTAAGAATTCGATAGAACTTAAAGGTTATTGTTAAATTTTAGACTTTTTGAAACAGATCTTACTGAAATCTTCATTTGCGAGCCAGGCTGATTCGATTACGACCAACCGTATTTTGTGCTATTCATGTAGCTTACTCACCAAGTTCTAAAGTTCGGATCTTGAAGTCTATTCCAATGGTCGAAATAAATGTCGGGTTGAACGTATTATCGGCAAATCGAAATATTATACAAGTCTTGCCAACTCCGCTGTCGCCTATAAGAAGCAGCTTGAAAAACAAGTCAAAGTTTTTCTGTGCGGCCATTCTCTAATCAAGAAGTCTGTTTTCCCGTGGCGTTGTGTTACAGTTCTGTTTATGGCAGAGGAAAAAGGAGTGGTTACCAAACTTCCGTGACAAGTAAACCGGAACCGGAAGTTGATAACATTTTCTCCTTGAAATACCTTCGCGTACGCCATTTTTCTGAACTTAAAAAGTTAAGGCGTTAGCCTGTATTTTCATTTTCAACAATGAAATAAACAAGCAGACAAACATATTCATGTGTAGACAAATTACCTTTGTCTGTTCACCTTAGCTTAATTAAGACCGTGGCTGAAAAGGTCTTAAAAGGCAGTTTAATCGAAAGGACTGATAAAAAGAAAGCCAAGTTGGCATTTAAGTTACATTAAGACGCAACGTTAAAGCCAACCTCGTACCCAGGGCTGGGGACGAGGTTGCGACAAAACTTCAAAATAAAACATTAAAACTGGGATATGTTATTTAAAAGTCAGAATCTTTTCTAATTTTAATTAGAAATCTCGAGGAAATTGGGCAAGGAAACCTCCCACCTACTTATGATAAACATCTCGGACTCCTTGGTCTTGTTTATTTCTGTTGTTTGTGTTTTAAAATAAGCATTACAATGTATTGTGTGACATAAGAGTTGTGCACGTGATTTTGCAATCCGCGGCGAGGCATCATAGGCTGTCACGCAGTTCTGCCAGCAAGAACACAACATGTCGAAGAATTATGATTATCTGTTTCGACTCCTTTTAGTTGGAGATAGTGGCGTGGGAAAAACTTGTATCCTGGTCCGATTTGTAGAAAACACATTTACTTCTTCATATATCTCTACAATTGGAATAGATTTTAAAATAAGAACCGTGGAGATCGGTAAGTACAAAGGCTACATCAGTTTATCATGCGCCGCGCAAAATGTGTGAGCTCCCGTGAGTCGTGCATGTATATGCGGGTCGTGTTTGCCATGAACGCTCTCAAATATAAATTTTGAGTATGAAATAGCTCAAAGTAAGTTTATTTTGCCCTCAAATTCATTAAAACTTGCCCGGATAGAGAAATATCATCAGTATATTATCGCAGACTTTGAAATAATCAAGTCCGAGCGTGTGGTTATTGTTTTGCAATATTTTTCCAAATTCCCTCATACTGAAGGATATTTATACAAGCACATACTTGGATTGCATATTGAAAGCTAAAAAATTTCGCAAATAATTTTTGTTTTGACATTCTTAATATCTTCAGTGCGAATGCTACTATTCACATCTTATTTCTTGTTATTATGTTACTTATGAAATGATACTGAAATGAATATTTGTGTTTGCACTTTTCATATTTGAAATGTTTAGATTGGATTAATTACTTCAAATAAAACAGTATCTAGTAGCTACGAATAAAGGTTACCACATATACTAACATACTGACATGAGAAAATTTACTTTCGAAATTTGCGGGCTTTCAAACAAAATTTATTGTTCCCGCTATCACAAATCCTACTTCCGGTCACGAGATGAGAACCGGCGATCCATGTGACCGGCGCTGGGCCAAGTCCTGTTCCAATAGACCTCTTTAGCTTTTATGTTTTGTTTTCCCAAACTACTTCTTTCAAATTTCCTCTGCATATGTATGCATAATTTATGAAAGTTCTCCCGGGACCTCTAAAGGCCTCTATTGGGAAAACAAAACATACAAGTTAAAGAGGTCTATTGTGTTTGAGGTGTTTGAAATGGGCATTACGTATGTCTGTGTTTTTAACTGTTTTAATTATTTCTAGATGGTAAAAAGGTCAAGCTACAAATCTGGGATACGGCCGGCCAGGAAAGGTATCATAAAAAATAATAAAAACCCTTGAATGTAGAGGTCCACTCAATGCGTAAATAGGGACCTTAAGCAAGGACGACGACGATGGCAGTGAAAACGTCGCTAAAAAAATGAGTTTGCGTTCTTTCAAACTTAATCGCGTCTACTGCGTCTATTGGACCCGCTCAATATGTCAAATGCAGGAGACTTTTCCTGGAGTTGAATTCTTAAGTATTCTATTCAAGTTCAAAAAGAGGAAGGAAAATTTGTCGTCGGATGTCCACGTCCGCCATTCAACGTCAAATTAGGAGGTTTCACGTCGTAGTCGTGCAGTGGACTTCAAAGAAATGTACTAAAAAGCGCGCAGCGTGCACGTGCAGAGCTGTCGTTTTGATCATTAAACCTATTGTTTTTTGAAATTCTCGTCGTTGTCGTCGTAGTTGCTTAAGGTCCTTAATAAAACTGACTAGTTCTTTCTTGCCGGCGGATCTCTAAGGTAGAGATGCTAATGCCAGACATCGCTTGAAGTGGGAATTAAAACAAAACTTAATGCAGGTCTGGCAATACGGCAAAGGGCTGATACATTTGAGGCCAATATTTCAGCTAACAAAATTAGCCTTCCACAAGCCAAGAGTTACATTGAAAAAGAATACCATAATGGCTCCTGAAATTTGAATTCAAATTTGTTAAATGGTTTTCGAGACTCAGTTATGCAGAGGCCTCTAGAACCTCATAGGAATTGCGCCCTGTTATGCCGATCGCCATGCTATGATCCAATACTCGATATCCTCTTTTTTCTAGATTTTACACAATCACCGCAACCTGTTATCGCCGAGCTATGGGGATAATGGTCGTCTATGACGTCACAGCCGAGAAGTCCTACACCAGCGTGAAAACATGGATGGCTAAAATATTAGAAAATACGAACAAAAACGTAAAGAAAGTCCTCGTTGCTAACAAGTGTGACCTTCAAGAGAAACGCGCGGTAAGCAAAGATAGAGGGGAGTCACTGGCCGAAAGTCTTGGTATATCGTACGTGGAAGTGAGTGCCCTGTCAAATTCAAATGTCGAAGAGGCGTTTATGACCTTAGCAAAAGACATTTTAGAAAGAGCATTACGTTTTGGAACAGACGAAACTGCTGCCCTTGGAGACGAAAAGAAATCATTAGAGGAGAAACGTTCTTTCTGTGCATCCTGCTAGAAAGGTCAGGTGTTGTCCTGTCATGATCAAACTTGGCAGGTATCTTGCTCGGGCTTATTACAGCTTTAGTTCCACATGTTGTAAGAACGATGTTTAAGAATTACTCTCGGCATTTCCTTCAACTGTAATGATGTAACTGTAATGATTGGGCCGTATTATTTTTCCCAACCTGCAAACTCAGACGTATTTCCACTTGTCGCTTCTCTCAGCCCGCAATAGGTCTGCGTTCGCAGGCTCTCTAATCTCCCACGGTGACGTTTTCGGGCCTCGTCACTGCACACGTTCCTTCCCCACAACGGATGGGGATGGAACGTGTGACCAAGTCCTGAGAACGACTGCGGGAGGCTACAGGCTATCCATTTCTTTGGTTTTGTTTAATACTCTCTCCCTGCTCGCTTTCTCTCTCAAAGTTAAGAGCGCTCGATAAATAAGAGTAAGGATACGCTACGGTCAGTGGACTTACGTACGCCGCCCCAATTTCACTCTAGTTTCATTATAATATAAAATAACTTTAAATAAAGTCTAATTAAGTTGACAAGATGACGGATTTTTTAACCCGTCTTGTGAAAACCAGTAGCTGGTCGTAAACTGGGGTTTGGGATTTAAAAGAATCGAGAACATTAGCTAACATTCACCTACCGGTCACCCTGTAAATCAGTTAAGTCAGAGATTTTGCAATATTGCCCCTAGAATTTATTCTTGCCGGGAAACATTCTCATAATGTCGTGGTATGAGAGCGCGCGTGATTGGAGAACATCCAGTTATATATTTCAATATTAGATTTATGCTGAATTCCTGTGACTCCAAAACCCTGATAAAAGGGATTTCAAGTAAGCCGTGGCAGCGTCTTTAAGGAAACTTAAGCACTTGGGTATGAATATCGCGTATTATCGCCGTTTCTTTTACTTCACCAGCTCCAACAGTGCGACTTTTTATGACGTCCTATGCTTGATGCTACCATAGCTAAGAATCAAAGTTGCTTCACACCTTAGCCGGCAGGCGCCGGCTAAGGTGTGAAGCAAAGCAGGCGCCGCGCGAGGGGAACTCGCGAAGGGGAGAGGAGGCCTCCTCTCCGTTTCTGCCCTCGCGCGCGCGCACGTCCTCGAAATTTCCCCCTTCGCCCTAAAACGCCGGCGCCTACTACGCAGGCTATTCGTACCTAGGCATTAGTACTACATTGTGGAGCTGCTAGTTTGTTTGTTTGTTTCTTCGTTTTTCATTTATTGTGGTTAATATTATTATTTTGAACTTAGCGACGCTAAGGGTACTGAAAAACGTTATAAAGAGAGAGCTGAATCACAACAACAGCGAAATGTTTTCTGTGCCAGGTTCTGCTTTAATAATTTAAAACCTCTACGCGCAAACAAAAGTACAAGAGAAGCAAGGCAACAATTGATAAAAATTACATCGACATACAAGGTAGTAATGAGACAAAAGAGGGATAGTCCCCGCATGCACTTGAAAAACTAAGTAAAACTAGATAGATTTTCCGCCTTTTAAACCAAGGGCGTTAATGCTTTTAAACAAATCTATTAACCATTTCGAAAATGAAGATTTGCCTCACTTCTTTTGAACAGCTTTGAGAAACAGCGGAAGGTCGAAAGAGTCAAGTCCACATGGTGAATAACAACGTGACATCTTTGCTTGTGTGACATTCACGTAATACTACATGCAGCATGTGGGCTTACAAAACAGGTCTCCCTGTGCTACTGACTGTTCCAAAGTCCGCTCAGCCCATGATCTGACCGGGGACACCGCCTGTTTGAACACTCTTTGTAATATCAATGAGAAAGCGTCCTCCACATTTAAATTTGACAGCGCGCTTATTTCTTTGTAAGGAAGCTCGAGATTTCTTGCTAACAATTCACCTCTTTCTTTAGTGACAAGCCTTCGCTTTTCAAGGTCGCACTTGTTCGCTACCAGCATTTTTGTGACGTCAGGGCTGGCAAGTTCCTCTGTTTTTCGTATCCACCTTGGTATGTTTCGGAATGACTTTTCATCGGTGACGTCATACACTAGCATAATGCCATGCGCCCCACGGTAGCAAGTGGATGTTATGGTCTCGAACCTACCAAAACAAATATCGAACCAACTTAGTATTGCTTATTTGTTAATTTATTTATTTAACTTCATCCCTACAAGATTGAGAGTGGTTTCCATCAACAGGCATATTAAGCAAAGACAGTACAGTGTATGTCAGATGATCGATGAGAGCTCAAAAGCGCGCGAAAAGAACTGAACGTGCCCTCCGGTAGTCAATTCTCCCTCATTGGTCAACTCGGTTTTAGATCCGGCCCACACCGTCACGGCGTGACTCTCGTCACGTTTTTTTTTTTCTAAATCTGTCTGATGAAATAGGTACGTAACTCGACCAACATGTAGATATGTAAGGTCACGCAAAACCTCTTGATTTGACGAAGTGATAGGCCTCGAAAGGTTAACCTCATGCCAACTCGGTATTGCCAACAAAACCAGTCTTTTGTTGTTTATATACTCCTTTTGCGTTTGACGTAGTTTTAACCTAATGAGGATAGAGACAGGGAGATATCAAATCTATCTCAACCGAATTTGAAGCAGATTGATTTAAGTCACCTGATTATTGTGGAAAATGACGCGAGGTCATCATTTAAACTATTCACATAACCTTGGTATCCAAACTAAGCAATTTTTGTTAGAAACCCGCATAGCTAGTGTCACAGACCTTAAACAAACGACAACTCTAAGCAAACCTAACTGACATTTAGTCCCGAGCACTGGCAAACCGTGTGAACGTATCTGCGTTCATACGCTTTGCACATGACGTACCGATCCCCGTGAAAAATCTTGCGGGCACAAAACAAGGCACAACTTCACTGACTTATTTCCTGTGATAGTGCAGTTTTACGTTTGGGACTCTGTGTTAGGTAACGCGCTACAAGCAAATTTTCCCTAGTTTTCAAACGCGCACCCGATGTTTGCGTACAGATGCTCGTGCAGTTGTGAACTGGTTTTATACGCCGGCGTACAAATCATTAAAGGTTTGGTCATAGTCAGTTTGAAACTTTTATAACTTTTATGAAGAAAAGGCCTTCCTCTTGAAATGAGCGCGAGAAAGAAAATCCCCAAATTGAATTGGTATAGATCTGATGTATTTCTTGAAACAACTCTAGTCTGTTCCAATAGCAGATACAGCAAGCTCAAACGTTTGTCACATGAATGCAGCATGGAACTATACTGGAACACTGACTAAAGCGTGGTTCTAAATTTTTTCCCTACGTAACAAGTTATTCACAGCAAACACTTTGACCGCGTTAAAAATATTTCGAGTACAAAGTTGTTGAGACGACGACAACGAATTTAAGCCTAGGCAGTTTTAGCCCGCTTCCAACAAGTTCATCGAAGTTGAACAAATAACGGTTACAAGTTGGTGGGGCGTGACTTTCACATAGTTTTGACAAAAAATGCAGAGTAATGATCATGGAGTACAAGAAAAAGTGTTTCTAGAACACTGTAGCAAAAACAGACTAAACGCTAGAATTCTTTGGCTAAGCACTATCATTAAGCATTGCTAAATTAAGATCACTCAAAGCATCGTTCCTTCGCAACAAACCGCAAAAAGGCCATCGATGAGAAACAATCTAGCCTGCGTAGCAGGCGCTTGGAAGTAGTGGGTGAAAGAGAGTGGGTGCCCACTCCTTCCAAGCGCCTGCTACGCAGGCTAGAAACAATCCTTATGAAGGGTAAGGCGACCTCTGGGATCGAAATAACTGCCTTGTTCAGTAATGCTTCGGGCCAAAGATATCGACTGAGCTATCCAGGAGGTAACCGGTTAATTAATTTCGCCCCCAAGTTATTTCGCCCCGGTTACTTAGCCCCTCATTTTCGAGTCATTTAGCGCCCTTCAAAATGTAATATTTCTCATTCTATAAGCCAGAAAGCAAAACAAGAACGCTTCAAATGTAACATTCCTCGCTCTTAAGCATGCTTCATATATAATATTCCTCGTTAGCAGGGGGCTAAGTAACCGGGGCGAAATGACCGTTAACCATTCATACCTATCTTGCCCCGCTGTGTCCCAGATTTGTAGCTTGATTTTCTTTCCATCTGAGAAGCCAGAAAGAAAAAAAAAACCAACAAAAGAATGCTGTACTAGACTGAACAAAAATGACAGCAGTAAATGAATTCGTGTCGCAATAAACTTCTTCAACGCGGGTCAATTTGTGCAGCCGAGCATCTTAGTTATAGATTCTGCACTTCAACATACAGGTCAGTTTATGCCAGAGCCGGTAAACTGACCAGCGTTGGGAAGAGACGGTCAAGCGTCCATTCTTTTTCATCAAAGTTGTTTCAGACATAACAGCAATAAACCGAACTCTCTAGGTTCATTAAGCCGGTAAAGCTTATAAGGAGTAGATATCGGCTTTTATCCGATCCTGGCATTAAGCGACGGCGATGACGTGAATTGATACTTTGTGGAATTTTTTAAATCATAATTTCAAAACTGGATTTCGGTATTTTACATGGCAACAGCCAGCGAAAGGGTGTGTGCCAGAATAGTTTACATTTTCTATTTTAGATCTTGAACAAACTGAGCTACTCTAGGTACCGCGAAACTCCCGCCATTTCATAGACTGATACAAAGTTAACACAACACACGATCACGTGCAGAACCAGACAAGCAATATTCTATAATCGGTGCAATTGCCGTTACAAAAAATATATGTGATATTAAACGGGGTTGTTTTGCAATATCATAAGTTGGTATTAGCATAAGCGCCATCTTAGGAAAAAAAAAATGAGCTAAATAATGATTTAAAAAAAAAAAACAAAGCAAAAGTGGAACTTCAGTCAAAAATATAGCTCTTGATGCTCTCGTGTTTTGTGCGTCAATCACTACATCCCAACTTGTATGGATGCACGTACTTTTAACACCTTGTTTTCTTCCCTTTTCCACCAAATGACTGAAAATTCGTAGAATATTCTGACGGATCAAAAGGAGAAAGCGCACTCAACAACTTTACGAGCTAGCTATCCAGTTTTGTTCTAGAAGTGGGAGAGTAATTTGATTGAAGAACCTTGACCTCTCTCTAAAAATAAATAACACAACTTACCGATTTCCACGGTCCTGATTTTGAAATCTATGCCAATGGTGGTAATGAATGACGAATCAAACTTGTTTTCAACAAATCGGAAAATTATACAAGTTTTGCCGACACCGCTGTCACCTATGAGGACCAGTTTGAATAAGTAGTCGAACTGTCCCGCCATGACTGGTCTGACTACACTCTCCTGGCGAAATGGCTGGTGTTACAGTTTCTCGAACGTTTGATCAAGTTCTAGTCGCGTGACCAGCGGGTCAAACGTTGTCATCAGGTAGTCATTTGTGGTATGACTAACTCTTGAATTGACCTCAAATATGAACGCTACACTGTGTATATGTCTGATTTATAAACGTACACTTTCCGTGCATTGATTGAAACCAAAATAGAACCACGATCGCAAAAATGAAAATACGGACACTTGTTTCCGACATTTTATGTTCGGCTAAATTTCCCCTGTTGACAATGTGAAAGAATTTGAACCAAAGGATTAGCTGCAGCTTGCATAACTCGCGCTACCAACGTGAAAAAAACTCGTGCTAGCAGTTTCTAGGAAGACGTGGCTCAATGTATTTCCGTCTTGAGAAAAAAGAAGCGCAGAAAAAAAAAAGAATATCAGTTGAAAATTATCTTAATGGTTAACCCGAAAATACGCGATGTCAAGAATTCTTTAAATATCACCGTGTGTCGGCAATTCATCAAGCGCGTTATCGTTGGTTTTCACAGGACATCACTAAAATTCAAAACTATCGTTCCTACTGAGATTTTACTTTCATGATGTATTAGAGCAGCCGTAAACTAATTTTCTTACAAATTTTCGCTTCAAAAGGGTTCTTGGTTTTGTGATAGAGTACGCTTCAATTTTTTAGCTATTGCGTGACGTGGCATTTACATGACAGCCGAGAAAGCTGTCATATAGGTTTAAAAGTGACGTGTTTGGGGGAATTTTGCCATCAGTTCATGTATTAGAAAAAGTATTACTTTAATGTTTATGGATTCCTCGAGGAATAAATTCACGCTTTTGTACCAAAACTCGGTAACAGATGTTTTTGTTGGTTTCCGTTCGCCATGTTGGTGCCCATCCAGGTGGGCACCAGCATGGCGTCTCCATACAACTCTCTATAAATTTGGGTAAAACATTTCTTCGGATATCTCGTGTACGAAATATTCCTCTAACCTGAATCTTGGCAAGGGTATATTTACCTCCTTTCATTTCCCAGATTCCGGACTTTATCTATTGAACGGTTTTGATTTTGATTTTGATCTATTTTGAATGGCGGGAAACTGAAAACCGGCAATAGACACGTGGATAGGGACCTACACAAGTTACGTTCAGTAAAGGGTGCCATGCTACGTTATTGCTAAATCACTCCCCATTTCTGATTTTGAAGCGATTTTAATGAGAGTTTGCAGCGAGACACGTGTGGCTAGACAGTGTAAACACAGTCAGGAATCGGCTCCCAAGGCTTTCATTGACTGAAGTGCGATATAAACAGGATTTCTGCCAAGTTTCGTCAAATTATAATCAGCATTTTTTAATATATTGTCGTTTGTTTACATTGCCTATAAAAGTCAAGAAAACTAAGGGTTAGTAGTTCATGTAAGTGTAGTAGGTAAAGAAGCTGTAGTAGCTGTAGTAAGTGTAGTAAGTGTAGTAGCTATGTAGTAAGTGTAGTAGGTGTAGTAGGTGTAGTAGCTGTAGTAGGTGTAGTAAGTGTAGTAAGTGTAGTAGGTGTAGTAAGTGTAGTAAGTGTAGTAAGTGTAGTAAGTGTAGTAAGTGTAGTATCTGTAGTAAGTGTAGTAAGTGTAGTAAGTGTAGTAAGTGTAGTATCTGTAGTAAGTGTAGTAAGTGTAGTATCTGTAGTAAGTGTAGTAAGTGTAGTAAGTGTAGCAAGTGTAGTATCTGTAGTAAGTGTAGTAAGTGTAGTAAGTGTAGTATCTGTAGTAAGTGTAGTAAGTGTAGTAAGTGTAGTAAGTGTAGTAAGTGTAGTATCTGTAGTAAGTGTAGCAAGTGTAGTATCTGTAGTAAGTGTAGTAAGTGTAGTAAGTGTAGTAAGTGTAGTATCTGTAGTAAGTGTAGTAAGTGTAGTAAGTGTAGTAAGTGTAGTATCTGTAGTAAGTGTAGTAAGTGTAGTAAGTGTAGTAAGTGTAGTAAGTGTAGTAAGTGTAGTATCTGTAGTAAGTGTAGTAAGTGTAGTATCTGTAGTAAGTGTAGTAAGTGTAGTATCTGTAGTAAGTGTAGTAAGTGTAGTATCTGTAGTAAGTGTAGTATCTGTAGTAAGTGTAGTAAGTGTAGTATCTGTAGTAAGTGTAGTAAGTGTAGTAAGTGTAGTATCTGTAGTAAGTGTAGTAAGTGTAGTAAGTGTAGTATCTGTAGTAAGTGTAGTATCTGTAGTAAGTGTAGTAAGTGTAGTAAGTGTAGTAAGTGTAGTAAGTGTAGTAAGTGTAGTAAGTGTAGTAAGTGTAGTAAGTGTAGTATCTGTAGTAAGTGTAGTAAGTGTAGTAAGTGTAGTGGGTGTAGTATCTGTAGTATCTGTAGTAGGTGTAGTAAGTGTAGTAAGTGTAGTAGGTGTAGTAGCTGTAGTAAGTGTAGTAGCTGTAGTAGCTGTAGTATGTGTAGTAACTGTAGTAGCTGTGGTATGTGTAGTAACTGTAGTAAGTGTAGTATCTGTAGTAAGTGTAGTTAGTAGCGAGAATTAGCTATTTAACTAATTATTAAGTCACATGACCCTTTCCCCTTTATTTACCGATTCCTATAAAACGTAAACACACATACAAGGCAAATTTATAAGAACATTTGTAATAGCCTCTGAAATGTACCTAAAAGAACTTGTTGCTCTTTCATTATCCTTTCCCCATTTTAGAGTAAATATTTTGACCGTTAATTCTCAATTATCTTGTAGTTCAATTTTCAGGATCATTGATAGAAGCAAACCGTTCTAAATGGCATTTTATCAAAATATGCGTATTTAATTAGATGGTCATGCCTTAAGTGCAAGGACCTTTGTTTCAAGAGACCTGTGTGTCACAAGAGGGATAAGGCATTTATAGAAAAACTGTGCTCAGCCTCTGCCGAAATCTCACTGTTATCCGTTCTCATATATCATGCATCGATCATTAGCTGTAGTTTTTTTCTATCGAAAAAAAGGCAAAAATATCGTTTGTAATGAAAATTGAATTTAACCTTGATGTTTTTAACGGTAAAGTTTTTTCCATCATAAAAAGGCTTAAGTTCAGTTTTGTGCAGACTCTTCACCCATTCCAACTACGTTTCTATATCTAGCAAAGTTATCTGCCTATCAACAAACTCCTCTTTTTATTATTTAAATGCACCATTTCATACCAAACCCCGCAAGCCTCTTATAACGTAACGTCAGTGGCTGAATACCGCCTCCTCCTCAGGCGCTTCGTTTTTCGCAAGGTAGAGGTGAGCGACTGGTGATGAACCGCAAGGGACCATGGGAAGGGTGCAGACGCCAGTTGTCTCCTTCCCGCCTTCCTTTGCGCGCACATTTTCATCGAGAGAGAGACGTCTGGGTACGAGGCAGAGCTGAATGTATGCCTATCACTAAAAGAGCCGGAGTATAAGAAAATCCTTAAACTACCAATATCCGTACCTGGTTGGATATAATTACACTGGCGTTTTTACGATTTAAGAGATGCTATAGTTCGACATATTTCCTCACTCAAGTCCATATAGAAAAACGTTTTGTTGAAAAGATCTGCGACATTTTTGTAATGCTCGATTTGTTTTTCCATACAGCGACTATCCCATAACCAATCATAGTTTTCGAAATTGAACAAGTTGACATGAATGTTAGTTTGATTATATTCCCTACATAGATCGCCACAGAGTTTTATTCCAAAAGAATAACATAAGCCTTCAACCAATGTGTCATTGACGAAACGTACCGTTGGTTCTATTGCATCCATGTATTTTCCATTGAGCATGAAGTGGCGTACGTGTATCGAAGAACGTGGATGTGGAATCTTTTCCTCTGGCTTGACTTCAGTGAAGAAATAGTCATACGGTACTGATGCGTTTAATGGACGAGTCGGTTTGACATACTGCAAATGCCATGCGTATTCATTTCTGTGGTAGTACCACATGTAGTTGCACATGGTACTATAATGACAGTAACACGACCAATGCATATTGAGTTTGTGGGTTGTTTCAGAAATAACTTGTTTAAAGTCTTTACCGTGCAATTTAGTCACATACTGACGAAATTCTCTGATATGTGCCGTTTTGAATGTCACGGGGAAATAATGCATACACTGCATGACTTGCTTTCGACCAAGTATATAGGCAGCACTTTTAATCCAACAAGGAATTCTAGGGTCTCCGATTCTTCCTGTTACCACAGGTTTCCCATCTTCCAGAATTAAGCTTGGTGTAACTGCTGTCGTGAAAAGTGTGTCTACATCAACGAAACCAACATACGTGGCATTAGTACATAGATCAGCATGCATCATGTCCATGTACATCCGCATTTTGCCCCAGTGATGAATCATCTCTTGAGGATATGGTTCCATGTAACAAACTCGTAAATCTAGCTTTTTATTCTGCGTTGTCTCATTCAGTGTAGAACCGTGTTTTCTGTCTTCTTCACTTTCTTTATCTAAGACAACAACAACTTTTGAATTCTTCGGCCAAAATAATGACATGCTTCGTAAGATCCAACTTTCAGCTTGAAGAGGAAACTGTTTAACTGACGAAGTATATCGTAGATAAACTTCAAACTCATCTAAAGGGTTTTTAGACTTCTCAGCTGACTCCGTTGGTTCTTCAACATTTGATTTTTTCACTCCAGTAAAAAATTTTGCTGAAGAGATGACTACAAACTCAGAGAGTCGAGGATATAACCATATGCATACAAGATATAACGATACGACGGAAACCATCTGTAAAACAAATAATGCTTCGCTTAAGCGTGGAGCTCTCATTTTACCGGCATTCAACACAGTCGGTCCAAACTCACGTTACGAGGGAAGGGTGTAATGTAATTTACATACCATAGGTGACGCGCCGGTGTAGCGTTGTAGGCGACCGTTGAAAATATAAGAGACTTTGTATGAGAAATATATTACTTAGATCTGCGAACGCTAAATAACGCTAAACCTTACTTTTTCTTAAATGAAATTAATAAAAAAGATTTACCTGCAATGTATTCCACTGCATTTTGGTGTTTGATTGTCGTTTACTGGTTTTCAGTAAAACGACAAACAGACACCAAAACGCAGTGGAGTACATTGCAGGTAAATCTTTTTTATTAATTTCATTTAAGAAAAAGTAAGGTTTAGCGTTCGCAGATCTCAGTAATATATTTCTCATACAAAGTCTCTTATACTTTAACGGTCGCCTGCAACGCGACACCGGCACGTCACCTATTGTATGTAACTACATTACACCCTTCCCTCGTAACGTGAGTTTGGGCCACCTGTGCATTCAACTGAGGGCAATATGCGTATAGTGACATCCCCTTCGTAAAAAGTAGATTTTCCCGAAGTTACACATTAAAAAAGGCTGAGTAAACTGAGTAAATCGTTGCATCCATAATGACTCATTATGGTGCAGGGCCCAAAATAACGGCCGGTCAACGGACAATGTCCGGCCTGATCGTGGACAGTGACCGGTCCAACTCTCGTCTCATGGCCGGTCATTTTGTAATATTTTCCATACAGTTGTCGCTCAATGCGTTTTGCTCTATAACGCTGTAGTGACTTCTTTTTTCTTTGGCTTTTTTCTAATTATTTAATTTTTTTTTTTTTTTTTTGCTGCTTTGCTCTAAAGACTTTAAAGAAAAAAGAACGCCGCAATAAATTTCATGTCGTCATGTCGTAATGAAACGCAACAAAGCGAAACAACACAAAATGAAATGTGGAGTGACGCCACGATGCAGCAGGTAGTACTGTGCTTTCTGCTTGTGCTAAAATCAATAGTGTGACCGTCTTTGGGAAAAAATGCACTAAAGAATAGCTATAAACAGTTTGTCCATTCTAGGAAGATCGAAGGAGACTCTGTTCGCAGGGTAGATAAAGTGTTACGCGACGACCCAAACGAAATTTATTGACTTCTGATGATAAACACGCTGTTTGTGGAACAGATTTTCCTCCAAATCAACTTCTTTACCGAAAATGTTTAGCGTTGTTCTTCTTTGTGGAGGAGACTTTCGATTTCATACCGGGCAACGAAAAAGATCAAGTTTTGCCGATATGCAGATATGGGACGAACCTTGGGGATTTCAGACACCGTCGTACGATGACACTCAGGGTATAACGGACATGAAAAAGGGCAAAAACCGCGGAAAGGAACACACGAACTGGTGTGAATGAATTTTTCACCAACTTGCCGCCAAAAAGCTGAACGTCAATGCACTACAACGGTCTATCAGGGGCACCCAACGAGAATATAGTTCAAAACCGCTTAAACATAGCATTGTTAAACGTATTTTAGTATTTAAAAGGTAGATAAAGGCATATCTTTATCCCTAACAATTTTTCATCTGATCGGATTTCCTAGTTGAAAGTCTAGTGATCCGAAAATTATAGGGATCAAAACTTACCTTTTCGAAAATTTCAGCAAAAAAAAAGGCTTCCGAAAATTCTAGGTGACCTTTTTAGGGTAAAAATCCGTTAAAAATAGGCAATTATACCATTTTTTAGATGTTCGAAAATCCTAGGAGAGACAGGCAAGCAAGAAATTTTACAACAAATGTTCCGAAAATTCTAGATCTCAAATCGTCTTCCGAACAGATATTTTTCCGAAAATTGTCGTTGGGTGCCCCTGGTCTATTGCCAGCGTAATTCGATATTCCTTTGGGCAAAAAAAAAATGATACCTTTAGTTATTATTTTGGCAATTAATGAATGAGGCTGAGTAGGATATGAAGAATTAAGCAGATCGAGGAGGGTGTTATCTACGGAGGCCGAAGGCCGAGGTGGATAACACTCTCCGAGAGAATTTCAGAATTGGGGAAATATTCTGAATGAATAATAAAGGAAATTAACACTCCATGAAATTAACGCGAATCGTTAAGATTCGTGTTAATTTAAGTCGCGTTAATTTTGTTGAGCGTTAATTAAGACGTTAATTAAGTGCAACGTTAATTTCCGCTTTTAATTTCTAGTATTTTAACCCCAATTTTGGAACCTGTCCAGGTATTCTTGACACCTAACGCACATTAACTACAAGCTTTCTTTCTTTCCATTTACCCTTTATTTTTCATCTTTCACAAAAGCTAAGGCGAAGGTTTACAATATTTCGAGTTCATCTTCATCGTTGTCGCTATCAGAAGAGATGTCAATATCTTCTCCTTTGATTTCGGCCACCAACTGTGTCTTAATAGCGTTAATTTCCTTTGTTAGAAATTCTACCTTCTCTTTCGCGTTAATTTTCTTTATTGGAAAGTCGTTTTCCATTAAATTCGCGTTAATTTAATTTAATTTCCAATACTTTAATTTCATGGAGCGTTAATTTCCTATAATAATAAGGTAGTATTCATTATTTGACCAGCCAAAATCGGGGTTTGTCCGGGCTAAAAAATATTTGGCCGGTCATCAGGACTGGCGACCTGCTGTCCGTTATTTTGAGCCCTGTAGTGAGTAAATTAAGCAGAAATCCTGAGTAAAGATTACTCACTGAGTAGTGGTGTCTGAGCAGAATTATACCCCTCTTTCTGGGGGCGGGGCGGGGAGGGGGTTAAAAGTGGGGAGTAAAATTTAATAAATAGGTCGTGAATAAAATGCGCGGGAAACTTGATTAATTTATGCTAACTACGTTCAGGCAAGTACTAGTAATGACGTCACAACACCATAAGGTCCATTTGACAGTTTAGCAAGCAGCGCCGTTAGTCAGTTAGTTATGCGAGTTAACAAGCCGACATTTGCATACAAATTGGCTCTACAGCCTTGACTTTTTATTATAAAAACACAACACAATTAATAACTTAACAGGGATCAATTAAAACACGTGACTAATAAAGCCCCCACCCCCCCCCACAAAAAAAAAGAAAAACAGACACGAGATACAGTTTTAAAAACTTTATTGAAAACCAGTCATATAAAGAGTACGATACAGAGATTTGAGAGGGATAGAAAATTAATCATCATCTTCTTTCTCCTCTTTAGAAAAGGAATAAAAAGTGGTTTCCCACGTCTTCGCGTTTTCGTGGCACCGAAGAAAGCCCTCTTTCATGTCATTGCCCTTCTCGGGGATCTGGTGATTACATATGGGACAAATCTTGTATGAATCGTGCTAAGAGCATTTAGGACATGTCATGATCAATGTCCCGTACACATTAGAATTCTCACAATGTTCACAGGGATTTTCAGAATGACAGGTTGTGGACATTTCAGGGCGATTACTTTCTGTTTCCTCACTTTCGTTTTCAGTGTCGTTGTCGCTCTCTTGGGTGTCTTCAGTTTCACTTCTACTCGCAGAAGCTATCTCCTCTTCCTCTCTTTCTGGTGAACTTTCTACTTTGCTCTCGTTCTCGGAAGTATTTTCTCCATTTCGGTAGCTTTTTTCTTTTTCTATCAAATCATTTACGACCTTTTTGTTCTTGATTACGCCCTTATCGACTCCTAACTCCGCAAGTCCATCTAGAAGGGTATTCAGCGCACGAGGCTTGGTAACGTCATCGTTATGTGGTAATAGTACATATCCGACTAGCTCTGCGATGTTTGTCACGGGAATTGTGCGTTTATTTCAAAGTAACTGTCCGCGTGGAGTCCAGAATAGAATATCTCTGGAAGTGGCCATGCTATGCAAGAAATCAGAAGCACGCTCGTTAGACACCGCATTGGAAAGGTTGCTCAAAACATCTTTAATGCTTGGTTCTTCACCCTCGCTTTCATCATCAGGACTTCCGCTCTCTTCATTTTCACTTTCGTGATCTTCATCAACAAAATCTATCTTTCTCTTCATTTCAATCAGTACAGGTGGAAGGCAGGCTTCGAATGAGTAACATGTAGCTCTGTATTTTCTTTTATAGCATAAAAAACCCTAAGCTTGTAAGAGCACTGACCAATAAGTCTTGAATAAAACCACCACCCTCTTGTACAAGGATTGGCTTCTTTGTTTTGTAAGGGACCGCTGTTTCTGAGAGGTTTAATAGAGCATCTTCATATGACAACAATTTCAGCTCATTTTCTTCGGGGATGGGAATGTATTCCTTAAGTATATTGTATAAGACTTGGACTAATGCATGCAGTTATTGTGGAGTGACGGTCCGTAGGAGAAACTGGCGCTGATGAGCTGGACAAACAGCTTACAGTTTGGTTTGGAGGAAACCACGATTGTTCTTCACTACACGAGACATTTCTACAAAATAAACTAATAATAGTAGTTTGAGGTCTTTTATTGAATGTCGTGGAAGAAAGCAATAGAAATGTGGTGGTGTTAGTGAAGAAAAAAAAAACAATAGAAATGTGGTGGTGCTGGTGGTGGTGGAAGAAAGCAATAAAAATGTGGTGGCGGTTGTGGAGAAAAACAACAGAAAAGTGGTGGTGGTGGAAGAGAGCAATGGAAATGTGGTGGTGTTAGGGGAGAAAAAAACTATAGAAATGTGGTGGTGGTGGTGGTGGAAGAAAGCAATAGAAATGTGGTGGCGGTGGTGGAGGGAAAACAATAGAAATCTGGTGGTGGTGGTGGTGGTGGCCGTGGTGAAAGAAACGATAGAAATGTGGTGGTGTGGTGTTGATGGTGAAGTAAGCCTATATAAATGCGCAACATTCTACCTTTTTCTCAGTCTACATTCTGCCCCTGAGGAGTTGACATGAGTTAGTTCTGTTCCGTTTACGAAAGATCGTTTAGTAGAAAGGATAGCGTGCAAAGGCACGTGATGTCTAAAAACCGCAATGCTGGTCTCACCCCATTTCAAACAGTTCCAAGGTCTTCAAAAAAATGTCAGCGGTTTCGCTTCGAGCATCCTTTCACCTACATGATTGCCGGAATGACAGGGTCCGGAAAAATGGCCTGAGTTCGATCTCTTTTACAGAAAGCTTCAGAGGCAATTTGCCTTCCCCCGGAGAGAATCATTTGGTGTTATTCACAATGGCAGTCTGCGTATACAGAAATGCTAGTGGCCATGCTACACATTGAATTTGAATTAAGGGAATTCCTACGGCTTTGGAGCAGGATTCTTATCTTGATGCGAAGAAACGGAATTTGATCGTGTTTGATGATCAGATGATTGACGCCAGTAAAGACAAGCGAATTGTGAATCTCTTTACTCGTGGTTCTTATAATCGCAATCTAAGCGTGATTTATATCGTGCGGAATCTATTCCATCAGGGGAAAGGTAGTCGCAGCATTAGCCTAAACAGTCATTATTTAACAACTATTCCCCGAGCCCGAATGGGCTCTGAGTCAATAGCCCACGAGGCCGAAGGCCAAATGGGCTATTGACTCAGAGGCCATGAGGGCGAGAGGAATAATTGTTTTAGTAAAATCCAACTAGTTGGTCAAAAATATAGAGACAAAACAACTTAAGCTAGTTAAAGCTAGACTTTAAGCCTTTTTGCCACCAAAAAGCCCGGCGCTTTGCACTGACTTGTGGGCTTAAACATATAGCCTAGTAGTAGCTCAACCAATCAGAACGCAGCATTGATAATAGACCACTAGTTGGAGTTTTCTAATTAGTGTTATTCAAGAACCCACGAGACAAATTGCAAATCTTGACTCTGGCCAAGCAAATTTATCCCGGGCAAACTGATTTCTTTTTAAATCAGTTCAAGGGAACAGATATGACTCGTATGTTGAGCATTTCTCAGGCTACATTCAACAGGCGGCGTAAGGATTTTAACCTTGAAATTTCACATTCATTTTCAACCATCGACGATGATACCTTGGATTGTATTGTTCGAAGTAAAAAGGAGGAGTTCCCTAACAGTGGCTATCGAATGGTTTGGGGTCATTTAAAAGGAAGGAGACTAGTTATTCAGCAGTCCCGTGTTAGAGGAAGCCGTTGCGGCGAATTGAATGCGCTTAGATGGCTTCACGTAACAGAAAGAAGAAAATACAAAGTAGCCAGTCCTAATGCTCTTTTGGCATATTGATGGACATCACAAACTCAAAAGGTTTCTTTCCCAAAACTATGCATTAGCCGTGTTTATAGCCATTTGTGTTTATTTTCCTATCCTTTATCTGATTGTTGTTGGCAACTAAATTGGAAACGTCCAGTGAAAGAAGCCAAGAAAATGAAATGTTATAAAGACTAATATATATACAATTTGTTCAAGTCTCAGGTCTTTGTGGCCCCGCCCACAGTTTCCCAGTTATTTGCCGAAACGTTTCACGCACCTTTGTAGAGCTTTGTATGGAGACGCCATATTGGTATACCGTTTTGGTGCACCAGTATGACCGCCGGAAATAAACAAAAACATCTGGAGTTCACTTTTTCTATAGAAGCTCTTTCTTTTCACTCGAGAACTAGTACAAGGGCGCATAAACATATCTTCTAATACTTGAAATAGTTATGCTGCTGAAAATCAAGAGCAGAGACTTTTTTCCAACAAGAGAGCATTCCTATTTTGGTGTCACGCACTGTGAAAACTCGGAAGTTCAAATTACTGTATTTTCGAAATGAAACAGGCTAAGGGAATGTAAACATGTACAAAGATTTACTTTTTGCTTATCTTTAACCTAGTGTAAATAAAAATTCGTAAAACCTGGCTATTTTGACTTTACAATTCGATGACGTCACTGTGAAAACCATCTATTACTGAAAAGAGAGTATAAGAAAATCCTTCAATTACCTGCATCCGTACCTGGTTGGATATAATTACACTAGCGTTTTTACGATTTAAGAGATGCTATAGTTCGACATATTTCCTCACTCGAGTCCATATAGAAAAATTTTTTGTTGAAAAGATCTGTGACATTTTTGTAATGCTCGATTTGTTTTTCCATACAGCGACTATCCCATAACCAATCATAGTTTTCGAAATTGAACAAATTGACATGAATGTTAGTTTGATTATATTTCCTGCATAGATCGCCACAGAGTTTTATTCCAAAAGAATAACATAGGCCTTCAACCAATGTGTCATTGACGAAACGTGCCGTTGGTTCTCTTGCATCCATGTATTTTCCATCGAGCATGAAGTGGCGTACATGCATCGAAGAACGTGGATGTGGTATCTTTTCCTCTGGCTTGACTTCAGTGAAGAAATAGTCATACGGTACCGAGGCGTTTAATGGACGAGTCGGTTTGACATACTGCAAATGCCATGCGTACTCATTTCTGTGGTGATACCACATGTAGTTGCACATGGTACTATAATGACAGTAACACGACCAATGCATATTGAGTTTGTGGGTTGTTTCAGAAATAACTTGTTTAAAATCTTTACCGTGCAATTTAGCCACATACTGACGAAATTCTCTGATATGCGCCGTTTTGAATGTCACGGGGAAATAATGCATACACTGCATGACTTGCTTTCGACCAAGTATATAGGCAGCACTTTCAATCCAACAAGGAATTCTAGGGTCTCCGATTCTTCCCGTTACCACAGGTTTCCCATCTTCCAGAATTAAGCTTGGTGTAACTGCTGTCGTGAAAAGTGTGTCTACATCAACGAAACCAACATACGTGGCATTAGTACATAAATCAGCATGCATCATGTCCATGTACATTCGCATCTTCCCCCAGTGATGAATCATCTCTTGAGGATATGGTTCCATGTAACAAACTCGTAAATCTAGCTTTTTATTCTGCGTTGTCTCATTCAGTGTAGAACCGTGTTTTCTGTCTTCTTCACTTTCTTTATCTAAGACGACAACAACTTTTGAATTCTTCGGCCAAAATAACGACATGCCTCGTAGGACCCAACTTTCAGCTTGAAGAGGAAACTGTTTAATAGACGAAGTATATCGCAGATAAGCTTCAAACTCATCTAAGGGGCTTTTAGACTTTGCGACTGCCTCCACTGATTCTTCAACATTTGCCTCCTGTTTCGAGCGAGTCGAAAAGTTAGCTGAAAAGATACCTGCGTACTCAGAGGGATGTTTGCTTTTTCCAACATATAACAATACGACGGTAACCAACAATACAACAAATGTTACTCTTAAAGATCGCGATCTCATTTTGTCCGTAACTGCCGTAAAGTAAAAGTAAAGTAAGGGTAAAATAAATGCGTTACAATAGAGTCATAATAAATAAATGAAATTATCTCCTAGGCAGCTGGTTTGTTCCTTCATGGAACGCTCCTTCCCAAGGGCAAAAATAATTAAATAACGCAATAATTTTTGAGTTAAATCAAATTTAGTCACTGATGGCCTTTGTAAGAATCCGAAAATCAGCGAACTTTTTGCAGAATGCGCAATTATATATATTACTGGATTTCTGAAAAACTTGTTAGCAAAACAATCAACTCATTCTACAACTTGGCAACTTAAAACAATATGTAATCATTCAAAGGCCGATCGCATAGTAATTTAGTAGGCCCTAGAAGCATTTTGACGAGTCCAAATTTAAAGTGCACATCACCCCAAATTAGTTTTTGACTAGAATAAAAATAGAAAAGTTGTAGAAAACGATGCCGCAATTTTTTTTTCGATTTTAGCTTAATCTGAATTTTTTACAGATTTTTAGGAATGCAGAATTTATATCTTAGGCTGTGACATTTTTGGCCTGAGGCGAGTGACGTATTTTTGAGGCATTGTTCTCCGTCACTGCCTAGTGCGCATGTCAGAGTTTGACGTACATCCGCTCAAAATAGGGAGTTTAACGCGACGAAGGCGAAAAAGTCACTTATATGGTGGCTTTTAGCGCGTTCTTTAAAATTTCAGCGCGATTATCCCAACTCGCTCACTTTGTTCAATGTACAGTATGTGGTCCTTGGTCCGGTCGGTTTTACTTTGTGATGAAATTTTTGAGAGAAAAACAAAGTTTCAATACAAACGAAACTTTTCAAGAGTTTATTGATCTGTTTGCCTTCTTAAGCTTAATTTCACGTTTTCCTGATGCTAGCGAAGGTGGGAAAATCAAGTTAACAAATACGTAGGTGAATTTTGTTCTGTTATTTTTGTCTTTTTTATGGTTACTTGGATATAATATTTTGAATTCAGGCATATGTAATTAAGTGCGTTAAGAAAGCTAATTTTTTGGGTACATGGCATTCAAGAAATTTTCTTTCGATTAGCAAAAACAAATTTGTTCGAGAGGTTGAATTTTAAAACCAAAGTTATAGATGATATTTTCAAGAACTATAGTCGCTCTTGTTTATCATTATGGACTTATTTAGGCGAAACAAGTTGCATACTTCAAAGCTCTAGCCAGAGACACCTCCATTTTTAGATAGAGAGAAAGAACTTGTGGCAACAAAAGGCGAAAAATGCCTTGTTACAACTTACATATAAGTTGCAACTTGAGCATAAACGTTCGAGACTAAGCCGATTTGTTCGTGTCATTGTAATTAAGATTTGCTATTCGTGTTACTTTTCATTTTTTTTACTTTTTGTTAATCTTAGGTGGGCCACACTTTGCGATATCGCATTTTCTGATTACTATAAATCTATTTTGTTTTATGTCGGTTTTAGCGCTTTCGAAATTTGAAGTGTCCGCAAAATTATGGACCGAGCGTTTATTACGTCTTAGGGGAGGGGGTGGTTTCAGAAAAGTGTGGTGTATCAAAACTTTACTCCTACCCCCCAAATAAATCATTACAGTAATTTGCCATGATTTTCAGGACGATCCCCAATTCATTTCATGCTAGTTTTTTTTAGAAATGACCCCCTATAAATTTTGCACATTGTGAAAGTGACCCTTCACCCAATTGCGAAGTTTACCACACACCTTATCTACAGTCTTGTTTTACTATTTACGGCTGTTACATCCAATTTCAATTCACTCCCGTTACTGCATGCATTGACCAAAACCAAGAGAGGATAAAGGGAACAGAGAAGGCATCCCCCTACACACCCTATTCCATAGGAAATTCGCCTCGAGTTATTTTTAAGACAACAGATCGCGAGGGGGATTAGACAACAGTCAATCACATAGCGCGAATGTGTTCCGCGTGGATGACCCACGCTCGGTGCGACGCGTCCTTCACGAATTGACGCTGAAAAAAATGGCGCAAGACGGCGGAGAGCGATATTGCTATTTGTTTTGTCGACGAAAACGACTAAAGAGAGATTTCTGCTAAAGCTGTGTCAGCGAAACGGAAATTAAAAGAGGATCGCCCTTCCTCTCTTGTATAGAGCTAACAGTACAGCAAGGAATCCTTAACAGACTTTATATTCTCTCAGGATCATTTATAATTTACAGTTTGAAGAGGGGAATTTCTGGTTTGATATTTATTCTTTTATCAGTCTTTTATTATTCAACAAAAATAACACTTGGCGTCCTGCTTGCTTCATTATACAAACGACCGGTTTCAATAGACCGGCGAAATTTCTCATTTTATTAAAGCACTGAGGTTACGACAACTTCGAGTTAAACTGATTTCACGGGTTTCCCCAGGTGAGCGCCGACTCATTTCGCTTCAATATTCAGAAATGCTCTCGATCTCTTTACACTTTCATTGCCTTTCGCCCGACATGTTTTGCACGGCGTTTAGTCATGTGAAACCTCCACGAAAAATCCACGCAGCGCGCGAGGAAACTTTATCCCGATTCTAAAAATAACTCGAGACGAATTACCTATGGAATAGGGTGTGTATGGGGGATGCCTTCTCTGTCCCCTTTATCCTCTCTTGCCAAAACCAATCAACACTTTCGAAAACGACCCCCCGGAAAATTTAGTGGGAGCCCTAAATATTGTCTTATCCCGTGATAATGTCATAGCAACGTCGAAACGTTGCAGAAAAATTTTCGCTGTGATTTTTATTCTTAAGAGAAAAATCATAATAATACGATATTTACTAACACCGTTTCCTTTTGAGCCCAATCGAACTTTACAACAATTGTTCGACAAGAAAACTACAATGCTGCAATTATGGTAAAATCTTGAAATAATTGTTAGAAAATATTACAAAATATTCAGTTTGATAGTAAGGCATCCGGCTAATTCTCTATTCACACCAATTTAAACAAGGCTTGAAAAGAAAAACGAAATTCAGTGACGAAAAACTGTCAAAACTAGAACACAGGCTTTTACACAGAATTCAAATTAACTTTTACATGTTACATAATTGTACTACTTTTGCCATCACTAAAGAACAACGTAATCAGCATTTAAGGTGGCTCGATACAGTTTTTCAGGGTCAATACCTCCCAAGTTTGAGCATAAACTACGTCGCCATAAACAAAGTTTTGAAAAAATTGCCACCACAGTTGTATTAGATAAAGATGAAAATTTGTTATGATCAGGGTTGCAACGGCATCGGAGTTGTCATAGCAACGAAATGACGCTATAACCAATTTTAATTGCAGCAGTATATCTCGGCACTAGGAACTGTTCTTCCAAAATCGTTCACGGGAGCTTTTTCCTCCGATAGCGGCCTCGATGTTTGTGAAGTTTAAGCGAAATCTGTAAGAGCGTTATCGAGATATTTTGGGATGAAGTTTTTATGGTTAGAAACACAGTAAAAATTGGACAATATTGTTGTTTGGCCGTTATCTGTAAAAAATGAAGAGCTTTTGACATGCAATTTCACCTCATAGTAGTTTAAATCTTTTTGAAAACGTGTGTGAAAAATCATCTAGATAGCTCCAACCAATTGCTAGAAAGAAGGGTTTGATTAGTATGTATCGAAGCGCTCTTGTTAGCTGTTTTGTAAACATTTTTGTCTTCTTTATCAAATTAGCGAATAATTTTTAAACTGCTCGATAGATTTTAAAAAAAATTTAAGATTCTTGAGATTAACTTTCCTTTTATATGACCTTTTAGTTTCAAGATTATTGATACACTGTAAGGCAGTAAAATAACGGCTACAATTCGCTCCTTTTTTATTAAAAGTCTCGTCATTACAAGAGAAAGCCTCTCATTATTCAAGGCATTGTCTCCAAGTTTCATTTTCACGTGAACAGCAGTAACTAACAATGCATTTGACATATACAAAACTGCTGGCTATTGTTGTGCACGAAAATATGAAACTTGAAGACAATACCCTGAATAATGAGAGGCTCACACTTGTAAACACAAAATTTCAGCCAAAATATTAGCGAATTGAAGCCCTTATTTTACTGCCTTACAATATATCAATAATCTTGAAACTAAAAGGTCATATAAAAGGAAGGTTAATCTCAAGAATCTTAATTTTTTTTAAAAATCTATCGAGCGGTTTAAAAATTATTCGCTAATTTGATAAAGAAGACCAAAATGTTTACAAAACCGCTAACAAGAGTGCTTCGATACATACTAATCAAACCCTTCTTTCTAGCAATCGGTTAGAGCTATCTAAATGATCTTTCACACACGTTTTTAAAAAGATTGAAACTACTATGAGGTGAAATTGCATGTCAAAAGCTCTTCATTTTTTACAGATAACGGACAAACAACAATATTGTCCATTTTTTACTGTGTTTCTAACCATAAAAACTTCATCCCAAAATATCTCGATAACGCTCTCACAGATTTCGCTTAAACTTCACGAACATCGAGGCCGCTATTGGAGGAAAAAGCTCCAGTGAACGATTGTGGAAGAACAGTTCATAGTGCCAAGATATACTGCTGCAATTAAAATTGGTAATAGCGTCATTTCGTTGCTATGACAACTCCGATGCCGTTGCAACCCTGATCATAACAAATTTTCATCCTTATCTAATACAACTGTGGTGGCAATTTTTTCACAACTTTGTTTATGGCGACGTAGTTTATGCTCAAACTTGGGAGGTATTGGCCCTGGAAAACTGTATCGAGCCACCTTAAACGAAACCAATTTTAAACTGTGTTTAACTCAACAGCTTTTAAACATGTTTAAGCTTTGGTGTGAATGGCGCTTAACTCTACAAGAACCAAAAGCTTTAATTATGTATGTATTCAAATTAAAAGTCACAGGATTGGAACTCTTGTGGCCCTTGTTTTTATTTAAAATCATGTAAGAGATGAGGTATATAGTAAAAAAAGTACTCTTTCGCGGGTTATACATTTTTATAACTAGCGTGTAGCTGTTAGATTTATTGACCAGCTCAATCTAGAGGGTCGTATTCCTTTATGATGAATCCACGTTCCCAGTGACGAGCTCTGTTTAGCCCGCCAATCAGGCGACTTTTTTGTGCGTTTTTCTCTGCGCTCTTGTTTCGTAAAGTAAGGGGTAAAAAAGAGAAAACAATTGGGGAGGGGTGTTCGACCTCTTTTCAGCTTTCGCGCGGCTGCATGGTTTACTTTACGAATGACAAGTGAAGAACACACCCCAGACACAGGGTCCAGAGGAGATGTGTTTGTCGTTAGAACATCAAAACCCGTCGAAAACCTCTTAAAAAATGGGTTATTTTAATCGCGTTACGGTTTCGTCACACATTCTATAGACCGCAAACCAAGAGACTGAGGGCTCGCAAGATTGGCTTACAGTATAAAATACGGAAAGGGAGGAAACAAATTTGGGGCCGATTTTCGAATCCCTGTAACTCAAATGGAATTGAATGAAATCGTCTGATTTTACTAACCTGATCTAGAATTCTTATGTATTTGCCAAATACTGTAGGAAAACGGCATAAGAAAGCGTTCAAATTCATTTTCGGCGACCGAAATTTACGGCTTCTAGAGAGCGCTTTCGTTCGGTGTGCACCGCAACACATGGTGACGGAAATGACGTAGTAAAGAGGTAAATGTGTTCAAGATCGGAGCAATAAAAGGGAAGCTTACACGACTTTTGCCTCATGCCAAAATGCTGCTCGTTCCAATAAAGTTTTTTTCCTCTACTGGGTAGATTATGCTCTGGAAGGTTCTACAGCAAATGTGATTTAAGAGGGGATTTTAGCCGCATGTTTCACACTGAGAGGTCATGACACATATCGATTTACTGTGGTTATTGTTTCTGGTCGGCAGGATTTGCCCTCTGATGCAAGCGCATTTTCTTTGACCCCTTTTGAAGCGTAAAGCTTTTTATTACGGCTGAACAAGGGTTCCAGTTTTCTCCAAAGTGCCTTCTGGATCTGAATAACTAAGCGATTTTCTTTAGTCCGTGAATATAATGTTTTTCTTCAATGCTGTATCACGCTGGGCCCAGCTTGTTAGTTTTGTTTGGAGAATGTTAAATTATTACGGTTAGTGATTTACGGGTCGTGTGTACTCTTGCAATAAAAAGTCACATTGAGTAGAGCGGCCGTACAAGGCAACTGTAATATCATCATGACTGTGCCATTCTTCCGTGGTCCAACTATATTACCTCTTGCGTCTTTGGCTGTGCGTTTTGCGACTACTGGGAAGCCTTCGCACAAGCAAAACCTGCTTAAGACATCGAAGACTGTCGAAACGTACAACAAATGTCCAGTCTTGAAAGATCTTCACTTCAATTCAAACTCTGTTGTTTTCGCATAGATCTCTGAGATCTTTAAAACTCTCTCCGCAGCTGATGTTTTGATTCTCGAATTAGCAGCGGTCTGTTGCTTTTGCGTTTCCGTTCTCATTCCGACTTCCGTCACCGAGTGCTGCGGTTCACATAGAACGAAGTCACGTGGTACAAGTTTCCTCCCTTGTCCTTTCTTTTACTCGGCACTTCGTGCCTCGGTCGCCCTCCGGGCGACGGCCTTCGGTCACCCTTCGGGCGACGTGCCGTGCGCCAGCGAGGATATAGCTTGCGGTTATTGATTATCAAAAGTCGATCTGGGTCAGATAAGAAGCGAAGAAATCGTTTACAGTAGATTTATAAAGATCCCATTGGGCTAATTAATCGTGCTAAGCGACAGGTATAGACATTTTTCAAGGTAAGTAATTTATTTATTCACACGAAACTCCTCTGGACCCTGTGCCCCAGATAACCCGCCAGCTATGCGCATGCGGGCTACGGTCTGTTGTTCACTACAGTGCCCATTCTTGTCCCCAGAGCTGCAATTCTTTTGACCAGCGCCACGGATCGATAGCCCTGGTTGGTTCAAGGACGACGCGCCAGCGCAGTAGCTGTCATGTTTGTAACTGTTACAATCTCGTCTCCAAAGTCCGCGTTGGGAATGAGATTGTAACTGTTTAGTAACGCAATCTCGTCACCCGAGCCTTCGGATCTCATGGATGCGCATGCTTGCGCAATAGAGAAGAGCTCTGGGGTCGAGAATATTAGCAACGATAAATGCTCACATTTCTTAGGCTGAGCAGAAAGCCAATCGCACACTTGCTGTTCAAAAACCAGCTAGTCCTCTTGAACAGTGGCACTCAAAAGGGTGACAGCTCTGAGGACGAGAATGATGGCGCCGATTAAACAGACGTAATTTTTGTAATCCATATCCTTAGTATTTTTCCTTTCCAGTTTTTGTGTTGTACGTCATTTCCGCCTCTCCCTTTAAAACAATTTTTATTGCGACATTCTCCATCTACATAATATTGTGATTGCTACATAAGTTCAGTAACATCTGTAAACAGACGTACATTTTGTTAATTGCTCCGCTTCTTAGGGCCAAAGAAAGCGTAGTCACTTGTACGTCAAATCCCGGCTTTGGACGTGTTTAAACCCTGCTTTTTTCCGGGGTTCGGGGGCCTGGATTTCATTGACTGATGCATCAGTATATTTAGATAAAAGAATGAATTCATCTTCATGATATCACACATAAAATTGCACCGGCAAACAATGTTTAATTTAAATACCTTGAGAGAACAGCCGGCATTTCACTACGCCACTGATGGTTTCCCCGCAAATGACGTCTGAGAAACGAGCGCAGAAATTCCATACTAACGACGTATCACCACTCAGATTTGGGTAGCGCTTCTGATTGGACTATTGATTAGACTATATGTTATAGCCCGCTAGTAGCGAAAAGCGCCGGCTTTGAAAACCAAAACAATGGCAGCTGAATAGATGACTCAGAGTCTATTCGGGCTCGAGGAATAATTGTTAAATATGCCTTAGCTAGCCCCAGTAATAGTAAAATATATGGAAAAGAACCTCCTTATAGCGAATACATTTCATCAGTCTCTTGGCCCTTCACTGTATCGAGGTTCCACTGTAGAAGTCTTTTTAACAATTGTTTTAATATCTAGTATGAGGAGCCGCTGATGTTAAATAAAAACACCTTTAAGTTACTTTATATAGGTTTTGATAGATACATAGATCTTCCTTTTACCTGGTACCACTACCTATCCGTTGCATTTCAAATAGACTACGAGTAGTCCCCCATTTTCCCTCGGGGATAGTAGAGCGAGCGAAAAGGCGAGAAAAGGCGACACGCGGCGGAGAGAGAGAAAAATGAATGGGGGACTACTCGTAGTCTACATTTCAAAGTATCATTAATTATTTATTAATGTCACAGAACAGTTTCATTGCGGGCTGTTCTTGATCTTTCTTTAAGATGTCTTGTGTTATCAAACTTATGGCCTGATCCAGGTTATCTGACTCAAGAAATCTCATTCCATGTTCTCGAGCATATAGTTCTCCTCTCTCCGTAGTGACTGTTCTTAACGCCTCGCACCAGCAGCGCGACTTGTTTGCAAACAGTAGTTTTTGAAAGTCTTTTTCACTGGCGTTCTGTTCGATGATGCTTAACCAATTACTGATGCGGTTGAAAGATGCGTCATCTGTGATGTCATACACGAGGATAAAGCCAAGCGTGCCGTGGTAGTAACTAGGAGTCAAGACCTGGGAGCTAAATTTAAAAAGTATTTTTGAGTTATATTTACGTGAGAGTGGAGCCCGTAGTAATATAGAGACTAAGAGTCACGTTTACGGCAAACGTCAGATTCAAGTTGAGAATTTCTCAGAATAGAAACTAAGCAGATAAAAACGGCTCAGAGCAATTCTTGTGGATACAACTGGCGTAAAACTACTTATTTTTGAGTATAAGTCATTAACAGTAAACGACAATTAAACTTGGTCACGTGGTGCAAATTCACGCTTGCCGTTTGGCGTAATTAGCAATTGATAAATTCGGCTTTCGTACGTAGGATATGAAGAATTAGGCAGATCGAGGAAGGTGTTATCCACCTCGGCCTCCGAGATCTGCTTAATTCTTCATATCCTACGAAAGCCGAATTCATTAATTGCTTTATTATTCATTCAAAATAATTCCTACTTTAAAAGCATAGCTTAAACATTCTTACCTGCATCGATGTTAAGTTTATCTTCGATAGTGTACGTTTAGGTTTGTCCAGCTCCCCAAATATTCTCCAAATAGCAGATGTGTCGCCCTCCGAGTTGTCTTCTTGCTGTTTTTGCTATGTTTTTAGCCATTATTTCGCCTAGTTCCAGCTGTAGTTCTTACTCTTGAAACGAGTGAAGTGTCTGCCATTTTAGTTTTCACAACGAAAACAACTCAACCTCGTTCCCAGGTCTTCTCGGTTAACGGTGCATTAACCGGTAAAAGGCTGCATTTTTGACGTCATTTCCTCGTTAAACACAAAATTCTTCCAAATTTTGTCATCAATAACTGGTTATGGTGTATTATGCGTGTGCTTTTAGCCAATCAGAATTGGGGAAATGTTTTGTATGAATAATAAACGTGATTAATCTCTCTAATGACAAGTTCTAGAGGCTGTCAGTCTGTTACGTAGAACCTCTTGTTATAGCCCTCGCCTGCCCCGCAGTCGAAACTAAACTCTGATTAAGTCCGTCTGCGAAACAGCCCCGAAATCCTTGCTCAGGGCCCCCACCTGTTTACCAGGATTGGAGTACGGCCCATGACTGGCCTGTTAATAAAAGCCATTGTCGATTTGCCAACCTGGGCCGGGTTGTTCAAAGCTGGGTTAAGATAACCCAGGGGTAGTTCGAAATTTGAATTCACATATGAAAGCTTAAAAAGCAAAATTCAGTTTAATTCTTTTTGTCAACAATTTGATGATTGGCTACTCTAAAAAGGTGAGAAAAAATTGTCCGAGAAAATGCTTTTGATGAAAAAGGAAACAAAACAGAGATCAGGGCCTAGTTGTTCGAACGCCGGTTAGCACTAACCCGGGGTTAAATTTTAACCTGGCTTTCTTTTTCTTGTTATCAAGAGCACTCTCTCTGATAATTTTCTCTATTCTTTTTAGAGTATCCAATCATCAAATTGTGGGCAAAAAGTATTAAACTGAATTTGAATTTTAAGCTCTAATATCTGAGTTCAAAGTTCGCACTAACTCTGGGTTATCTTAACCCAGCTTCGAACAGCTCGGCCCAGGGTTAAAATTTAACCCTGGGTTAGCGCTAATCGGCCTTCGAACAACTGGGCCCAGGATTAAAGGAAAATCGAAACGCACTTCCGGTAATTCGCTGAGTGGCGTTGGGGACCTGAGTACAAGGATCTCGGCGCTGTTTCGTAGACGTTACTAACCGAGGTTAAATGACGTCAGGCAGGCTAGTATACCCCCTATTGTGCCCTACCGAGCTTGCAAGTAAAGGAAGCTGTAGCCTGTTCCAGGTTTTCAAATGTTGGGAACGGCGCAAAGTAACAATTGAAAACGAGGGAGGGGGAGAGGAGAGGGAGGGAACACCGTTCCTTGGCCGCTCTCCCCCGTCCTCCCCTCTTTAATCACGACGCTCCCAACTATTTGAACGCCTGTAACAGGCAAAGAAAGCTATAAAAGAAGCCGGAACTCGCGTGTTAAAAATAACGGGAGCAATTTACGTTAAGTGCCTTAAGAAGACTTTTTCTGTGCCTCCTCATAATTTCTTAACCAATATCATTCTTAGGGCAATTGTTTATAATTTTGTATTGTCAGTGATCTAATTTTAACTTTTATTCTGTTTATCGCACGACCCGACCTGACAGGGTGCATCAATTAATTTTGAATTCTTATCGTTTTTAAATAAAGGACGTGATGCTGATGATGATGCTGATGATGATGATGACATCATCATAAAGAAATGACATGATTATGACGCCAGAGTCACGTTCGTTTTCTTAAATGGACCTTGGGTGACCTGTGTTAAAAATCAGCATTGCGCAATCTAGTTCATCCACTCTTGCCCCAGTCCACCCTCGAGCTCGTTGGCTAGATGTTCAGCGATATATAATTCATAGGAAACCCATAGGAAATAAAACATTTGGTAGACTTACCTTTCTTGACCAGTTATGTTCCATATTTGTAGTTTGATTTTCTTTCTTTCTGGAGATTGTAAAAGCGAACTCAGAAATGCCAGAAATGCATGAGGTGTCACTAATCTTTACATGTAAACTAAACACGCAACGCTAACACATCCGCTATCGAACCAACATCCCGCCCGTCTGATTAACAACTGTTGTTTTATTGTACTCCCGTTTCCTCATAACCGGGCAATTCGTCGTTCGAACTGATAAAAATATAAATAAAACTACTACAAGTAGAGCAAAAGTAGCTGCCTGAATTGCCGAGTTGTTTGTAAATCATTATCAAAGGCATTATAAAGACACGAATAGTGTCGCAGCTCCATCTTTTGTACTCACCGATTTCTAAGGTCTTTTTCAGGAATTCAACTCCAATATTTGGCGTCGAAGTGGGAGTCTCAGACGCTGTGGAGTGTGGTAGAGCAGATCTTCCCACTTCTACATCTCCAACAAGCAGAATTTTAAAGAGCAAATGGTAGTTCATCTCCATTTCTTCGTCTGTGCTCGTTCCTGTTCATTGAACCCGCGACAAATTATGATTAGTGTCAAAGATAAACAGACACTGGCGGCGGCGGAAGGATCCACGCGCTATTTTGACAGTTACGCTAGTCAGTTGAACTTGATAAAGTCACGACAGCTCGTTCTACCTCTACCACCAGTAATTCAGGAAGATTTTTTACGTTTCAGGTGTATAATAAAAAATATCACAATGTAATCAATTAGATATTGTTTCTCGGTCAAGTAGACAAATATAGTGAGAATTAAGTCTTTTGTCTGGTGAACAAGTCCGCAGCAGATGTACTTGTAAAATGTAAAATAATAAAAGCTAATTAGAATTTTTTGCTTATCCTCGTTTAAGCCTATCTCTTGTCCGGTTTTTAGTCATTATCCAGTTTATTCTTGTGGACTTGACTTATGTTCTGCGAAATATGCAATAATTATGGAGGATTAACACAAATCAGTAAAGATAACAATTTCATTCAAATGCAAGAAACATATTTGTTAGTCAGATCAAGTCACGCTTGTTGCTACTACAGCTGCGTTTCGGAACACCTTTGTCGCTCTTTATATTTTGATGGCAACCAGTGAACAAAGCACTACGTTAACAGGTGTTTAAAACAGGCCCTTTTTTATGGCTATAATTTTTATTCGTTGGATTGATTGACAGCACTGGATAGCGACCATATCATACAAAGTGATACTGGCCTGGGTTGAAAGAGAGAGTTGTTTTTCATAGCTGCGTTATTTCAGTGCACTCCCTTCTTCTTGTACTGGAAAATAGGGGCAAAAACTCTCAAAAATGAAGACTTTTTTAAAGAGAAGATCATTTAGTCTTTCAAAGATTGTTTCTCATCTAGTGGCGGATCCACTAGATGATTATTTTTAGACCAAACTGAGGCCCGAAGGGCCGAAAAAATTTTTGGGGACCGGGCCCCCCTTTATCTAAGGGTCTGGATGACCGCCCCCCCCCCCCCACTTTATCTCAAGGCGTGGACTGGCACTGTCATCCACCTTTATGTGATTTTTTGCAATGTTTTCGGCCTACATGCTCACAGTGAGAATCTATAATATGAGAGGGAGTTAAATCTGAAAACCTTAGATACTTTTTTTTAAGTGTCTAAAGTAGGGTTTCACATCAAACAATATAGTGACCTACAGTCGAACCTTCCTTAAGCGGCCACCTAAAGTGTGAAGATTCAGTGGTCCCCTCCGGAGGGTGTTCGCCTACAACACAGGCTACGACTTGCAATCGAACCACAGGGGTATTTTTCGGCGAGAGTGCCCGATACATTCCCTTTTTAAGGAGAATTTACTGCGTGCAGCTAAGATCCGTGTTGTCTCTAAAAGGTATTCGTATACTCTGAGAAGCGTCGTAAAAACACTGCGAACATTAAGATCAGAACTATGATCAGAACATATGTCAAGTGGTCACTTACTACTGGAAAAATTTCAAAGCTGTCTCCCCCAAAAGTGGGTGGTCTTCACAAGTAATTAATTTTAAAGAGCCTATAAGCAGTTATAAGACGGTAAGGGGGCAGTGGAGGAGAGGGGTGACTTTCCGGGGGGGACTTAGAGTGAGGGGGGGGCTTAATAACTATCTTCCACCTGAAAAGGAGTGGGAGCTTCCTATTAGAGGGCGAGGAGTCTTAACAATAGTCTCAGTCGAAACACTTCCGTGATCGCGTGACCGCGATTTCTGATAGCGATTTTCAGAATAACCTTTGCCCCATTTAGCTGAAAAAATGGTGACGTGATGCCAGCCATTTAATTTGGACAGGCAAGTGTGGATGGACGGGAGCGCCAGTAGTCGGCGTTGCGAGCGTTGTCAGCGTGCATCAAGTAATTCTTTATTTTCGCGATCGTTTTGAATAACGGCATTATTTAACGTTAACTTCCTCCTCATCCTTTTAGCTGATTCAACTGACATTTTACAGTTCCGAACCGGTCATTTTTGTTCCAGTATTCATTTCTTTAACTAATACAAAATAATCTTTAAAACAGGGATATTTATGGATCATAATCACCATGTCAACAGTCTAAGATTCTTGATCATAAAAGAAGTTCATAATCGTGCTCAAAGTTCCAATCAATTCCCCGAGATGTTGGCGAATCTCCTCGGAGAACTTCGCATTTGGCGATCTCTCGTCCAGCCGCGATTTAAGCTTTTCCAAGAGCGAAGTGGCTCGATTGAAGCAAGGTACCCCTTCCTTGACCAAAATCTGAACGGTTCGGTCAAACTCGCTGCTTGGTATCATGGCTGTTTTGATATTGGCACATATTTCCTTTGTGTTTCTTGTATGGGGCACGCCCTGGCTGAATCGCACCACTTTTTTGAAGTCTTCGTCCCATTTCAAAACAACATCCAGAATAAAATGCAGGTCCTCTAGTTGTTGCTGCATTGTATCATATTGCTTTTCCAGTTCTCTTATTTGTGACTTGAACAGCTTGGTGTTTTTGTTGATTGAAGTTATCGATAACTTCTCGACGCGGGTCGTAAGTTCTTTATTCTCGTTTATCGCTTCTTTCGACATGCCTGTAAAAAAGACAGAACCATCAGTACTCGCGGCTTAGGTGACCGATACAAGAACCTTTGAGAGTTTAAAACCAACTCAAAATTTAGAAAGGCTAAGCAGAGAGGGTGACTGTCCGGTCCGAGCATTTCCCACGATTGTATTAAAAAACTAAACCGTATTCAAAGTTTGCAAATTAAAATCTAAGTAAAGCGCATTTCATGCCAAAGTTTATAGCCAAAATTTTCCTTGAGTTCTTCCACGCATTCCCAAACAAGGTGAGAATAAATACATTAGTAAAACATGAGCAAACTGACAAAACTAAATCGATGTCGTCCTCAGGGCTTTCAAAACCCTGGTGCTGACCAAACGGATCGCAGCCTCTGGACACGGAGATTGCAATTGAAACTGCATTCTCGAACCCAGAGCTCTTCTCTATTGTCCATCACTACGGATTCGGAAGCGTTGACTGGGGTCGGGAATATTGAAACTGCATTGTGGCATGGGTAAGATGAATGTTTCGGGCATGCTCTTTGAGCGTTTCGAGAACAGCTGATTTTAATTAGCATATCTAGCAAACGATTTGCGATCTTTGCATGTATAAACTAAAGCGAAAATAAAACAAACTTGAATTTAAAAATGTGTAAAATGTCATTTGTTAGTATTTGTGTTTGTAGTCATGATCAATACAACGAATGAGGAGGGCAGAAGAAGTTTAATACCATACATGATACTAAGGAAGAGAGCTATGAAATTGGTTACATACAAACCAGCGTTACAGTAATATTAACAAGGATATACAGTATGCGTCGGTTTAAAATGCTTACCTTAACAGTCGAGACCAAAAGCTCCTGGTATCGTTGTGATTTTCACAAACAAGTTAGTTTATTTTACTGGCATAGGATTTCGGAAACACTATAGAAGTAGAATATTTTTCCACACCAAAAAGCTTCGCTGACGACCCACCCAGATTTCATGCATAATATGACAAATCGGCGGCTGGCATCTGATTGGGTCAGAATTTCCAAGTCCGTAAGATGATTGGATTAGGCACTCGAGCAGGTGCACAAGAATCTGACTTAAACGTATTTGAATTTGTTCGCCGAAACATTGGTTTGATTTCAAATTTCACAAACAGTATTCTATTATTTGTTGAACAGTATGACCATGGTAAAGCTTGCCATATATAGTCATCACGAAATTTCTTTTAATTGAACTAAGAGTTCGTTGAACGTCTGTGATCTCATCGCTCAGTATCTGCATTCATTGTTTATTTTTTGTTTGTCATTTTACAAATGAGTGCATTGTGATTTCGAAAGAAATCGAATTGTATAAATTCAAGTACAGAATTAAATGCAAACAAAATATGTCACTTTAACTGCAAAGTAAAACAATTCTGTAAATTGTAAGTTTAAAAAAAATTGAACAAACGGCTGAAAATAAACAAAAATTAATGATTTATTTGTTTTTTTGTTTGTGAAGGTAGTGTTAATTTGGGAGTTATTTCAATAAGGACAATATTTTAATGTCTGCAGGAAACGGAGATTCAAGTAGTGCACGAACATTGTCGATCTGAGTCACCCGTCATAATAAACGACAACATATTCTCATATATTACTTTTAACAAACTTTTATTGTCATGGTCATCAGTGAAGTTTTGTGTTCATCTCACTATCGAGTTTACACAACTTAAAGAATTAATATATCTACATTTAACTATACCTTGATTATTTTTGGGAGTTTATTTCGCCCAAATACAATAAGCAGTCATTAATTTACAACACAAAGAGTTCTAGCTTTCTAAAACATCATTTCTACAATTATCGACAACCTAGAAATGCAAGAAATTACATGTTTTCAGTGTGAATATTTTTCTATATAATAACCATAAAGTAGAGCATCTTACCGATCTAAGTTTTGAGTGAACGCCAAGTATGGTGATTTTAATTAGTTTTCAAACAAGCCGAGCAAGGGAGGTCAAGATTTTCTTTCTGCCTGTTCACTAAAGTTCAGACTTCTAGAGTTCGGTTCTCAACTCAGGATGGATTATTTCTATCTGAATAAAAAAATTAACTAAACCGGATGGACTCCTGAAATAAATATAAATAAATGTTTGTCATTTCTATTGGAATTACAGGAAAATTGACTACATAAAATACAGTCAACGGAACACAACAAAGGCTTAGAAACATATAAACTTACAACATGAAAATGTCATTTTTTCAGTTAAGAAAATTTTCAATTCATCTTCACAGTTTGCATCGGTTGATATCTTTTCCTTTGTGGGGATTTATTGCTCAAAATAAATATCCATCATAGTATCAGTGATTCCTGTTAGTCGACCAAGAAGCTGTCGAATTTCTTCGATAAAAGAGGCTTTGTAAGCAGCGTCATCGTTCAAAATTTTGGACACTTGTTTTTTCAACAATTCGAGAGCTTCATAAACTTGTTGAAAGCAGGGAACATCAGCAGTGACCAGATTTTGCATTCTGAAATAAAAATCCCCATGAATGTCGTTTAGATGAGTTTCTATCTGAAAACAAATTTCTTTGACATTCCTAACGAAAGGAACACCTTGGCTGTTACGCTCAATCTTGTCAAAATCATGCGCCCATTTCTTTATACTTTCATTGAGGAACTCGAGGTCTTGACGTTGTTGAAGTAACGTTTTCTGAAGCTTTTCTAGGTCAGAGATCTCCTTTTGTAGTTCCTGTTTGTGATTAAGAACTCGTTTAAGCGAGACACTCTTCCCACTAAAAGAGCTTGTACCGTTCACGTAAATCGGGGTCTCCATTCTAAATTGCTACAGCGAGTAGACGCTCCTACATTTAGAGAAAGGAAAATAGATGTAGAATATTAATACGTATACCAACATATATTGAAAAAATAAGTGGCGAGGAAAATTCCGTTCTTAGTGCATATGTTTCACGTGCGAATAAATTTACAAAAAAGCAAAGTTGTCCTAAGATATTATTGAAGCAAAGCATGTAATGTTTCTAGGCCAAAAAAGGAAGAGAAAAGAGAAATAAAAAGTGAAATAGGAAAAAAGGAGAAAAAAAAAAGGAAGGAAAAAACTTGATTAATGTTGACTATATGTTATTTACTACTTTTCATATGGAAATCATACAGACCTTTAGCAGTACTTTTTGCGCACGAAAATGAAGGGCGCTTTTTTTAAACTAATTTGAGCAAAAAATTACTATAAATAGATCGTTGGCATGTCTTCTTTGTAAATTCTCAACTTGAGCTACTTTGGGAGACTAGATTTTGAGGCTTTGAAAAATTGCAAATAGCAGTTGCTTCTTGTAAAAAACAAACAAACAAAGGAAAAAAGACAAGAAAAGAAAGACAAAATAAATGCTTTGAGCTATAGCTGTTTCAGCAGCGGAAAAGTGCAAAATAAATGTTAGCACCAAAAACGTACGAAACGTGATAATAACAGATCAGACGTTTCAGTTCTGTATTGGGTAATTTGCATATATTTTAAGATTCACAATCAGGTTAATAAAGAACAAAATTCATATTCTGGCAGTCGATCCTGACTATGATACAAGATTTAGATAAATACATATTTATTTATTTATTATTTTTTTTTTAAATCCTTTGAAATGCCGTGAATCGAATAAAACGTAGAATGAATTTGTACTCTGTACTCTTGCGGTCAGTTTTGGAATATTGTCTCATTTCTTTGGATCGCCATGCGGGAAGCAACATGATCACCGATATAGATTTCCAACAATTTCATCGCTTGGGCTGTTCTTTACAAGTTAACTATTTCAAAACACATATAACTGATGATTTAAAAAAATTCCTCAAAGAAAATAGTCGAGAGATTTTGCTTCTGGAGTCGGCGGATTGTGTGTGAAACCTACCTTTTATATGAAGAAACGGCGACCACTTTCTTTTCAGCACTCGGCTACAAAACAAAGCGATTTCGTCGTTTCTTGTTTTGTTAGAGGTACAGGGGCGCTGCCAGACATCAAAAAGCCCAGAGGCGACACAAATGCTAAATAGTAAATGGCAAGGCATCTACTGCGAGTCAATTCATAATTGTGTAGACGCTCAGGTTAATATGATTGGTTAGAAGGCGTCATGCAGGTGAAAGAATTAAATATGGCTTTTCTTTTGTTATCGTAAGCTTCAGCCTTTTATAAAGTAACTGAACTGAATTCGTCTAGAATTCGTACTCGCTTTATTTCATATCCCTTACCCTTTAGTGTTATTGAAAGTTTGCTGGATAATGTCGCTGTTTAGAATGGCTTTCTTAGAGGGGTTAATAACTTAGATATTAAATATTTATTACATATCCAGCAAAAAAAAATAATAAGTATGCCAAATGTTTTTTGTTTTGGTTAATTTTTTCAACATATCAATGTCATCTGGAAGCCAGTGAAGCAAAGTTTGAAAGGCAATGAATTTGTAGTTCTTTTTTAAACAAACCGACGCAATTTTTTATTTTCATAAAATCCCAGAGAGATAAAAAGAAATATATCATCTTTCAATATTTAGGCTACACACCTCTGAAAACCCTTTCAAAGTATTTGCATATTTAATCGATTATTTGAATGGCTTTTATTTAAGGTGCTTAAGACGCAGCCTAAATTATCTTGATTTTGATTGGTCGCTTTGTCGGAAGCTAAATCTACAGACACTATGGGAGTGTAGCACTGTACTATCGAGAAAAGAGTCTGATATTTGTTTACAGCCTTGCAAATTTCACAAAAATTGCTTAACCTTTGCTCCTAGAATTTACTTACCAAAAGAACTTAATCGAGCTACCCCTGAAGTACAGTTTCGAAGCCAGTTAAGACAACATATACGCCTACAAACTAGAAGGTATTTGCTTCATTTTTTCAAACGAATTTATCTACAGTAATATAATATGCGCATTTTTTCAAATATAGGCGCATTATCGTATTTTAGCCTACTAGGTTAATTTTCATCGACATCTAAACTCAAGAAATATTTTCCTTTCTCAATATTTAAATAAGAACTAAGAAGTTAGTGGTAAACCAATCGGCTTTATTAAAGGAACGGTTGGTGTTTTCCTAGAGGATCTATAATCGCGCCTCCTTATTTCGTCTATTTAGATTCAACTATGTCAAATAAATTAAGTCAAATGATGTGTATGTCGCAGAAAACAAACTTGAATACGGAACATCATATGAGTATATCAACCAAAATGAGAAATCTTGAGTGAGTATAAAACCTACAAACGCCAGAGATGTATTCCAAACATAAGGTAATTTTTTCGTCTAGATAAGATGAGTGGGCCTGTCGCAACAGAATTATCAAGCAGCTCTCTTCACTTAAGACAGCTGGGTGCCACTGGAAACGGTCTGGAAACGAGCCACGCCCTGTCAATGAAAATGATTGCCACAAACAAACAACAGCTTCAGAAGACCGTGGGGAGACTGGAGAAGATGCAGAGTCCAATGAAAACACAGCGCGATGACCTTTTGTTCGTCGTGGCGATCATGCAGGACTGGATCCAAGTCTTGCACGAGTCTGAGCGCGGTCACAGTGGGGTGCCTGTGTTAAGATCAGTCAAAGAGGGTTGCAACGAAATCACGCCTCGTTTGAACAGCAATACTAGCGACCTTAATCAAGCTGTACAGCGGCTCAGCAAGGCAAGCGTACCGCGTATTGCGCATGTGCAGAAATGTCTGAAAGATTTGAGAAAAGAAATTCGTGCGGTATTTGACAACGAGAGCACTTATAATGGAAAGTTTGTTGAAGATCTACGAGCAACAATGGGCAACATCATTGGCACCGCAAATGCTTTACTTGCACTGTATTATCAGTAGATTCATTGCCGCAGGCAGGCATCACTGAAAAAAATAATGCAGAGCTAACAGTACCAGTAAACAATTAAATTACCAAATGGTGTAAGAAAACAGAAAAAGAGAACCCTTCATGTAATCAGGTAAACTGCCTACGGGCATAACGGACAAAATTCTCTTAGAAGCTTCATGAAAAAGATGTAATTAAAATTAATATAAAAGGAATATCAACAACCTTGTCTGTCGTGTTGCTCATGTTAAATTGTTAAATGTGTCGTGTGTCGTGTTTCCACTTCAGTCAGGCATACGTTGAATAGCGCAGCTCGAACAAAACTTTGATGTATCAGTGACCGATGAGCAGAAAAATCAACCATTTTTGCTCAAGACGGGACGCGCAGTGTTGGATCCGTACTTACGTATCTAGTATTCTAAGGAATACCCTTTCAAGACAATAGAAATAAAACGCTGCTGGATTTACACAGTGACACAGTAAAAATGTACTAAAAAGTTAAGCACATTTGAGGGGCAAAATTATTTTAAACAGACTTCACGGTATTCGAAGAAACCTTGAAGAATTAGTTAAATAAAAAAAAAAACATTTCCGCAACAACATTAATTTGGGAGAACTTTTACTTAAACACTTTATTTTGCTGACCGAAAAAACTCGATTTCATGTACACGGTCTCACATTAGGCATGAAATGTTTAACGAGAGGAAAACTGGCGCAGTACATACCACTTTAGTCAAAACGCAACAAAAAAAAAACGATACACAAAGATACAACTGAAAGCTTACTTACTCCACATCCGGATCTTCGACTAGTTTTACTTCACTGTACTTAAAAAGAGAGTTGCTTACAACATGTAAAACAACGAATTCTTCATACTAAACTATGTTAATAATTTAATCCTTATGCATCTTTATCATTACTGTATCTCAATGTGGCTGAAATGCACTGAAGAAGTAAGTAAATCAAAGCTGTTTTTACTTAAATTCGAGCACACTTAAGTATCCAGCAGTCCGTCAAAATTCTTTGATAATAAAGTATGTTTTACGTCACTTCTGTTGTCTACAGCCTGTCGGAACGGGGTTCGTGTCGGTTCACGGGCCGGCTGTTCAGTCTCACGTGCTTATCACGTTTAGATTTATTTCTCTGGCTCCTCTCAGCGACACCAGCATAGTCCTCTTGGCCCCAGTCCCTTTCCCGTTCGACTCTGTTGTGTCGAACACTTCTCTCTTCCTCAGCAGGTGCGACTCCAGCATGGCGGACATGATGGGCGTGTCCGGTTCTGTGATCTGTAGCAATGTTAACGAAAAAAACTCAGCACCAGACTACAGTAAATTATGTACTAAGTGAACCTCTATTTAGCGGTCACCCTCTAATAAGCGGTCACATAACAAAGTTAAGGAAATCATTTCCCTTAATTACTGTAAAACAGACCGGGGTCCATACAAAAAAATGCAACCATTTTTCAAGGACTTTTCAAGGATCACATTAGATTTTCAAGGACCATCTTCAAGGAATATAATTTCACAGATTGTACAAAAATGCACATTCCCAGTCTATTCTAATAAGCCTTTAAGGCTTGAACTGTTTGCTCCACCAACTTCCCTACATTCTTCAGTTCACTTGTCTCAAACTGATAGTTAATAATTATTGCATAAAACAAAGAGCACTTTATGTAAATAACCTTTAAATTCTCTGAGCTATGATTTATATTGTCTTAGACAACCAAAAAGCATCGAAAAACACTTTCCAGGCCACTAAATTCAAGTTGAAGAAAATACAAGGACTTTTCAAGGACTTGCACAGAAATTTAAGGACTTTTCAAGGGAAAATGGAATTCAAGGACTTTTCAAGGACTTCCCCTAAAATTCAAGGACTTTTTAAGACTGTGCCAACCCTGCAGACCTGTACTAAGCAGGCACCTGTATTAAGCCGTCAACTCTATTAAGCGGTCGCGGTAACCTTTTCTAAGGTCCCTACGACTCATTTTTTTTATAGTCTTCACTTCTATTAAATGGTCACTTTGACAAGATATACAAACCAAGTGCAACAGATACACTGTATATTGGTGTTTAGCAGTTTTTTACCATACTTGTCCAATACTTAACAAATTTATGCATGACTTTGTTAAATTTCTCATTGTTTTGCTTCGTTCTTTATTGTTATGCTTTTGATCAGTATTGTAATGTGAACACTATACAATACAATGCCATGCATAAATTTGTCCGAGTATTGGACAACCCTCTCTTTTACGAATCTCCTACCCAGATCTCTTGGCTTCGTTGACAAGAAATTTGGAAAGAGATTAGGCTTTTACTTCCTTTCTCTGGGCACAAGCAGAGGTAACTCAAACTGTGCAAACACTTTTAGGTCATTTGGTTGTGTGATAGATATTTCGCTCTTTCACCATCTTCAGTTTCTTGAACAACCCTTAAGTTTATCAAACCTATATTAACCTCGATTTAATGAAGGGCCAAGGGACTGACAAAATTTGTTCACTATAACAAGGTTTCGTTACATCGAGGTTCTTTTTCATAAATTTTACTTTTACAGTATTGAGGTAAAGAAAATAGTTTGTTATATCAAGGACTTCGTTATATCGATGTTTGTTAAATTGAGGTCAGCCCTCTACAGACAAATTCCAAGAAAGTACCTGTATCTCCAAGAGCTCTGACATGGGGGCGATGCCTATCTCTTAGCCCTTGTGATGACTGTTTTGTTCGCTGTCTCCACTCTCGGTCAAAAGCAGCAGCATCGTCTGTTATAAGTCAGGGGTATACATTCAATGATGATTCAAATGCCATACATGTATCAGGGTGCAAAGAAAGTCAGCTTTTAAAAAGGTTTGTCCTTTAGGCAAGCTGTAGCTATCACATGCATGTAATAGTCCAAGAATCATTTCAACAGGCCCCCCCAAAAAGTTTTGGTAATCAGAATAATTGATTACAGTTTTTCTGTAACTGAATTCCAAAAAACTTCACTGGATGATACAACATCCCCATATCTTCTATTTTTGTACTTACTTGTGTGAATGTATCCCAAGCAACCAGATAATCAATTGATGATTTTAGGAACTTTCACCCAATCCCACATATTCTTTTGATTACACAAACTGGCAACTAAAAATTTGCATCTGGCAACTATATTTCCGCAGCTGGTGACCAAAAGACCCTGATTTCAGCCCTGAAAATGCTAGTTCCCTAGAGTCAAATGATAATACACAGTTCCAGAGCCTGGTAGCTCAAAACTGAACCTTTGTCACACCCAAAGGGCTAAAACTGGACGAAATGGGGTAAAAAAAGCACAACATTTGCTGCCTGGCGTACCTCTAATAGTACCCCAAACCTCGCCCTCCCTCCCGCCCCTGCCATACTCATGGGGCCTAAAAAAAGAAACATTAAGTTTACAAATTTGTATGAAGTATCATTAAGAACAACATCAAAACACTCACTTTCATCCAGGTTGATAAAATCCTGCTTTCTTTCCTCCTCACCGGTTCTTCTATTCATTGACCGCTCAATCACGTGTGAACGATCACCTGTGAAGGATACAGAAATGAAAACATTTAAAAATCATCCATTGAAATTGTCACAATACCTTCCACCCCTGCATAAGAAAAGAGTTTGAAAACTTCTCCTCCAAAAATTTTTTCATTAACATGACAGATCTTTTCAAGTGCTACTTTAACAGAGTACTTTATAAAATGTTCAATTTATAAGTGAACTCACCAAGGTGATGACCAATAGCCATTCGATGCAACCCAGATTCTGAGTCCCTCACGGCATGCTGGGTTTCTTTCACCTAAATGACAACAAGAAAAATAAAAATAACGTATTTTATGCATGTGCATGTTTACTGTAAACTTTTTAAACAGAGATACTTTTGAACATAGATGAACAATAGTTTTAAAATTGCTCCTTCAAACATTCTTGTGAAACAAAACTCATCTTACCAGATAAGCAGTGAGACTGATACCTCATAACTGGTATATTTGGTGGGGCTATGCTCAGTATTTGTAGAGATTTTTGGATCCAATAATAACAATAATTTCATTTTCCACACCAGAGGTTATCAAATAGGTGATCAATAAAGACCTTAGAAATTACAGGAACAAAGCTTTTTTTACAATGCACTGCAAACGTACAGTTGAGATTGAATAAGATTTGACCAAAACAAAAAGAAAATTTCACTTATAAAGCACTTGTTGTAGCTTTGAAAAAAAAAACTCAAGACCTTTTACCATTTTCCAGACTTAATCTCTAATTTCCAGACTTTTCAGGTCTGGAAAACTGCCGGGAAAATTTCAAGACTTTTTCAAGAATTCACAACTCTGTAAGAACCCTGTACAAAATGAAAAACAAGGATAAGTGTTGAACAAAAAGCCTACAGTTCATTCATTCTGTGGCGATTAACAGTACTGATTTGATGTTGAAAGGTGTCAGATTGCTATGTGTCAATCGGAATAATCAAACCACTACAGCATGTACATCTGTAACTGCAAAGGTATACATGTAGCTAAGAGAAGAGAAATTTCAAAAACATATAGAAGAACTTACTCCACCAGGAGCATGCTTGGTTGATTTGGATGCTTGGAAGTACTTGGGTTCCCCTCTGCCGTCATTAGAGTAGCTCATAACAGTTGAAGATGAATAGCTGTATGCGTTGGGATCATTTGCCATTCGCTCCTAAATGAACAACACACAGTAAAAAAATAAACAAAACATTAACATGAAAATATGGGTTTTCAACTGCAGGCAAGGGAGAAACCCTAAAAATAATTTCTTATTTAATGCATCTAATTCACAACAAAATGAATAAATATGAAATATTTTTACCATATTATTATATTGTTAACTGTAACTGAAATTTAAAAAAAGCAATATAAATTGTAAGGGGTGCCTGGAATAGAGCCCAAATTTACTTCAAATTTATAAACTGCTAGATTCTCATTTCAAATTGTCTTACAGGAACCAAGGAACAAAGGGAAGAAATTTACACTGTAGGTAAGTTCAGCAATCACTAAGGGCCATTTTCAAGCATCTGTCAATAATGAAAGCAAGCTTTCTTATGTACAGCCCACTGCCAGAGCAAAGGATCACCACTTGCTTCACTGTATAAGCTCCACTTACAAAGTTCTGGTGCATATTTGCCATCATGGAGTTCATGTTTGCGAACATGTTGCCAAACATGCCGCCGAACATGTCATGGGGAGCTAGCTGTCGATTGTTACGAAGAGATCTATCACCTCGCTCTCCATTGTCAATGGCAGGGCGTGTTGAAGGGAAACCAAAGCTTGAAAAAGGATCTCCAAATCCATTGAAAACAGCCATCCTCTGCTGATGATCCCTGACAAAACAAAATACATGAACATTTACTATGCAATTCATTTACCGATTTACAGATTAGCACATGGAAAAATTGAAGAGAGCTCAGTGAACCTGTAAAACATAAGGTTTTGAAGGAAAAAGGTCTGGTTTGTAAAAACACGTCTTGGAATCAAGGAAACAGAAAGCATTAGGCAACAATCATATTTAGTTTAGAAGGTATTGTTCATTAATAAATTTCAATTTGTCCTTGTCCATGAACATACTTATTAAGTAATTTTACACAGCAACCATCAGCCGTAACAATGACTGAACTCAGCTGTAACAGGTGTTATGGTTACAGCCCCCAATGACAACCATACACTCCACATCAACCATAATGATTTTTTGCATTTGCTGTTTGAAATATGCTCCAGAAAAAAGAATTCATGCTGCCTGCTCAATTTGGGCAGGCAACAATATAATTGGTGGAAATTGCCAATAGCAAACCCACACATCCAGCTGTCTTGATGGGGAAGGAACATAGCCTCATTTCTCAAACAGAGGCTGGTAATTGAGTCTACCCACACTAGTGGCAGGATTACACTGCAGCTCAGTTGGTAGAGCATTTGACTGCAGAGGGTGAGGTCGCAGGTTCAATTCCTGGGACTGGAACAACACTCATGGTCTTAAAATGACTGAGAAATGGAGGTGATGCCTTTGCCCTGCAAATGGCTAGACCTTCACATGGCTTGGATGACCACGTAAAATGGCGGTCCCGTCTCCAGTAGGAGTGTCCCCAATTAGCGCTTTCGTGCTAAATACATTGACACTCAAATAAAGCACTTTTTTAACTGAAATGACCACATTGGCAGTGGTCTGAAAAGCCAAAGTTGGCAGAATTTAATGCCATGTGGTTTGGAAAACACAATTTTAGCTCGCACACAGATTTGATGCATACTAATCCACACTAGCTCATACATTCTAATACAGGGTTGTTAATAGGTTTTAAGGCAGCAGTAGCAAATCAAGATTCACCCTAACATCTCAGTGCTAGTGTTATCTTTAGCTTTCCACTTTAATCTCCTGTAACATCAAGTGAGCTCAGCTGTAACAGGTTTTACAGGTTGTGGCCCTTAATGACAGCTCTACTGCAAACCCGTCCTTGAAGCAAATTAGATTAATGCAACTGCCTTCACAGACTTTTGTTGAATGTGACTGAAGTGCATTAACATGGCTGCTTACCTCTGAGCTGTACTGTGAGTTAAACGCCCAAAACTTTAATTTTTATAGCTGAGGGCGTTTGGCTAATAAGCTTACTAGAAATAAGCCTATAACTTCTTCAGTGACAAAAACATGCATGATACATATCGTTATCACTTAAACAAGAATGTGAGCACTGTTCCTAAACAAACACGAAGGGAGAAACTGCAGAATACCCTTGTCACTTACAAGCTGTATCCAGCTGAATACGTGGATAAATAGGCAATGCCTTTCTAATCGCTTTTCTGTCGTCACTGGCTTTAAGAACAACAAGACGTACTATGTGCTTCAAGCCACATGAACATAATGACTTAAAACTTCCAAATATCAAGTAAACAAGAAATACACAATGATACTGTATAAATTTTAGCCTTTCAATTCAATGCGCAGCAACGAGTATATAAACAAGTCTCTCCATTACACTCCAGTATTCTAACGACGTTTTACTAACCTGAAGAACGGATCGTCCTCAAATTCACGAAAGCCACTTCGAAACATTATCTTGAAATTCGCCTTTTCTAACCAAATTAAGATTTCCTTTCACAAAGTAATTCTGTGCAGTATTGATCACTTTCAGTTCGTGTCATCGAAAACCATCTTGAACATGCGCTCGAGCGTGCGCAGTTCCATTCAGGCAACATTCGATTGTTCCCAGCCTCTTTATAACACCGCCTAGATATCTGAGTGGGGTCTGGGATTTATTGATAGATAGATAGATAGATAGATAGATAGATAGATAGATAGATAGATAGATAGATAGATAGATAGATAGATAGATAGATAAAAGAAATGGTATGGATCGCACAGTCGCACAAAAGAGTGACGATTTAATTCAAGCGCTGGAGTAGACTTGCTACAAGTCGACTTCTCACAAGTTCTTAAAAGTGAGAGAAGCTAGTGAGCTTCAATGCATGTCATTCATGAGGTTGCACAGCGACTGGGCGGCGAGCGAGCGACGAAGGGCGTAACTAACCAGGAAAAAATACAAAGGACTTTTAAAAAGTCTAGCGGTGGTGTTGAGGCAAACATACTCTGAGTAATATGATCCAGGCCCGCGTTGCGCTACTTTCCTAGATACGAAAGTCGGGAAAGCAAGAGGAAGCACAGAAGCCGCTGGTTTCACTCGTAAAGAGGGGTAGTGAGAGTGGATTTAGTTGTTATGTAGAAAGATACAGAAATTATAAATACTGACAAAAGGAATGCAGAACGTTTTCCATGGGAAAAAGAGTGAAACTCACGATCCTCTTTTCTTTCCAAAAATGTCAGGTTCACAAAGCAAAACCTTTGTTAAATGATGAATACATGAAAAGCACAATTTTCTTTAGACTAAAAACCGTTTAATTCATCAAATCTTTCATTCATTAAACCCACTAGACAACCACCACATAATGTAGAAGTTATCAAGTCCAGAATTGAGCCAAACCCCATACAAGGAAGCGACATAAAGAGAACGAACTCTCTCTCTCAGTCTCCTGAGTTTCCTGTATTCTTTACCTAAACTGGCGAAAATTCCAGCGTTATAACAAAAGAAATTTTTTTAAATTTATCGAATGCGAAACTACAAGTGCAATTTTTCTCCAACAAGAACGGCGTATTATAGTCTGTAAAAGGGAAGCTGTACGTGAACACCTCAAATTTGTGGCCGGATATATTTACCCTTTTTGTAGTTTACTGTTGAAAAACCAAGGGCAAGGTAGGTGACCGTGGTAACAAATATTATTAACCCCTTCTTCTTTACAGATAAATCATAATGGACTCGAAATTAGACTGGATTTTCAAACACTAGGATCCTCTAAGTCAAAACTTGAAATCAACACCAGGACAACACATATAATAGTATACAGTGTAAAATATTAAATAAACAGGGAAATACGGTTTGTATAATAATTATCATTTCCTTTTCCCTTAAACTGAAACTCTTACATGGCAATGTGACACAAAAAACTGTTAACGATTTTCTGGGACAGTCTTAGAACAAAACAAACCTAGATTTAAAACTGAGACATTGCAAAAGCTTTAAGTTCATTCCCTTATCAAGTTTATTTGGAGTGCAAAGAAAGTAACGTCCAAGATAATTTTTGGTGAATTATACCTGCTGTTCCATAAAATAACATTATTAAGCCCGTATGGCATGGACTTGATTTTCTGATAATCACTGTTATTGGTACTTAGGGTTTAAGTGGGTGGGGTATTGATTTTTTTTTTCAGATAATTCTGGACTTGAATGGAATTCTTCGAAATTACTCATATTTTGAACTGCGCATAAAAAAATAATGAAAGTTGAAATGATCCTTGCAGTTGACAAAACAAAAAAAAAAAACTAAAAAAATTCAGGTTTGAATGGAACTTGAACCCTGATCGTTGCAACACCAGTTACAGGAAGGCCTGCTCTCCAGCTGGCTTCATTAGTTTAATGGATAGAGCATGTGAATGGTCTTGCAAAGGTCAGGGTTTGATTTTTGGAAAAGTCTAAATTTTGCAGATTCTTTTTCAACCGCTTAGGTTGTTTATTCAGCTACAAGGATTATTTCCACTTTCAATACTGGACTTATTTGTACCAAAATAATATTATCTGTAATATTACATGCAAATAACCTGTATGTACTTAATCTTTTACTCCATGCACTCCTATTGTTGATATATATTGATTTTATCAAAAATAAGACGGAATCCATCAGGAAATTGAGTAATTTTAATTGTCAGTGGACAAAAACCTTGTACCAGAATAATTTAAAGAATATTGCATTCTTTTTTACATTTTTCAAGGGCTATAAATGTAATTAGTCATCTGTAATAACACCAAAGAAAATTTCTCATGGGAGTCTGAGAACATGAATGTCAAATTTCACAAGAATTGTGAATACACAGGTAAAATTCTGAAAATTTCATGCGTAAGATGTAATTTTGTGAAATTTGACATTCATTTTCTCAGGCTCCTATAAGAAATTTTCTTGGTGTTATTACAGATGACTAATTACATCTTTAGCCCTTGAAAAATATTTAAAAAAGAATGGAAAATGCTTTAAATTATTCCGGCACAAGGTTTTTATCCACAGAAAATTAAAATTACTCAATTTCCTAGTGGATTCCGTCTTAAGCTCAAAGGTAACTGATGATAACTATTCAATTGCTTGAAAGTGATTTCTTTTTTTGTGGGCTAGGACTCCCTTTCTCTGTCTATAACACTTGCCACAGACATCACATTTATAAGGCTTCTCTCCAGTATGTGTTCTGTTGTGCCTTTGAAGATATGATAACCGTGCAAAATTCTTGCCACACTGCTCGCAGCTAAAAGCTTTTACTCCTGTATGTTTTACTTCATGTCTTTTGAGGTCACATGACTGAATAAACGATCTGTCGCAATGGCTGCAGGAAAAGGGTTTTTCGCCAGTGTGTGTTCTCTTGTGCACTTTCAGGACTTCCGGTCGACTGAAAGACTTGTCACAAAAGGTGCAAGCATAAGGTTTTTCGCCACTATGAACCTCTTTTGTGTGTTTAGTGAGAGTTCCTTTCTCATAAAAGCGCTTGTTACACTGGCTGCATTCAAAGGGTTTTTCTCCTCTATGCCTTCGTTTATGTTTCTCAAGTTTTCCCGCCTGGGCAAAACTTTTATCACACTGGTCACACTGAAAAGACTGATCACTCTGTTCATGTTTTGCCAAATGTCGTCCTAGTTTCGCTGAGCTAATAAAACACTTGCCACAGTTGTTACATTCATATTGGTGTTTCCTTTCAGAATGTAGCAGTCTGTGCCGATCAAGAAATGTATAGTGCATATAAGACTTGTCACACTGGTCACATTTATAAGGCTTGACCTTTACTTGTGATGTACTGTTGGACTGCAGTTGGCCCGAGCCATTAGACTGATTCTCACCCTGGTTGCGTTCTTGAATATTTAAAGATATTTCTACCTCTTTGTACGAATTTGCCACCAGAGTGGAAGAGCTTGCACTTTCAGATGTCATAATGTCCATAACCAGTGGTCAAGTAGCACACCACAATGTTTGGATCTTAACTAGAAAGAGAATTTATTAAAATTTATCACTATTATTTTGTAATGGCACTCAGACAGTCTGCCTCCACAGGCAGTGTGGCCACTGCCTTAACAGATGTTTATCAATTGCCACTGGCATCACAGCAGTGCATGTAACAATACCAAGTATCTTGGTTAAATCCCAAGCCCCGAAAAAACACCAGGTCCAAGCAACAAGGGCACATTTTGGAATTTTTTTGGTGACTGTCTGGAGTTACAGGGCATTACAAAAAATTCCACCTCTATATCTCAAAGAAAAATTGACGAATAATGCTGGGAATTTAAACGTAAATTGACAATCTAAGTATAAGTCAATTCCAATTCAATTTTCATTCCAAGTTATTGATGGAAGTCCAGTAGTATGCAATAATTATTCTTTTGTTTTTGAGCCTGTGATATAAATCAGAAATCACACCTTAGGTGTTAAAATTGACGCCTCAGATAATCAATTTTCTGAAAGCTCATACCTCACTTGTTAGACTTTTGTAATTTTTATTTTGGGAGATTCTTTTAAATTATTTGAGAAATAAATTTTTAAAATGAACGGGTTTATAGCAGATCTAAGAATGATTTTAAGAACCTGAATTAAACTGACGTAGATACGTACATTTATACTTGTAAACACCAGGTCTACCTAGACAAGTTTGAAGTAATACAGCAGTTTCACCCACAGGGCCAGCAACTATGCAGATTTATTGGACAAAAAGAAAGCATTTACATAAGAGAAGAGTTCAGTGTCCACAGGGTTTGTTGGGAACACCAACATGGCTGCTGTTTCATTGTTTTGGAACACCAATATGGCCACAGTGACATCATGTGAAAATGCTTTATGCCAGGGATTTTAATATAAATAATACTAAGTTTCTTCAACTAATCCAAAATAGCCAGTATTCCACTAATTTAAAAAAATGTGAAAATCTTTGCCATGACTAGAACAGGCATCCTAGCCTTTCTCAGCACTCCTTCGCCATCTCCCCATCTTCCCATCACACTTCCCTTAACCCTTTAAGCCCTAAGAGTGATCAGCATCAAATTTCTCCTTGTAAAATCAATGCTTTGTAAAACAGACTGGTCATGAGAATTACAGACACAATCACACAAGATGAATTTGCTTGATGTTTTATCAACTTCTCCCACTTCTTCTATAGTAAATGAATAGGGACGACAAAGGAGTATTTTAATTTTGATCTTAGGGTTTAACTATGAAGCGACCTAAGACTGAGTTCACATGGCAGTGACGGTACCGGATGAATATTTTCAACCAGTCGAAAATTTGGGTATTTGGGTGTTCTGTTCATCCAGAACCACTTTAACCTTGCAAAAATTTAGTTGCCAAGCCATTCAAAGTTTGGTGTGAACAGACCGAAAATATTTAACAATCCCATGGGAATGAAGTGTCCTGTCAAATTTTTCAGCAGGTGAAAAAATTTGTCCAATGCCATGTGAACACAAGATTTGACTGTCAAAGCTTGTTTCAAAGACATGTCCGCATTACAGAATAAGTTTATATGGCCTCTTGACCATTCAGATGAAACTCTTTTCCTTTTTGTGGCTTATCACCTCACCCTGGCCCATCACTCTAAATTCAAGATTCCTCCGAATCTCTTAATTCAACAAAAAGTTTTCTTATTTTACGCGAAAATTTAAAACAAATCATAGGATAACGACTCTTTTTTCTGTAATTTAAACAGGCAGTTTGAATTTACGAGAACAAAATCTTATTCTATGATTTGTTTTAATTTTTTCTTAAAATAAGAAATCTCGAATTTAGAGTGTATTTGTATTTCTTGTATCACAGGGGCGTAGCCAGATTTTCGAGTAGTTGTTCGAGTTGCCTTTCATTTCCACATCTTCTGAAAATTGCACATTAACCTCACCAACACTTGAAGGTCTTAAACGTTTTAGCTCACCCGAACAACGCATAATTGGCTTATTACAAGTGGTAGAGTGATCAAACCAAAAATTCGTACACCAGGTCCTACAGGTTTATAATGAGCTGGCTACATCCCTGAAACAAGCAACTTTTGCGAGTTTCCAACAAACAGTAGCGATATATGCCAATCTACTGCAGTTTTATATGTCCAAGTTTTTCTCACCTTCGTGGAAGCACAGAAGCAGCTGCAGAAGTCAAGTAATGGAACTGCAATACCTCGAAACAACGAGCAAACGAAAGAACCGCCAAGATATGCGCAGTGAATGCGCAGTGGTGGCCATTTCTGAGCATTCTCAAGTTCCGTCGTTCCCAGAGCCCGTCGCTTCTTTTGGTCACGCTCTTGCTCCAACGCCGTACTTTGCGTACTCTAGTAACGACTACGTGACTCCACGAGTGAAAGGAAGTTGCTAGCCCGGGCGGGCTGGGCGGGGCGGGGCGAGGGGGGTACTGCCTTATATGGGTTTCATAGGGGTGTGCCTCTGGGAAGGGTATGGTTTTTTATTATTGTTATGAAAAAACAATACACGTTGTTCTGCTCTGGGTACTGCCTTATATGGGTTTCATAGGGGTGTGCCTCTGGGAAGGGTATGGTTTTTGACTATTGTTATGAAAAAACAATACACGTTGTTCTGAATCAGCTTTGCAGTTTGGACTGCTCGTTTATGGTTTTCAAGCAGTTTACTCTGGGATCAGAGAGTTTGGGTCTAGATTAGGATGTCATTTTCCAGGAAACTGACCAATTGGCTGAAGATTTTAGTCTAGACTAGCTAGGGAAACCGCGGGAATTGCCACTCAAGAATATAAAAAATCAAATCGACTTCGTTTTGTTCGACTGTGCTAGCCCTGTGCTAGTGACATCTGTAGTTTCTGGAAAACAGCTACTCTAGGATAGTGGGGGGGGGGGGGGGGGGTAAACGGTGGGAATTTGGGGAGTTTAGTCTAGTATAGTGTAGCAAAATTCACTTGAACTGGCTCGGGTACGAGCTAAGGTTTCCAGGGTACCAGCTGAGGGTTCCAGAGTCCCAGCGGTACATCCTCACCCAAAACCTCCTAAAGAACCCCCGGGGCTGCTCGCTCGGGCCTGGGCGACACCTAGCCTGTTATAACCATGTTCAAAGCAATTATAAGTTTGATCAACCTTAATATCTAAACGTTCTTTGCTTTGGATAATGTTAAGAAGGCTGTTGAACAGGTGATAAAAACAAGACTCGCCGAAAGGCGTTGCGACGGTTTGGTCTGAAAACGGGTACAGACTCTGTTCATTTTGGTGTGGAATCAGGTATGATTTTTGAAGGAACTACGGGAGTGTTTGACCGTAATTATTGTTTTAATTCCCTCTTTTAAGAAAAAATAATACAGAGTAGCAAGAGTGAGACCTGGAATGTTTCTCTAGAAGCTGTTGACAAAAAAGTGGGTCCCAGTGGAAACCCACCACATACCGCGATCAACTCATTTCCATGATGGAAGAATTTTCACTGACTGATGTCTACAGAAATCTTAATCCAAATAAGCTATGTTTCGCCTACGAATCAAAAGCATTAAAACTCTCTTCTCGCATTGATTTTTACCTCGTGTCGCAACCCCTTGCAAATCGAGTTTCCTATCATGGAAACTTTAGTTTCCATCGCGCCTGATCACAAAGCAATTTGCCAATTGTTACTGGAAAATGACAATAGAGGTCCTGGGCTAAGGAAATTTAATAATTCGTTGCTGGAAGACGAAATTTATGTTAAATTGATCACTGACAGCCATTCTACCATCCAAAACAAATACTCAGGAATTAAATGATGAATTAAATGGAAATACGTGGCATCACCATTCCTTTTTCTAAAAATAAAGCTAAACAGGAGCGCATAACACGGCGTTTTCACGAAACAATTTATTTTTACAACGGTTTTGGCGCGAATTTTAAATATCTTTTAAATTCCACAAAACGGTCAGCAAAACCAACAGACTTAAAAATGATATTTTTTGCCTTTTAATAACGTTTAGTTTTCTTTTTTGATATTTTATACTTTGAATGCGCTCATAGACTTGGTGGAGATTCTATTTTCGTGGGAAAAAGTGCCCTAAAATGTGTCTAAAAAAACTGGTCCATAAGGTCTGCGCTCTGATCGGGCAGAAAAACACAAAAGTTTTCTGGCACCAATCAGAAGCCAGAACGGCCGCGACCGTTAGGAACTGGTCTGGTAAGACATTGTCCCCAGGGGCTCCTCCCGCAGTTCTTTACTTTTCTTCGCGCGATGTTTTCCCGCCGGTTTAGACTTTTCCTTACCCCCACTATCTGCCCCTGGGTCTCCGAGGATTTGACGGGGACGTCACGCGAAGCAAACCAATAGGGTTGGTTCCCGAAGTAGAAAAGCAGTATTGATCGCAAATTAAATGGCTAAATAACTGCATTCATACTTTCAGACTAGACTTAAATTGCCCTTAAACGTCGGTAAAATGAGAGCTCCATGTTTAAGAAAAACATTTGTTGTTTTACCATTGGTTTCCGTGGTATCGTTATATATTGCATATTATATATGCACATCGATAAATCTCAGACTCATCTTTTCAGCCAACTTTTCCACTAGAGTGAAGAAATCAACTGTTGAAGAACCAACGGAGCCGGCCGAGAAGTCTAAAATCCCTTTAGATGAGTTTGAAGTTTATCTACGATATACTTCGTCAATTAAACAGTTTCCTCGTCAAGCTGAAGGTTGGATCTTACGAAGCATGTCATTATTTTGGCCGAAGAATTCAAAAGTTGTTGTCGTCTTAGATAAAGAAAGTGAAGAAGACAGAAAACACGGTTCTACACTAAATGAGACAACGCAGAATAAAAAGCTAGATTTACGAGTTTGTTACATGGAACCATATCCTCAAGAGATGATTCATCACTGGGGAAAAATGCGAATGTACATGGACATGATGCATGCTGATTTATGTACTAATGCCACGTATGTTGGTCTGGTTGATGTAGACACACTATTCACGACAGCAGTTACGCCAAACTTAATTCTAGAAGATGGGAAACCTGTGGTAACGGGAAGAATCGGAGACCCTAGAATTCCTTGTTGGATTGAAAGTGCTGCCTATATACTTGGTCGAAAGCAAGTCATGCAGTGTATGCATTATTTCCCCGTGACATTCAAAACGGCACATATCAGAGAATTTCGTCAGTATGTGGCTAAATTGCACGGTAAAGACTTTAAACAAGTTATTTCTGAAACAACCCACAAACTCAATATGCATTGGTCCTGTTACTGCCATTATAGTACCATGTGCAACTACATGTGGTACTACCACAGAAATGAATACGCATGGCATTTGCAGTATGTCAAACCTACTCGTCCCGCATTAAACGCCTCAGTACCGTATGACTATTTCTTCACTGAAGTCAAGCCAGAGGAAAAGATTCCACATCCACGTTCTTCGATACACGTACGCCACTTCATGCTGAATGGAAAATACATGGATGCAGTAGAACCAACGGTACGTTTCGTCAATGACACATTGGTTGAAGGCTTATGTTATTCTTTTGGAATAAAACTCTGTGGCGATCTATGCAGGGAATATAATCAAACTAACATTCATGTCAACTTATTCAATTTCGAAAACTATGATTGGTTATGGGATAGTCGCTGTATGGAAAAACAAATAGAGCATTACAAAAATGTCACAGATCTTTTCAACAAAAGGTTTTTTTATGTGGACTCAAGTGAGGAAGTATGCCAAACTATAGCAGCCCTTAGAAAGGACATATTGCGGGTTAATCATCAGCCGGCGAAGGGCCTAAAATTTAACCGTCAGACGCGGAAAAAAAAGGCAATTTTGTACCGTCAACGGTCAAAAATGCAGAAAGATACTAGCCGTCACAAAGTTCTAAGGCATATCAATAGTCACTATTAAATTTAAGCTGATGTTCACGGACTTCTTGCGTCTTAAGAATCTCTAAACTGGAAAAACCAGTCTGGGCCTGATGTTTCTCAAAAACACTACCTCAAGACATTACAAGACTTACAAATCGCTTATATCTGAAAATATTTCGTGATTTTAAAAGTGAAAAGCCAAGAAAACCTCCAAAACACAACAATTTATATCAGTTTGTACAGAAGTTAATATTTACTTAAACTCTTGGACTAAATTTCCATTTCAGTATTGTCAACCGTCAAAATTGGAAAAAAAATTAACCGTCGGTGTCAAAGCTACTACCCCATTGAAAACCCCCTTTGATGTTGAATACTTTTTTTGTCTAAAGAAACCCCGGAGAACTCTTTCATACATCCTCAGAGATTTATCGTGTGGTTCTATACCGTGGGGTAATAATTCGTATTATTATGATGAAATGATGAAGTTCAACTTCAGAATGGAACAATTTGAGTAATTAATGATGTTCCCAAAATTATAGATAATATTACCTCCCACTGTGCCAATATCTAGGCATTTTGAAATTTCCTGACATGTTGAAACTTCATAAAAGGTTTCCTTTTCTTTGATATCTTATGTGATTTCATACCCTGCAATTCATGATACCATTTTTATCAGTACAACATGCTATACTACTCGCTTGGTACTAGTAATGTCTCTTCAGAATAACTATGTATTTCCAGTTTTAAAATTCAAACGCATACTGAAAGTTCTTTCCAACAATCATTGGATGATCTTTTTGGAACGTTTCTCCTCTTTCCCTCCGCTCTAGGCGTACAAAAAAACTATAATTTAAGAATTCCCTCTCACTCCTCTCCAATCATTACTTATCCAAATACTATAAATGCTGGAATGACTTAGGCCCAGTTCAGACGTCGTGCTTCTGCCGTGCCGAACTTAATTGTAATTTGGTTCGACTGTAGCACGGCAGGAAAACAACTTTGATTCAGACGTCGTGCCAGAGTCGAACCAAATTCAGTATTTACTGATGCCTCGTAACAATTCTTCTCCCAACTCCCCGTGGAAACGCAATGTCGTCAAAATACATTAATATAATTTATGAATTTTGGTTTAGCACGGCAGAAGCACGACGTTTGAATCGCTGCCGTGCCAGAGCCGTGTAGCACGACAGCGCTTGTCGAACTTAATTGCCTGCCGAACTTCATTCAAAAGTTTGATTCAGACGCCGTGCTTCTGCCGTGCTTTTGTCGAACTTAATTCCTGAATTTAGTTCGGCACGGCAGAAGCACGACGTCTGAACTGGGCCTTAGTTGCTATAGCGTGATTTTACTTAACCCGAAAAATAGGTAGTAAATACTACGCACTATTATGCACTAATTCAATTGTCTTCTTTTGTTTACCTCTCGCTATTTTGCTCGCTATTTGTTAGTATCTGTTTCACGGTTCAAGTAAACTTACTCTATCAGCTCAAACTTAATGTAGCTAGAATATTCGCCTAATCAAATTTGATGGCCCGAGCGTGCTACACTAATTCCCATTAAGCACGCTGATGACGTCAATATACTATACTTCGAGTTCTTGTGAGCTTAACAATCCACCCAAGACGCCTGACATCCAAGTGCATCCATAACTCGACTGTGCACGATGAAGCGTTGACCATGTGTTTTATAACGTAAATTTAAGAGAAAACTTTTGAATTTGTTAACCGATTGTAGGGGGGAGTGTTGTTCAGTGTTGTCATCTGCTCCAGCTGTGCGGGCTAATGGCGTGTGTAAAATCATTCTTTACAAAGTTATTTCTTTTAAAAAGAATTGTTCGGTGAATTAAGAGTTTTCCGGCACCTCAACATGGATTTTACAGTCTTTTTTAATGTTATCTTAAGCGACTTGGTTAAACTTTCTCTCAGTTTCAAGACAAAAACATAACTTTGAGGTAAAAAAATATAGTCGCGCAGATATCGACGCTTTATACCAGGGCGGATAAAGGTTGGGCGGTGAAACGAGCGCGTCCGAGCAAAAAGGTGTGATGCAGTGGTCTGGGACTCTGCTTAGAAATGTCGCTTTTTTCGACTTCGGTCAGGGTTTGCGTTATGATGTGGTTTGTACATTACACACTGCCGCTGTCACTGAATTATAGCGGCTTGAATTGTTTTCTTCCACTTCTTCCTTGTTCCTTTGTGCTGGTACGCTGTCTCCTATTTTTTGCGGGAGGTTTAGTTGGAGTAGACAAACATCTCTCTTATTACTTCGATGACTCTACCACTGAATTATATTTTCGTTCTGCTACTCGCCAATGTCGATGTTATTCCAAAACAAAAACAACTAAGTACTGTCTAAAACACGAAAGAAAATCTCATCCATGTCATCCATGGCAAAACTAAAAGACAGCAGATCGTGTTTCATAACTAGATGACGTGTATTTTATAAATGCGTGCGGCTCGTGCAAGGTGAAATTATGCTAATTTCAATCACCATCATCCTTCTTTTTAATTTGGAAAAAAACATCTCATACGTCTTTCTGTTTCTTCGAAATTTCAAAATTAGTTTCCCCTCAGTTTTTACTGTTTATCTTGTTTTGTTTTAGAGAGAAAAAAGGAGAAAAAACCTTACAACTAACCTCACTAAATTTTGTTTACATGCGGTTGCCGGATTTCCAACGCATTGCCCGAATCGCCATGGCGCGTTGCACCCGAGAAGCAAAGTTTGAAGAAGTACAACGCCACTATATCAATATATATCAATCTAATTTTTTGTTATGTTGTATAAAATTTATCCCCCTTTAACATATGTAAAAATTGAGGTTAAGAAGTGTTAAGCTTTTGCAAACGAAACGGCGAAAGACGATTAGGTGATATTTAGTGGAAGGAGGAGGTATTCAACACTTTCAAATTAAACTCAAATTTTGGCATTATACGACCAACAAGTTTAACTTATAGACGTACAGACACAAACATATGAAACTGTTTATTGATATTGTTATGAAACGAATTTATCTATTTAACACTGTGGCCTGAAATTACAGAAAGAAAATAGGATTTCCGGTTTGCAAAAAGGAAAATTTCGCCGGCTTTGAAGCGCACCGGAAGCGCGGAAAGAGCGCTCGTGCCAGCCCTACTCCGCATCACACATTAAATGAAGAGCGGAGCGCTCGTTTCACCGCCCAACCTTTATCCGCCCTGCTTTATACTGCTTTGAGCGCGCGCTACAATAATAAAACTTAATTAGCAATATTAGTTTATGCGTCAGCGTGCGTATGTTGAGATATTAAGCACGCGGGAGTGCTCTCCAAACTTCACGCCTGCTCAATTTCTTGACATACGCACAGCTGAAGCATGAACCACCCGTCAATGCCTCAACTTCAACAGCTCGTTTAGCGGTGAAAACGTCGCTTAAGAAAAATTCATTCGCGTTCTTTTATTCTTTATTGCGACTATTCCAACTCGCTTACTTTGTACAAATGTTGGCGAACTCTCCTGAGGTTGAAGCCGGGGGTTGAAGCTGTGCAGTGACCCCCCAAGGCAAGGAAATGTTAAAAAAAACATTCATAAAATACGGGCGATGCATGGGCAAATTCAGGGCTTGCTTGTGCTTTATCAGTCTCATTCACACGATATCCCTTAACCGCCGCCCAGTTAGCTCAGTTGGATAAGCGCCGGTGTGCCCAGCTGGAGGCCGCTGGTTCAAGTCCCGGCCGGACCAACACTCAGGGTCTTTAAGAGCAATTGTCTGTAGGATTCGAACTATATTGAAAAGTCGCTGCCACGCTATCTCACCGAATTGGCTGAAAATTAGCATGTAAAGTTGGTTTTGGGTCTTAAATAAGAAATGAATATTTTTAGGTTCTAAATCTTCTTACTTTGAAAATTACCAACATGACCGTTTTGGGGAACCTTCGGCCCCGCGCCATATTGGTTAAATCGAAGGAGGTTTCACGAATCCAACTACAAGCCTGTCTTTGAAGCAATTCTATCGCTGATGAGATACATGTCAAAAACTATCCTTCCTTATTATAATTTTGAAGTTTACTCCGAACATAGCAGCGTTTTCGCCAAGACTGGCTCAACTTTCGGTCGTGCACACTTTTTGCATAATTTATGCTCTCAAAATTACCAACAATCCAAAGGCGTATATCTCCCTTGCCACACAGAATTGAAACTTGCTGCTTTGCTTAAATACTGACTGTTTGTAGCCAAATCGAATTCGTTAATAAAAAAATTGGGCAAATGCAACGCGACAGAAAGAAATTTATTAAATGGGCAGCATGTTCTAGTCGCTTTGCTAATTAAATTACACACAAATGCTCACTGATGTTGCCAAAAATAGTGATAAATAAAAGAATTTCTGTCCAAATCTGAGTAAAAAGTAGATCAAAAATGGCCTCTTTAATGGCAGTGACAGAATTTCTGTCAGAAACACTGCAAAAAGGCGGATTTTATCAGCGGAATGGTAAACTATAAATATAAATGTGTTGCTTGTGCATTTACGGGTACCGTCCCCACGTGGGAACTAAATCGTAATTTTCCCAAAACTAAAACTTTTGAAAGATATCACAAAAGAGAAAAATTGAGACAAAATATGTAGATGTACAATTTCCACATTCAGAGATATCTCAAAACGGCATTTTCTCTGCGAAACGTCGGTAGTCACGTTCAACTGAGTTTTGCATGGCGTTACAACTCCTGCTTTCGAGCAGCCGGAACAACAACACCTAACAACAACTGCTCGCAATTATCATGCTCAAATCAAAACCAGATAATTAGTTTTTGACGATATTAAAGCTAAATAAAACCACTTGCCTTGTGGCGTGAGATAGGAATCAACTTTCCTTTAACTCTACACTTCCTTTCCTATATTCTTGACGCTCCCGCTCTAAGAAATGAGCATCATTATTCAGGGTCTGAAATGAACCTCACTATTTCCGGTTTTCACACATTGGGCGTGGCAAAGGTACAATTCTTTTGATCGTTCAACCCAAATCGTGGCTCGAAGTTTCTTATGAAAATGTTAGGATTTTCAGCAAGTCTCCAAGAAAAAATATTTGTAATCATTTTGGACATTTATACTTAGTGAAAAATTGCATTACTTAACCTACAAAAGCAACGAAAAGAGTCTCGATTTTCTTGCGCCCCAAATTACTAATACCCCCCCCCCCCCCGCTTCCCAAGGACGACTCGGAGTAGGTCAACATCGATACATGAAAAAATGGAAATGTTTAAAAAAGGTCTGAAGTCATGTAACATAATTTGTGATGCTTTACCTTTTATTTTTAATCTTTGCAACGACACCTTTGTTTCCCGCACGTTATTGCGCTCTCTTTACTTTTACTTCACACACCCCTCCACTACATATTTATGAATCAGGAAGCCTCACAGAGCTAGGTAGATACCAGAGGTACTGAAATCTCCTCAACCCTGTCATAATCAATCAGTTACGGGTCGTTCGACGAAATACATATATCAATTGAGAAATCATAAACTACTTTTTTCTACTATGGATGGTAGCCTCATTCCTAACAAGTGGTTACTGCCATTACTTTCTAATTTTTCACCCTGAAATAGTCTGTTCCAGGCGTTCAGATTAGAGGGACGACACAGAGATGTAAGGACAAAAATCAGCCAAGGGCGCCCCTCTCACTGAACGCCTGGACCTTGTTACACGCCTAAAGCTAAAGCTATGTTCACACTAGATACCTTTTGCGCCGACACGATAAAAATATGGATAGTATTTTGCTCACGCATTAGAACGGTGATTTCAGCGCGATTTCTGTAACGGAGCGAAGCGCTTTGCTGCGCCAAATTATAAAGTGGAGTGTCACATATCGGATAGGTATTCATACTTTTCCAGATGGCTTTTCGTGTCAGCATGAAGAGATACTCGGTATAGTGTGAACGTAAATAGCCTAAGAAAAGCACAGACAAGACAGCCCGAACCGATTCTCGGCAGGGCCCTCTCACCAGTCTCCCCTCAACTAACCCTTTTTTTTTCGCTTTTTTCCTCGCGAGATAAAGGATTATTAAAAATGGATTCAAGGTAGCCTATGGAGGCTCTTGTTTAAAGTGCTGGTTTTCATTCATTCAAAAAATGAATCAATAATCGTTCAGATTCCTAGGTTCAAAAAGTTAAAAATTTTTGAATAACCTTTCGAAGGGTTTTAATGTATGAAAATTGAGGGAGGGGGTGTTAAACATTTCGGGAAAATTAGAAAATACTGGATTTGAGGGTTGTTGAGATATGAAGTGAATAATAAGAAGACAAATGCCAGATAGCCCACCACTACAACAAGGTGCCTCTGAGCCTATTAGAGAACTACCTGGCAAATGTATATACCTTTATCACCCCCCACCCCCCCCCCCCATCCAAAAAAACAAAACAAAACAAAAAAACAGGAGTACTCCCTGGAGTCCAAGCTTATTGTAACCTCATTGTACAACTTACATGTAAAGGAACTGCTATGCTTTGACTTAATCACATTTGTGGAGATTTGATACAATTTGTCATTCAAGAGGACCAACACGAGCAATTTGGTCAAAGCATCTACAAAAGGGGCTTTCTTCCGTTCCTCAGGAAGATTCAGCTCAAAAGCGCTACAGATTTCCTTCAGCTTCGGTAATGTGAGTTTCTTTAGTTTCCCTGAAGCTACAAGATCACACAAGTTGTGGACATCATACATAATTGGATGTCTGGGCTGCACTTGCTCTATTACATCCCTCCGAAAGTCTTCAAGTTCTTCTTCCACTTGGACAGCTTCCTGATTTTCTGGGTCATTTTCGGAAAATCTCCCACATCTTGCCCTTCTAGAGAAAAAACTTTGAATCTGGGTCGCGGTCAATACTTCTGAAGAAGAAAAAGTCTCTCTCCGTTACCATCTTGGGGAGCAGTTTTCATTTCTCTGGCTACAGTTACAGGGTCCAACTTTCTTCCCGTCGTTTCGCCAACCATGAACTTTTCTTCTAGGAATTTTTTCGGTTTGTCACTGAAAGGTTTGTTTTTCTTGATCGATTTCAGTGCCCAGCCTTCTTCTTCGTTCTGGTGTAAACCGCTTGATGTTGCTTTATTGCAATGGACGTTTGCTGTAGCTGAAATACGACCATCACTGAGCCAAAGCTTTTTACTGTACAAGACCTTTGCAGTGTCCATCACAGATTCTCTTTCTTCTCTGAAATCGCATTTTCCGTAGGTAACATGATTGACCATAGATCCGTAACGGGTATAGACACGAACGCACCCTTCGTTTGGACAAGAAAACAATCTCCCAGAGGCGGTCCCCTCAGTCTCCTCTTCATCTTCTTCACTGTCGACCTCGGCTAACGTCTCCTGCTGAACTTCGTGTTTCTTTTTTCGGGTTTTTATGGGGCGAAAGTCTCCACTTGAAAACGTGGCATTCGTCACTGAACTGATAGGATATTCCGTTCCTGAAGCATAAAATAGTTAATATCAAACAGTGCCCACTGCAATAAAAAAAAGCCAAACACCAATTTTCAAACGATTGAAGCAGTCTTTTTTTTGGGGGGGGGGGGAGGAAAGTAGCAATAGGAGAGAGGGAGAGTTAGTGAGAGAGATAGATAGAGAGGATAAAAAGTACCTTCAAATTCTGACCAAGGGAAAAACTTTCCTTCGCCAACTTGATAAGCTCGCCATACCCTCACTCCATCACTGCTAAACTCAAAATTGTTCAGCTTGCTGATTCCTGGCCACTTTACATTGGTTTTATTAGAGCTGTTGCCTTGTATCAGAGACACGCGGGCTCCAGACACTCCACCTCGTGAGGTAAGTGCAGAAAGAAATTGCTCTGCTGTAAGGACGTCGTTACCTTCGTTAACAAAAGAGCGTACATGGTTTTTCATTGTTGCTGCAAAACGGTCACAAGCGCCCTTTCCTCCTTGTGGATCGGAGAAGTCTAATTGTTGAATGAAGATTCCCGATCGCTGGCTGATGCCTTTACAGGCAAGGATGGTGTTGGCTGCATGGTAGCAGCCTGCATTGTCTTGGCGATAAAAGGTGCTTTTGATCTCAGGGTGTTCCCTCTTGAGAGTAGAAAGAACATGTTCCATTAACTGGACAACACAAGGGCTGTCCTGGGTACACTTCTCAACTACATGCACGAACGCCAGTGTTTCAAGTTCACTCTCTTTCTTTCTGATCGCTACAGTGATGTGCCAGGAGATCCCTTTTTTCGCAAACCATTCTCCTTGGGATTCTCGGTACTGACGAGGGAGAAATTTCATAGCCCAGTCTTGTACAAGGAGCACTTTGCTGTCATCGAGGCATTCAATAACGTCTGTGCGGGCATTATCCTGATTAACAAGTCTGAGCTGGTGTGACTTCCAGAGCTGAATTGCTCGAGTTGCTTCTTGAAATCTGTGAAGAGCATCCTCCTTATCATACTGGCACTCGAAGCAGGATTCCTGAATTGCCTTTTGGGTGTCGGACAGAACAGCTTTAAGGTCTTCACAGCGATTGCATATCAGGTCATGATCTTGAGTGCAGGTACCTCTAAAAGCAGGATCTTTACTGTCACTTAGTGCGTATTGGCTACAGTGATCTGACACGCGCGAAGAGCTGGAAACGTGAACCTATTGTAGAAGCAAGATAGTCTCAGAGCAAGATTGCGCGAGACCAGGCTATTCTGGTGAATATACATAAAATATGACAGAGACACTAAACAATGACGAAAATGTTATTTTTGACAGAGCATCATTTGACAGATCGGATTGGCAAATAATTCGCCATAAAAGAAAAAAAACCTTTTCCCCACTGTATCACTCCCACTCGTCATTATAAACAGTGTGCTTTAAAGTACACTCTTCTTCAAATCAGGAGCGCCGAAAGACATGGTAGATCGTGTAGGTAGAAAAATATCCATACCCTCAGGGAGGGCACTTTTGTTTTAGACCCCCACCCCCTGGAATCTCTATTTCAGGGGGTGTTTGTCATACCCCCTTCTCTTAAACGAATGAACTTCAATATTACTTCTTTTCAGTTAAAAACGTGTTAGAAGAAAGCTTAATACAACATGACCACATTATATTGAATACCGCAATATACTGTGCAACAAAGCAACCCATAGATAACCAGACGTCTATTCACGAGCCGACGACAATTGTTATATAAAATCGTGTAAGCTGTAAAAAATCACTCAGCCGACTGCAAATAAAAGATCATCGATGGAAAAAAAAATTTGCTTTGGAACACCGATTGAGAGTAAAATAACTAATAGCTTGCCACCCCCACCCCCTCAAAAGTTGCTATCTTATGGACCCAACTCCCTTCCGAATTTCCGTTGCCCTCCGTGGGGGAGGGGGGGGGGGTATGGACATTTTCTGGAATTACACATTTAATAATTACATTACCATAGGTTCTTACTTTGAAATCCGTTTTAACGTAATTCTTTCCCTCCTTTAAACTTCATCTGTAGGTTTTGCGCCGTACGTGCGTCAAACCCACCGTCAACAAGGTTCCCAATGAGTTGTTCCAAGTCATCAAAGGCCTTGCTACCCTCACAAACAAAGTAATCGAGACCTTGTAACGACTTTCGCGTAGAAGCCTGACAGGAGGATAAAATGCGTCGTAATGTGCTGTTGCTTAAAGGTTTCACCTCTGTTTCGTTGCAATACTGTACGTATTGGTCAATGATGTGTCCGCTGACCGATACTCTGATAACATTCGGTGTCTGCACTACTTCTCCAGTCGACAATTTCAGAAACCGTTCACCGAATGGTAAATCCTGCACGATGTAGGGACTGGTAATAAAATCCAAGAAGTGATCCAACTGGTTAAGATCGATTCTCCATCTCGGGCTTTGTTTTGCAATTACAGGAGCTCCTCGCCCAGAAACTAAAATATGTTGTCTTGCTTGACAAAACATATATTTTGTTAGGCCTGGAATGTAATTGAGTATTTCTTGCAACGTGGTGATATCCGCCATTATAGAAAGCATTTGCAGTTTAACATTTGCACTTGTGGCGTTATTGTATGATTCAGAAAGCGCTCGCAGATACTTCACGTCCTCTTCTCTTAAGGCAGCCTCTTTACGTACTTCTAAGGCTTCACACATGTCGTTAGAGTCCTTTACGTTTAGCCACAGTTCACAGGGATAATTTGGTGACAGTACTCGCAAAACAGCAACCATAACTTGGCATGCTTCAGCTATGTTTCTTCTTCTTGTTCTTTCTGCTGCTGTTGGTGATCCCATGTCTACCTTACGAACTGGAGCTAAGCCAGAACTTTTAAGAAATTCGTTCAACTGAGTTTTTCTAAATTCTACCACATGCGATCTCATCGTATCTGCAACTAGACTTACTCTTTCTTTTTCGACTTTTTGTAACTTTCTTCTCTCAGCTTCTATGGGTGAGAGAACCTGCAAATTTAATTAATAAGTTGTTTTAGTGTTAAAAATTTTAATCATTGGTAACCAGGGGAGAAAGGCTGAAATTTTCTCAATTTTCAACTCGTTAAAGTCAATTGCTTTTCAAATTGGTAAGATGTAGCACGTATAGAAACAGATACCGGAAAAACAAATGTAGCTTACCAGGGAGTTGCCTTTATATCCATAATCGGTCCCACTAGTGTCTCCACAACAAACATCGTTATCACCACTATTTCCGCCACTATCACCATTATCATCCCGACCACTAACAGTGTCATTTGGAGCGGCTAGAGCGCAAACATAATCACAGCCGTCATCTTCCTGATTATTAATATCAACGCCAACATCTCTTTCATCACCAACGTTATTGCAACCAAAATTATCATCGCTACACGAACAATCGTTACTACCACTATCACCAACGTATAACGCCACCGGGCACTTGAACTTTGCAGATGCCATCGCCTTTACTACAACTATAAAGGCTACCCTCAATGCTATTGCCATCCGCATGGAATTTAGAAAGATCTCTAACGCCGTCATCAACATTAGCATCACTATAAATTCCTTCACATTCCTTTCTATCGCAATCGTCGATGCTTAAATCAGAGCACTGTTTCGTTGCATGCAAACTGCTTGTTCTCTCTTGGACTTTTTTTGTAGAACTGTCTACTTGACAATTTGTTAGTTTTTCTTCTTGACAGATTTGTTTTACTTTGTCTCTGCACTGTCGACAAATAGCTAAGAAAAAGAAACAAAAAGCAAATATCAAAATAGGCAAATATAAGCCAGAATTAAACACTTGATCCAAACGTAATAAACGATAACGAAATAACTGCTCATATCATAATCCTCAGAATTCATGTAATTGGTGTTCGTTGGCCGCGAAAGGTAGAAAAGAGTAGAAGTAACGTACGTAGATGACTGAAGAGGAATCGAACGACAGCGAAACGTGGCAAAGAAAGGACGCTTGCTCTAAAGTACCAGACCCTTGGATCGACTTCATGATTTAACAAGATGTTAGAACAGTTACTAAAGCCAGCTAGTATTTCAATGAAGAGGCCAGTTTTATCACAGAAATGTAGCTTTAATCACTGAATAAAGGTGGGCGCCGTTGACGATCGTAATGATCGTAGCGAACTTAAAGTAGTAACTTAGCGTACTTAAAGTATCGTTGACTGGGAATTTTACTTATATTGATAGTGATACTTACGTACTCCGATTGGTACTAGTACCCCCAAAACACTGAATATCGATTCTGCTTGTAAAAAGGTGACTCCTCGGTCACCTTTTGGAGGTGGTATACCGGTGTGACCGCTAATGACGCTGGGAATAACACATCGTCTTTTGTTGCACTTCCACCGAGTTCCATACACATCGCGATGCCAGGGACAGATTGTTATTTTCTCAGCTTCTACCTCTGAGGAAAACAAACCTACAAAATATAGTAAAAAGAATATATATATATTAACCCACGGAATCCGTCGGTAAAGATTAGGTTGTTCAAAATGGTTTTGCAGATTACTTTTTCAAATTAGAACGAGAAATGCTAATCTGCTGGCGTGCTCTCGGAAAGATTTTTTTGGTTGCCCTCCACCCCTTCCCCCCCCCCCCCGCCTTCTTCCACCCAATCATTCTTTTTTTTCTTACGCTCAAACTTACTGGCTAGGTATGGGCACTACTATACTTTAGGTTGCGTAGTGCCTTGCGCAAACATTGTATACCAGGAATAAGAATCGCAACAAATCCCTCCATACTAAACCGTAGTGTCGCGTGGGAGGTACCGCGCAGCCAAAGAGCACCCAAGGCTCTCAAGTCCGGAATAACATTTTTGCCGCTGTGCGCCGATTTTAAAAAGATCAGAACATAAGTCACGTGGCGTTTACCAGAAGAAACTCGTTAAAGTTAGCCTCTAAATATTCCGTAAGACTTGTAAAATCATTTCTTTTTGACAACAGCTACTCCTGGAAAGGTGTGATTTTCCCGCCTAGAATGTTCGCGCCAAATTACGCTCGCCCCGGGCTAGCTCGACTCGTGCCAATTCTGTGTTAAAATTTTTCAGTAATGTACTTAACTATATCAAAATAAAATATTCATTCCTTACCTGCTCGCCCCAAAAGTAACTGTATCTCGTCCTTTAGATTTTTATCCACCACTTTCAGTCCTCTTAAATGGGGTTTGATGTTTCTGGAACACTGCTTTAACGTCAAGCACTCGCTTGATGCAATAGTTACTCCACAAGCCAGCCCGTTAACAAATTTAGCATACCCACATCTGACCATATTTCTGTTAAGGAATAAACTTGATTAAACATACATTTCACTTGGCTTGTAGTTAATCTCACACCGTTAATGAAAACCCCTGTAAATGAAATTTCACCGTAACCGGTGCCAGCACTTCCTCGTTGAAAAAGATGACTTGTGATTTTCTGAATTCCAGGTTGATATAAAATAACCGGATTTGTCGAAAATTAAGGGAAATTGAATGTCATTGTTAGAGAAAAAAACAATAACTTACCTTCTTTCCAAACTGAAAGCACGGGAAGAACTGACAGCCCACGAAGACGTTGACATCTGATAAAGGATGTTCATTCCTGCTTGCGTTCCAGCGTGCATTTCTTTCTCACAGGATATTATTGTTTCGTCGTGCGCAATAACTTACGGACTGTCATACAGTGCTGATGTTACCATCACGTAAGTTGACTTAATAAGCTGGTTTTTTTTTTAATCTCATACCACTTAGTAGAATCCTTTTCACTGATTACGCTTTAAGTCCAGTGGCGGGAAAAATATACTAGAAGGGGAAGAGCCGCTTTAGAAAATTGTTCCTCGTACCGAACACTGTGCAGGAATTTGCATAAAGCCTTATTTATACATTGTTGAGTCTAGTTAGCGTTTGCTAAAATATTGTAAAGGTTGTGCTACCTTTATTCGCAGACGAAATTGGTTGTTATATGTATTTGGCTGCAAACAGTATGATATAGTGGGAAATAATGTTGAACTAGTACGGACATGATGCGGCGTTGCTAAAACGAGGGTAAGGGTAACACCAAGGGTAAGGGTAAGGGTAAGGGTAAGGGTGAGGGTAAGGGTAAGGGTAAGGGTGAGGGTAAGGGTAAGGGTAAGGATGAGGGTAAGGGTGAGGGTAAGGGTAAGGGTGAGGGTAAGGGTAAGGGTAAGGGTGAGGGTAAGGGTAAGGGTAAGGGTAAGGATGAGGGTAAGGGTGAGGGTAAGGGTAAGGGTGAGGGTAAGGGTAAGGGTAAGGGTGAGGGTAAGGGTAAGGGTAACACCAAGGGTAAGGGTAAGGGTAAGGGTGAGGGTAAGGGTAAGGGTGAGGGTGAGGGTAAGGGTAAGGGTGAGGGTAAGGGTAAGGGTAAGGATGAGGGTAAGGGTGAGGGTAAGGGTAAGGGTGAGGGTAAGGGTAAGGGTGAGGGTAAGGGTAAGGGTAAGGATGAGGGTAAGGGTGAGGGTAAGGGTGAGGGTAAGGGTAAGGGTGAGGGTAAGGGTAAGGGTAAGGGTGAGGGTAAGGGTAAGGGTAAGGATGAGGGTAAGGGTAAGGGTAAGGGTAAGGATGAGGGTAAGGGTAAGGGTAAGGATGAGGGTAAGGGTAAGGGTAAGGGTAAGGGTGAGGGTAAGGGTAAGGGTGAGGGTGAGGGTGAGGGTAAGGGTGAGGGTAAGGGTGAGGGTAAGGGTAAGGGTGAGGGTAAGGGTAAGGGTAAGGATGAGGGTAAGGGTAAGGGTAAGGGTGAGGGTAAGGGTAAGGGTGAGGGTAAGGGTAAGGGTGAGGGTGAGGGTAAGGGTAAGGGTAAGGGTAAGGGTAAGGATGAGGGTAAGGGTAAGGGTAAGGATGAGGGTAAGGGTAAGGATGAGGATGAGGGTAAGGGTAAGGGTGAGGGTAAGGGTAAGGGTGAGGGTGAGGGTAAGGGTAAGGGTAAGGGTGAGGGTAAGGGTAAGGGTGAGGGTGAGGGTAAGGGTAAGGGTGAGGGTAAGGGTAAGGGTAAGGGTGAGGGTAAGGGTAAGGGTGAGGGTAAGGGTAAGGGTGAGGGTATGGGTAAGGGTGAGGGTGAGGGTAAGGGTAAGGGTAAAGGTGAGGGTGAGGGTGAGGGTGGGGGTGAGGATAGGGTGAAAGCGTATGGAAACATAACTGTATCGATGATCATGCAGCGATCATTCATCCGTTGCTCTTACTGGTTTTGTTCCGCACAAAAAAGAATTTTTCTCACAGAAATTGCGTTCTTCTGCGGACAAAGCCTGGAAAAAAAAAATCGGTCCAAGAGTTGAGGAAGACCGGAAATCAATAGAAATTTGTCTACTGCTCTCCCTCCCTTGGTCTGACCTCAGAGTTCTCATATTACTCTATCGTATGGTGATCACATGAAATTTCACCAGGACGTGAATTTACTTCCAGCGTTTGCCCACTTTGTTTGGTAATAGCCGCTTACATGGAACCAAGGGAAACTTCACTTTACGAGGTAAACATACTTTTAAACTAATCCTATGACTTTTCTATTCGCTGTATTTAATTCTTATGTCACATTTGGAGACAAACAAACTGTACATCTAACACTTTCCCTTAAAAAAGGCAAATGTATGGTCTTCAAACCGCGCCAAGTCCAAGACGTACGATTTGTAAAATTCAATGAAATGTAAAGTATAAAGAAGACAGACAGAAGGGGGGGGGGGGGGGGAGAAATTTTGGATGAAAATCTAAATTTGAATTCCCACAACAATTCTCACCCCCACCCTCACCCTTACCCTTACCCTTGGTGTTACCCTTACCCTCGTTTTAGCAACGCCGGGACATGATGTGACAAATTGAAGCATGACATGACTGCGTGTGAGTGAATCAAACGTGTGTAATATTTATATTCGCAAAATACAGACGCAAAATCGGGAAAGACTCACCATTCTTTTCCATAAAAAGTGAAGTGTTATTTAGCGTTAGATAATAACCTGGACGAGGCAAGATTCATTAAAGAAGTTTTTGAGCAAGATTCACCGATTTGCTTTGTAAATGTCACTGAGGGCAAACTCGGGCAATGGCCGGGCTGAAATCATTGCACATTGATGTAAACAAATTTCTTCTCCATGGCATTTGTCCAATTTTTTTTATTCACCGGTCTAACTTGCCTATAAACAAACTTTATTCAGGTAAGGTGGTTTGTTCTAATTCGATGTGGCATGGGTGATATATACTTTTCAATTTCTACTAAATTTGTCTGCATTCCGAGTACCGAAAATATGTAGTAAGACAATTCAACCGTTCCAAGCTCATGCTGAACCGTTTTCAATTAAATGTACGTAAATACAAAGTTAAAAGATAGTTCTTTTTAGCTGTACGAGTAATGGACAATTTATTTCTATGCCAAGGCCGAAATAAATGCTTTAAAAACTCCCTAAATCGGCCAATATGGCGGCCCTCCGGAAGCCCTGTCAAACCGTCATTTCTGTATCTTCCAAAGGAAAGAGAAATCAAACCAAAGAATATGCATTCAGTATTTAGGGCACCATTCTAAGACTTCATGCCAAAAATCAGCCAAATCTATGAGATGCCGTGTCAGGCGAAAGTTCGAATCTTACAGAAAATCACTCTTAAATAACTGAGGAGAAAGTGCTGCCTTTGTAAAAACTTCTGCAAACGGTTAGACTTTCAAGTCTTCTCGGATAAGGACGATAAACCCGTCTCACAACCCGTGCATATATAAATTCTGTGGGGCGTTAAAGAACCCACACGCTGTTCGTAAAGAGTAGGGGACGTAGTCCCCGGTGTGGTGGTCTATCTCTCATGGGGGGAAAGACTGTTACGGCCCCGCAGTAATTGGCGTCATACTATACTACGGTGACCCTGCCAATAGTTGGCGAATCTAATAAAATAAAATTAAAATTAAATAAATATCCTCTTTCCTGTCAACTGTATTTGGCTGTATTTTTCACATGTGTGTCGTGCTTGACACCAAATTTGGGGCTCATAATCGAAAAATGAGCCTTGTAAAATGGTCAACTCGACCAAAAAAGGATAAAATGCGTATATCTGGCGATTCTGTTTCAAATATACACTGACGTTCCTAGCACGAAAAATACAACTAAATACGTTACCCTACTAGACACTACGGCCCGCTATGATCTTCTACGTATTCGGGAAGCGCAATACGGCCACTCAATAAGTTTTATTAGCAAATCAACAACTTTTCAAAAACGAAAAAAACAAAACCAAAAAAAACAACAACTTTGCACGTGCATCTTATTGTATCAACATTTCTTTGCCATCACTGCACGACCACGACGTGAAAATGCCTAATTTCACGTTTTTTTCGGAGGACGTAAACAAACGAAGACGAACTTTTTTCCTCTATGAGTTTGCCTACATTTGACAAAATAAGCGACTTGTAATAATCGCGAAAAAGTTTGAAAGAATGCGAATCGACTTTTTACTAAAAAGCGACGTTTTTTCCGTAGTCGTTGCTTAAAGTCGCTATAGGCTCTTTGCGTGACTGCGATCACGTGATCAACTTTCGGTAAACACGAAAATAATTCACTGTTGAAAAATTTTGTTAGCCTTGAAGCTGAAAGAGCATAATAAATTAGGTAACCTGAGAATTTTCAGCTGTATAACTCAAAAGTAGCCATCGGCAACGGCCACCGAAAGTTAGAAGCATTTGAATGAGCTCGAGAGAAACAACTTTTGTCACCCAGTCAGTCACGCTTGCGTGGTTTTGCATACAAATCCTTGTAAATTCTAAAATTTTTAAACTGTCGTTAAATCTTTCCCTTACGAGTTTAAGGGCTCAAATTGCCTGTTATGAATTAAAAGGAGAGTTGAGCCCTGTAATGCTTAAGGAAATATTTCATGACAGTTTTGAAAATTTCGAAATTACGAGGATTGTGTGGAAAACCATGCAAGCGTGACTGGATGGCAAAAGACGTGCTAACAGACGCGCGGAAAATTCGTCTTAGACGGATGATCTGTCTCTAAATTATATCTAGACGGAACGTTGACGGTTTTTTTTACGAAGTTTCCACACGAGAGGGGCTGGTTTCTATATTTTCATAGTGTTTCCTGTTTCCCGCGTAAAATATCTAGACAAATTATTCGTCAAAATTCTTCTTCGAACTTACACTTAGATGAATTTTTTAATATCCGTCTGACGAATAATCCGTCTAGGCGAATAGTTCGTCTCTAGTATAAATTAGGCCATTATTTAAGTCAAAAATACCGCTATTGGGCCACTTCTATTATTGAACAGATTACAAAGGACATACTTTGTCAATTTGAACACCCCTAACCTTCACAAAGCCGTTATTTAGCTAACTATGTTCATGGAAACACCCAAAATTGTCGCCAATAAATTATCACGGCATTACTTGATCAAATTTGGTTCTCTGCCATGCTGTCAGCCAAAGTTTCTTCTTTTTACGTTCGATATAAATCAGAAAAGTTTTATCATAGAACACAGCGGGCAATGAAGTGTGCGCATTAGCGAGTTGACTTTTGTATGAAAAACACTTGTGAAGCCCCCGGCAAAACCACAACATAGCATAACATAACATAACATAACATAACATAACAAGTTAGTTATATAACATAACTAACTTTATTGGAGATGTAAACAAGCTTATTTACAGGAAAAACATAGAATTAAAAAAAACATCTTGAAAACGGAGTTGAGAGGTTAGCTTTATATTAGAACTGCCAAACAGAAATAGAAAACGCTAAATAAAAAATAATAATGATAAAAAATACAATACAATACAATACAGGTCTTCAAAAATCAAGGCCTTAATTAAAGAACGGTTCTACTAGTTTAAAATTTATTTAATAGATAAAGATGAAGCTTATGTTTAAAATGATGAAGCCAAAAGGCTTTCAGCCTCTACTATGTCTCTTGGTAAATCGTTCCATTTTGAAACATACAATTTCAAGGGTAGCCTGCGAACAGCAGACGCATAGGGGTGATTCGCTTTTGTTTACCTAACCTTTGAGAATTCGAAGAAATCATAAAAATTCAAATGATAGTATCCAAAGACGAACTCGTAGCACTCAATTAAAGATAAATAATTTCTACGGTCAGATAGCGACGGCCATTTCAACAATTTAAAACGATCGTCAAAAGGTATTTCTCCTTTGTGTTGATTAAGTGCTAATCTAGATGCCGTTCTCTGTATACCCTGATCTCCAAGGCGCGGATGTCTTTGACGAGATAAGGGCACCAAACAGGTACTGCGTATTCTAGAATTAGTCGTCCCTGTAGTTGAATTCTTAAGGATTTTATTCAGGTTCAGAAAGAGGAAGGAAAATTCCTGAAATTCGTCTTCGTATGTCCACGTCCTCCATAAAACGTCAAATTAGAAGGTTTCACGTCGTAGTCGTGCAGTGGACGTCAAAGAAATGTACTAAAAAGCGTGACTGATACAGGCGCAGAGCTGTTGTTTTGATCATTAAATCTATTGTTTTTTTGAAGTCGTGGTTGTGGTCTTCGTCGTAGTTGCTTAAATTAAGTTCCCTAAATACAGCGTGGAGAAAACGTTTACGTTGGTGGTGGCAACAAAACGTTTGATTAATTCTAATTGATTGTTAGCTTTGTTCACAGTTATGCTAATATGATTATCCCTTGAGAGATCCTTGGACATCGTAACGCCTAGGTCTTTGAAGCTCTTCAAGTCCTTCAAAGGCTTACCGTATTTAT
>OZ037992.1:2666516-2774016 GCA_964035705.1 Porites rus
GTATGGTTTTCAAGCAATTAACTCTGGGATACGGTATATAAATCAGAGAGTTTGGGTCTAGAAGAGGGTATCATTTTCCATATCAATTGGCTGAAGATTTTAGTCTAGACTAGGGAAACCGGGAATTGCCACTCAAGAATATAAAAAAATCAAATTTGTTTTGTTTTGGCTGGACTGTGCTAGTGACCTCAGTTGGATAGGGGCGGAGAGAGATTTGGGGTAGTTTAGTCTAGTTATAAAGGGTAGCAAAATTCACTTGAACTAGCTCTGCCGTATAGGCTAAGGGTTCCAGGGTTCCAGCGGCACATCCCCACCCGAAAGGTCCTAAAGTGCCCCCCCCCCCCGGGTTCCAAACGCTGTGATTTGTGACCTGTTTGTGGAGTAGGATCTAAACAACTGGGTCAGTGGTTGTAGATTTTTCTTATTATTGGGAGCACAGTAGTGGGCCTGTAATTATCAGCGTAGCAGCGTTCACCTCTCTAGAATAACCTGTCACTTTACCAAATTTCCAAAGAGAAGTGAAGGTGCTAATCAACCTCCTTTCCAAGGTTCTCATAGTTAGACTGGTACTGATTACTGGTTTCTTTCAATAGACGCACAAAGAAATTATCGAGACACGCAACTTTATTGGTTTTGAGCTGTCTTAGCTGATGACAATGTTTAAGCCCCTGGCGTTCACTTATCGCAGTCGCAGGTCAAAAAAAACTACGAGTAGTCCCCCATTTTTCCTCAGGGATAGTAGAGCGAGTGAAACGCGAGCGCGCGTGAATAATGGGGGACTACTCGTAGTCTAGTCAAAAAGGATCGCGGCTCCAAGGGCGAGGATTAGGGTATCCTGTTCCAAGCTCTCAGATAGTGAGGAAGACGCGAAAATGGAAACCACCGTTGCAGTTTGGTCCTCTCATCTATCAACCAATGGAATGCGCCTTATTGCTTCCAATCAAAGTGCGTTGCGATCGTGTCTTCGCCATTTGGCTTCCCAACTAGAGGAGGGCTGTAGTATTCGTTTCGTTTTGCTGATCCGGTGGAAGACAAAATGGTGGTGTATAAGGTGGAACCTCATTACCATTAGTATGACGGTGGTGGTTCATTAATGGGACCAATTATTTCTGCATCCCAAAGAGCAATTAGGGCGTCTATTTCCATTTCCTCTTGCTTGGACTCTTCAAGTTCCCTCAAATATTGTTCATATTCATAATCATCAATGAAGGCATAATGGTTAAGCTTTGGTGACACTTGTTTAGGCTCATCAATGAAGGCATAATGGTTAAGCTTTGGTATTGTCGACTTGACAGTAAACTCCACACCATCGATAACTATCTTAGCTGAAGATTTAGCAAATAACTTGACAGTAACCTCTGTCCCATTATGATAGACACTTACACTAGGCATACTATAGTGAAGCGACATTTCTTTAAGTACTAACAAACCACTCATAACTGGTTCAAACTGCCCATAACCAGTTCAAACCACCCAAAACCGGTTCAAACCGGTTTTCCAAAGTCAAGGCCAGAATATGGAAATGGATCGTACCCCCAAGAACAATACTACTTTGTTGTCATTCAGAAATTTCGCTACCATGGCAACGTGACGTAAAGACGTCTCTCTATCAATAAAAGCGAATGCAAACTAGCTCTCTCTACGACGCAAAATAATTCTTCACGTTCTCTCCTGCCATTCATGCTTCTCCGCATTTTTATCGCTTTCCCACCACCACCATCTCTTCCACTTACACATTGTCAAAACTATATCGACCCCACACTCACCTTTCAATTCAACACAGCCTTTGTGTCTGTACTTTGTTTTATACCGGATTTTTAGAGATAATTTAAAGAAACCAAACTATGGCACTTACTTGTATGCAGGATAATGATTAAGCAGTTAATTAGTATACGGGAAGGCGCTTTTACCTAGGCAGGTTTTTAACTTATGGAAAGAAATGACTAGACACTAATTAGTATGCAGGGACGCATTTTACGTATGTACCTTTCCAGAACGAACAACTCTATCTTCATTTCCTTGCATTCAGTTTCCGTTTTTCTGCAAAAAAAGTTACCTATGCGAATCACTTCGGAAGGAAATGGGCTCTAAGTACTAAATTTTATCAGTTAAAAAAAGAGTGGCAAGCACCTCACAGTCCAAGGCAGAATTTATCAGTACGAAGGAGTTCGCGGAACACCAAGAAAAATGAGTCCAATTGTTTTCATTTGGCGATATTTAATTATCTACACATATAGATATATTTTCAGGCTGAAGAATCTTTTAATTAATCCCAAACACCAAATAAAATTCCCATATTAAGTCTCCGCTAAAAAATGCGCGCTACGAACATTTTTTAAAATAGTTTTTTAGGTAGTTAGTTTTTAGTTCGTACGGCAGATGTAAAGCTACCATGTAGAAAGATTGTCATTTAATCGTTATTATTAAGTCGCAGTATGAAACTTTGGAATGCTGTCCACATTATGAGTAGTGTCGCATAGCGTAACCTACACCACTTGAGAAGCTATACTTAGAAGTAAAAAAAGGTCGATACGAAACCTGATCCTAAAATACATAGTGATATGAATCTCTCTACTTAAAAAGCCAATTTAGGATATTATTAAATTCTGATACTCTGTAAAACCTACGCTAACACATGATGATATGATTATCCCTATAATAGAGGCCTATTTAGAAAATTATTCAGTTTTTACATTCTCATTATCTCTTATATACCTAAACGAGGCCATCATAATGTGATTATCTCTACTAAAAGCTTATTTATAATAATATCAAACTCTAATGTTCTAAAACATCTAAGTAAAAACATCAGCAAGCTTGTGTTTCTAGATTTCTCGAGAAAAAACGAAAACCTAAAAACTGGAGTCCTTAGCGCCCTAACTAAGTATTTATCTTAAATGTTCTGACAATGTTTAAAGTGTTTGAGATGACCGACTTCTGCATCCGCTCAAGTACGCTTCGTGCTCTCGCTCCAAGTAGCTTCCTCACCGACTTCTCTAGGTGTTTAGAGCGTCAATTATTACGTTGTACTGTTCAACCCTGTAACCATTGTATCTCTGCTTCAGCTCCCACATCATGGGCCCATACTGGAGTGTCTTTTCCTCATATTTCTTCTCAATCCATGGGCAGCTCATTTCAATTGTGCAGACTTCTTTTCTCCCCTGGCTGACAAGCCGCGTGTCGATCCGATTTCCTCTAGCTTCGTTGTGCTCTGCATAGATGGGAATATCCCAAAACGCCTCACTCGTGGTGTTCTGGTAGGCTGGTTTTGGCATCACCAGTGAGTACCATGGTGGAACCTCTTCTATTAACCCATGCTCTCGCAGGAGCTCAAAAAACAGAATCTTCAAAGCTGCATTATGCCTGTATAGGTACTTGGTTTGTGCCAGAGAGGAACATCCAGCCAATACATGTGCAACGCTCTCAGCTACCTTCCCACATAACCTGCACAGGACTTCGCCGTCGGTGGAGGTTTGCGTCTTCTCCTTTGTGTAGAGCTTCGTAGGTAACAACTGCTCATACAATTCATACATGCCCGCGATGGTATATGTAGGGCATGTAGCCCAACTTTTAACCATGCAAAGCAGCTGGTTATGCTTAGGCACTCATCTTCCCATCTGATACGGAATAACTTTCCTTGCCAATTTTTGTCTTTAGCGATCTCCAAGAACTGCTTCTTTTGAGATTGCTTCAACAGATTCCCAGCTCCTGCTGCAGTTACCACCTTTCCTTCTGTTGTAACACACACGGGATTTAGGGTATCAAGCTGAAGTGTGATGTTGAGTCCTTCAGCGTACTTAGCTGCTTCCTTTACGCGCGACTGGTGGCCTGATGCCATGGCGTGTTCTTCAAATTCTCTAACTGCTTTCACAGTCTGGTCCGAGTTCTGATACAATTTCAGTAGCGATTTAATTTCAGTGATCTTGTACTTGTGTTCGACTGATCGCACGCCTCTACCCCCTTTCTCCCTCGTTAGATATAACAAAGAAGTTAGGCTAGCTGGGTGCTTGCCACCGTTCTCAACTATGATCTTCCGAGCTGCTCTGTCCACATCTCTTAACTCTGATAGAGGCCAATGCTGTGTCCACATAAAGTACCGCAGGACCGGGAGTGCATACTGATTAGTTGCCTGCACACGGTTACAATCAGACAGGGGGCTGGACCATATAATAGATATCCTGCGTAGATACTCTTTAGCTGCACACGCTAGGGCCAGCCGTTCATCCTGTCGAACGTTCTCTAGCACCCCCAGGAATTTGTAGTGTTTTCCTTCCCCAAGAGCCGTGATGGTGGTTGTATTATTATTATTATTATTATTATTATTATTATTATTATTATTATTATTTTCTACATGCTTCGAAATGCTAAACGTTTGGTATATCGTAGAAGCGCTAAGGCATTCTAAAATGCCAGCACTTTTGCCTGAGCACTTGATACGATACTGATCAAATGACATCTTCTCCCAAAATGAGACGATTTCCAATATTTTAATTTTCTTTGTTCTTCTGTCGAAAGAAAATGTTGTTTAAAGAGTTCTTAGTAAGTAATTTCATTACTCATAGTTTTACCTCTTAAGTTGAGGTAATTCCCTTAAAAAGGATGTACTATCCAGATTTTTTCAAACTTGGCCCAATTGACAGCCATGTATTTGCCGTAAAAAGATAGGGTCGGCGTGCTTTTTTTGCCTTGCGAGCCCGTTATTCCAAACGTTTTTGGCAAGTTGCGCGTGAAATGTTCGAAGCTGGAATCGAACAACCGTCAAAAATTATTATCATATCACAAAAACGATGAATATTACCAAAACCTATCGCGCTTTTGTCGGTCTAGGCTTTATTTTTTCTCTGTAAAGTGACTTCAAATTGCTTAATCTTGAAAGTAATGTAACAAATGTACTTTTTTACGCTATCCCATACTTCTCTTTTGCTCAAAATGCTGCGTTTTACGTCATTCTTATCACAACTTCTACTATCCAGAATTTTTTCCTTCAAAGATATTTTTCTTGTAGCCATAACGGGTAGAAACATCTATTAAAAGTGGGGGTAACCGTTCTCGTTTCATTGCAAAAAGACAATACAGGGGCCATGCCAAACTAGAGGCTCGATTTTAGTGGTCACACCAGGAGCCCTATTTTAAACACTTATTGAGGTCAAGCGCTGACCGGGGTAGTAATTAGTTCACACATTTATTTGTACTCCTCGAGTGTAAAAATTATTTGAACCTCACGGTTTCTTTGTCACTGCTGTCAATCATAAATAAGGGTAGAATATCCAATGGAGATATATTGAATGATATATTTCTTGTAAAAATTCACTTCGCGCCAGATATATGCGGAAACCTTTGGCGAAAATGGCTTACTTTCATTCGCATTTCCTTTGTATATACCTTGCGATCGTTAGCTAGAATCAAAATAGTTCGCGTTCAGCTGGTTGGTATTGAAGATATCTTTTGAGACTGAATATTTTAAACTGAAATGTTTTTATATGTGGGGTTTTCCTTTTCCTATTCATGCCACACGTCCAGACTTTTAAGGTGATGATTCCCATTTGTAGTACAATTATTGGAAAAAGCGCTTAATTCTCAATAAATTAAAGCAATGAGATTTTATATGTAGAGATGTCCTCTCTCTCTTCGGTCTTCAGGTGGCACACCCAGACTTCTGTAGGCTGCGAGCAAGCTCTCCTATTTAGGCGAGCGAAGCGAGCCTCGCGAGAACTTGCGAGCGAGGGGCCGAGGAAAGGAGAGCTTGCAACGATCTCTCATAAATTTTCATTTCCACCCCGGAAACCCCGGGACTTCGCAAAGCGTGAAAACTGTCACCGCAAACGTCCCGCCGATAAGAAAAGTGAGAAACTCCTGTCAAGTTTAGACAGCCGAGGGCGCGTAGAATTATTTATTTATAAATCGCTCTCGCAACAGCATCTAAAGCATTGTTATTAATCACTGGTACGCTTTTTTTCAACGGGGACATCGAACTTCAACGTGTCCGCTTGGATGAAAACTAAATACTTTGATGCTCGTTTCGTTTACTTTTGAGAAGTCGTCGCAGTTACCAACAAAAACATTACCGCCGGTATATATTTGTCCGTTCCGGAACTGGAGAATAGCGTTTTCCTGAACTTGGTTCTCTTAAGTTGTACTCCAGTTGCTACCAACTCTTTCTCTTCACGGTCCTTCTTTACTGTTAAGATACACAGCTACACTGTCAAGTACATGTTTCTGAATTTTTCTACCCAGTGGAATTCAATCGTGCGAAGAAACCGACGTTAGAAGGCAGCGCTTGAACCGAGCGCTTGAATCTCTCTTCACTTTCACCCTTCTCGTTTTCAGAATTAAACAAGGCGCTCGATACAAACGAATTTAACTGATGAAGGGTTTTCATTTTCCTTCCACAAGAACTATAAACTCGGTCCGACTTATCCTCTGCTGGCAATATTCTCTTTGCGAGAACTAAATCAAACGAGCCGCCTCGTCTGCTTTGAGGGCTGAAACAAGTTCTCGTGATCCCCCTGAGAACCAAACTTGTCACACAGGCGAAGGGGGTGCTAGCTTGGCCTATTATCAATCAATTTTGTTTTTTTCGGAACGTCACTTCTCAGCCAATGGTATTTCCCTTCGTCTGGGCAAAGTACAAATGAAATTTTATGAGAGATCGTTGCAAGTTCTCCTTTCCTCTGCCCCATGCAGCTTCGCCGCTCGCTCGCGCGTTCTCGCGAGACACGCTTTTCTCGCCCAAAGAGGAGAGCTTGCTCGCAGGCTAGACTTCTGAGGTGACGATATCCATTCGTGCATCTTCGCAGTAACACCTCTTGCTGTCCAAGTATTTTTCGTTAAATGAGTATATTTCTACGGTAGCACTTCTTTTCATGCAAGTATTTTTATTTGGAGGTTATCGACGGATATCAAAACCGTGTTTGTACTGACAAGGGCTCAGGGATATCGATACTAAAATGTCAGGTCTTCCGCCTGAGAGCTTCTAGAATGTGATAGTGATCAAATGACTTCATCACTCAAAATGAGACAACGATTTCCAACTACAGTCGACTCCCGATAACTCGACCCCTCGCTAACTCGAACCTCGCGCTAACTCGAACCAAAATCGATTTCCCCTGGATTTCCGGCATACATTTACTGTAATTTTACCCTCAATAACTCGAACCCTCGATAACTCGAACTCCCGTTAACTCGAACCAATTTTCGTTTCCCCTCAGATCAGTTTCTATATAATTTTACCCTCGATAACTCGAACCATGTTTTGAGCCCTTAAAAAGTCGGGAAAAAAGCCGTGTACTGGCGTCCGAAACATTGAATTTTGGATTTCCTATTAACGGGTTGGAGGAGTATAGTTAACCAATAGCCTGCGTGGCAGGCGTTTGAAAGGGAAGGGAAAGGGGGTTTTGGGCGCGAGGGAAACGCGAGGGGCGCCTCCCACGTTTCTCTCGCACCTAAAACTCCCTTTCCCTTCCCTTTCAAACGCCTGCCACGCAGGCTAAGTTAACCAATTGAGGCTGATGTTGATTGTCACAGGCTAACGTGAAGCAGCTCTACTTCTCAAAACAGTAAAACGCATGCTCTATTTAGGCTATGTTTTGTTACGTTACGTTCTGATTTATAATCTAGCAGTATCTTTTAATTTTCACTTGACATTTCTACAATTAAATGTGATTAAAGTGTTCACTGTGCAGTAAAAACTGTTTTTTACCTTACTCTGGGCTCTTTTCTTCGAACTTCCGCTAACTCGAACTCCCGATAACTCGAACTTTTTTCGAAATCCCTTGAAGGTTCGAGTTATCGGGAGTCGACTGTACAATATAATTCTCTTTGTTATTCTGTTGATTGAAAGACTAAGTCACGTTAGCCGTTTGTGGCATTTGCTGCGGTACATGTTTGTAGTTAAGCTGTTTTTAGCGCTCTGTAGTCGATTATCTTAGTAAGTTATTTTACCACTCTAGGTTTTAGCCTATATGACCTATATGTTTAACTGATGAACGATAGAAAGTTTCTTCGGACATAAATTCGGTGCAAAGCAAATGTCACATTTTCGTGCATCTCTACAGTAACAGCTCTTGCTGTCAAGGCATTTCCAGTTAAATGAGTATATTTCTAAGATAACACCGTGTTTGTGTTGAGATTCTCCAGCGGTTTATATTTTCACCTCAATTTGATCCTCTGTGGGTATTTCTCAAGAAATGACTACCTTATTCATCTTTACCGTTTTTTGGGTGTTTTCTTGACTTTTCAACTAAAATCGTGTCGGTGAACAACTCTTAATTTGAAATTTTAGGAAACACCTATTGTTCTAAATTTAGCCTCGAACTATGTAATGCATTTTTAATTCGCCTCCCCTGCGTTTTCCGATCACGTCCGTAGTTAATTTATGGAAAAGTTTTAGCCAATCATTTTTAGACAAGAAGCTTCATCCCTCTGCAAAATCGACAACAAGCCAGGATTTCCCAAATGTAATTTTGTTACCTTCCTCTCTGTTCCTATGAAAAGTTTGTATGTAATCAGATAACTTGTAGTTTTTATAATGCTCTCCTTGTTTGGTGTTGGCCAGATGACCTAAGCTTAACGATGAAAACTTCGACAGAAAAACCATTTTAACAAAGTAGTTATCTGAAAGGTTTTAATAGTTAGTCTGTTTTAACCAATCCGAGAAGACTTATGCCAGCATTAATTTGCACTAAGGAGCTGATTTTCTGCCTGACATAAAATGGGTGTAGCTCTGATTTAGAACAGAACTGTAGCAAAGAAAGAGACAGAGAAGGAGAGATTTTTCCCTGCAAATACGATTATCAAGTAAGTGAAGTAAGCAGTTGTCTTTGTTGAAGGGCAAGCTACAACCAGTTGCAAAAATACTTGTCAATTAGACAATGTACCGTATTTTGGCTTAAATGGCCTGCCCACGATCTTGTGCTTGTGATCCCCCCTCCTTCATACCACTATAGCCGTGGTGCCCAATTATTTAACAGAATGAAACGCGGTGTACTTTTTGCCCCTAAGGAGGTGGTTATAAAAAGCAGTATTTCATTTTCCTAGGTTTGCCTGTTTTAAAATGGCCAGACTAAAACTGGCAGTTTTTGTCACTTTTGTAATTGTGGTAGAAATGGGCTTTAATATAAAGGATTGAAGCGAGTGGCAAAAGATGCCACACCATCTTAAGTAAGCTGCAATGAAAGGGCTTTTTTGTCCCAAAACGCTATACAAAGATGCGAAAAACTTTTCGACCTCGGGTAAAAGACGTTTTTTTATGAAAGGAAAGTGACCGTAAGATGCCTCTCTAGATCAAGGAGATACCTTTTTGCTGTTTTTTATTTCTGATAAGTACGTGGAAATGTTACCTTTTTAATCGCCTGCCATTTACAAGAAAGAAAAGTTACGCTAAAAAGCAGCTGTTGTCGACTTTACTCTACCTGCAGATCGAAACTTACAAAGATTAGACTGAAAACACTACACGTGTTTTAAATACATATATCATTTTAGCGGTCCACATACGCATTGCAATTGACTTAAATTCCAAATGTTTATGTTACTAAAAGTGATCAGTGTTATTGCTGTTATATGAAATACACATTTTGTTTACAAACAACATAGAAAATAACTTGCTTGCCTTTTTTTGGTACCGCCGCCCACATTTCCATAAGGACATGTTGTCGTTTAGCCATTTTCAGTACTTTTTTAGTCTGCATACATGAAGAACTTCTGGAAAGAACTGAAACCACTGCTCTTGCATTTGTTGGGGTAGTTTTGTCGAGCAAAGCAGCACAAGCACTCACAAGCAAAGTATTGAGTTTCGTGGCATTTTTATAGTACCTATAACTGTAATGACACATAAACACTTGCTACAGCTTTCAGACGATGTTTCTTAACCAGTCCTGGGATATTTTATTTAAAAACGACATGCATAAAGAAAAGCCAAGCAGAGTAGCCGGCCGATACTAACCAAGTTAAAGGCGGCGATGTCCCGACAAACTAAAGAAGGAGGCCGTAGAGATCCCTAGAAAGCCCGCGAAAGTACCTATAAGGTGAAGACCGCTAAAATTAGAGAGATTACGTGGCACGCCAGCAACGCAATTTATGAATAAACAGTGTAAAGCATAGAAAACAGATGATTCCCATTCGTATTTCAATTATTGATTATCGTGCTTAATTCTAAATATTTTAAACCGAATTTTTTTTTATCTAGGGATTTCCTCGAGGTGATGAAATCCATTTTAGTTAGAATTATTGAAGATAGCTTTTGAGACTAAATATTTTAAAGCGAAATGTTTTTATATGTAGGGTTTTCCGTTTTCCTCTTCATGCCACACGTCCAGACTTTTAAGGTGATGATTCCCATTTGTAGCACAATTATTGGAAAAAACGCTTAATTCTAAATATTTTAAAGCAATGAGATTTTATTCGACAGTTGTCATCTCCCTCTTCGGTCTTCAGGCGGCACACCCAGACTTCTGAGGTGACGATATCCATCAATTTTGTAGCTGAATGAATAAAGATAGCGCTTAATTCTAAATATCTGAGGCAATATTTTAAACGGAAAAGTCTTTATAAGTAGGGATTTCCTCTCCGTTTATGGTCTTTAGGAGGCCCGCCCAGACTTCTGAGGTGACGATATCCATGTGTAGTTAAATTAATAAAGACGGTGCTTAATTCTCAATATTTTAAATCAAATAATTTTTATATGTAGAGATGTCGTCTCCCTCTTCGGTCTTCAGGCGGCACGCCCAGACTTCTTGATGAAATCCATTTGAGCCAGAATTACTACCTGCTGTAAAGATTCCAAGCTTAAAACCATACTTTTAAGCAAGAAAATGTTGTATTCGTTAGGCGAGGCCCGTATTGCGATAAATTCTATTTGAAACAGTTGTTTTAACGTTTTAAGCTGAGCAAAAGTAGCGAGAGAGCACCCTTCATAGCCCTGTCTACTCCCGATATCAGCTAAATCATGCGGAAATCGAATTGCAAACCCACGGCACCGGGGAAGTGTTTTTAAAAGCCAAGAGAGAAAGATTAGGTAAGATATTTGTCCTTTGTGATTGTAGTAGAGTTTTTGACTTGACCATAGTATTAACATCCTTGTGATGATATTCCATATCTGCTAGGAAGCTGAGCGCTTTCAATACGACAGGAAGTTTTGTTTCACCTTTCCTCAAGAGTCAAACGAAACAAAATTACATAAGACCTATTGCACGTGTTTTCCTGCGAAAAAGTTAGCTTTATAAGGGCAGAAGAGTCCGGAAATGCAGTGAAAATAGCTGTTTAGCGAGTTAACAATGCAAATTGATTTTCTCGCTTTTATGACAGGAAAATCACGCCAAGTAATTCTGTCTCGCGAGATGATATAATATTAATGTTGTTTTACTGTTTTAATTCCTACGAGTAAGCTATTTTGCTGTTAGATCAATGAAATAATAAGCTTTATTTATCCATCTTTTAAAAATAAATACAATGGATTTACATATACTATAAAATGCTATCAAGCGATTATTCTCATAAAAAAAAGGAAGTAAAAATAACAGATCATAAAAGTAGTCTTGCAGCTCTTGATATAAATGAATTTACATGTCTTTGCGTCCCTGACTTTGGTATTGCTACTGAACCTGGTTTGGATCTTAAGTTACAGCCGTGGCTGGTATTTGGCTCTGTGAGAAAAAATTAATTTGGGTGGTTAATATCATGCACAATTCATGCGATTAATTATAAAACTTTTCTTCGCATTTTCCCCATATTTGCAGACATTATCCCCTTCTCCTTTCTTAGCGGGAATCAATAAAAGAAAGAATATTCAAAGCTCTTTATCTTCCCTCGTCTACCACCATTTTTGAATGTGGCGCGCTTTTGCAATTCGAATCCTCGAGTAACTAGAAATGTCGGTCTGTATTTAAAAAACAAGTACCTTGAAAGAATGTTTAGGAAGTAAATCGACCAAGTGAAAAAATTGTTTCGCAACGGGAGAGGAATCGACCAAAAAATATTCTCACCTAGTAAGTGTTGACGGCATAAACATGTTTCAAGCTTTCTGGTAACTTGAGCCTTGGTTCGAAACAATAGGAGTTGACAGTATGCTTAATTATAATCACCACAAATATATCATGAATGCGCCGTTCAACGGCGCCTTCGCATTATAAACGCATCTCTAGCTTGTCATATAGTTTTGGCTTCAAGTGATCATTTTACGCGAAGGGACTGCGGTGTGTTTTAAGCCCAGCACCATTTAAGCCGGGAGGAGTTATCAGAATCGCTATTAAAATGATTTGGACTATAAAGGGAGCCTTTTTTGCCTTTTTCCAGGTAATTGGTAAAATTTAAAGTCGCAATGTTATGCGCAATAGGTGATGCGCAGTGCAAGACAAGGGAATTGCCTTAAATGATGATCGATTGAAAGTTTCTCCTGACACGAGTTCGGTGCAAAGCAAATGTCCAGTATTCGTGCATCTTCGTAGTAACACCTCTTGGTGTCCAAGTATTTTTCGTTAAATGAGTATATTTCCACGGTAACACTTCTTTTCATGCAAGTATTGTCATTTGGAGGTTATCGACAGATATCAAAACCGTGTTTGTGCTGACAAGCGCTCAGGGATATCGATACTAAAACGTCAGGTCTTCTGCCTGAGCGCTTCTAGAATGTGATAGTGATCAAATGACATCATCACTCAAAATGAGAAAATGATTTCCAACTACAATATAATTCTCTTTGTTATTCTGTTGATTGAAAGACTAAGTCACGTTAGCCGTTTGTGGCATTTACTGCGGTACATGTTTGTAGTTAAGTTGTTTTTAGCGCTCTATAGTCGATTATCTTAGTGAGTTATTTTACCACTCTAAGTTTTAGCCTATATGTTTAACTGATGAACGATAGAAAGTTTCTTCGGACATGAATTCGGTGCAAAGCAAATGTCACATTTTCGTGCATCTCTCCAGAAACAGCTCTTGCCGTCAAGGCATTTTCAGTTAAATGAGTATATTTCCAAGATAGCACTTCTTTTCATAGAATTATGTTTTGATTAGGAATATCGACAGACATCAAAGCCGTGTTTGTGTTGAGATTCTCCAGCGGTTTATATTTTCACCTCAATTTGATCCTCTATCGGTATTTCGTAAGAAATGACTACTTTGTTCATTAACCGTTTTGGGGGTGTTTTCTTGACTTTTCAACCAAAATCGTGTCGGTGAACAACTCTTAATTTGAAATTTTAGGAAACACCTATTGTTCTAAATTTAGCCTCGAACTATGTAATGCATTTTTAATTCGCCTCCCCTGCGTTTTCCGATCACGTCCGTAGTTAATTTATGGAAACGTTTTAGCCAATCATTTTCAGACAAGAGGCTTCATCCCTCTGCAAAATCGACAACAAGCCAGGATTTCCCAAATGTAATTTTGGTACCTTCCTCTCTGTCCTTATGAAAAGTTTGTATGTAATCAGATAACTAGTAGTTTTTATAATGCTCTCCTTGTTTGGTGTTGGCCAGATGACCTGAGCTTAACGATGAAAACTTCGACAGAAAAACCATTTTATCAAAGTAATTATCTGAAAGGTTTTAATAATTAGTCTGTTTTAACCAATCCGAGAAGACTTATGCCAGCATTAATTTGCACCAAGGAGCTGATTTTCTGGCTGATTTAAAAATGGGTGTAGCACTTAATATTTAGAACAGAACTGAAGCAACGCAAGACATAGAGAAGGAGAGAAGGAGAGATTTTTCCCTGCAAATACGATTATCAAGTAAGTGAAGTAAGCAGTTGTCTTTGTTGAAGGACAAGCTAAAACCAGTTGCAAAAATACTTGTCTATGAGACACTGTACCGTATTTTGGCTTAAATGGCCTGCCTACGATCTTGTGCCTGTGATCCGCCTTCCTGCCCTTATCAAAGTTGCTAGCAATACAAGACCATGCTCAAAACATGGAGGAACAGCTGTGAATGGATGGGAGGAGGGAAGGTCAGTATTATATCTCCCAGACCTGTGACTAGCAGCGGTTTGAAGCAAGAAAGTGGAGTGTCTCAACATTTCAACTGGTCGTCTGAGTCCTTCATACCGCTATAGCCGTGGTGCCCAATTTTATTCATACCACTATAGCCACTATAGCCACTATAGCCAATTCATACCACTATAGCCGTGCTGCCCAATTATAATAAACAGAATGAAATGCGGTGTACTTTTTGCACCTAAGGAGGTGGGTATAAAAAGCAGTATTTCATTTTCCTAGGTTTGCGTGAGTTTAAAATGGCCAGACTAAAACCGGCAGTTTTTGTCACTTTTGTAATTGCAAGAAATGGGCTTTGATTTGAAGGATTGAAGCGCGTGGCAAAAGATGCCACACCATCTTAAGTAAGCTGCCACGAAAGGGCTTTTTTGTCCCAAAACGCTACAAAGATGCGAAAAACGATATACCTTTTTCGAACTCGGGTAAAAGACGTTTATTTAAGAAAGGAAAGTGACCTAAGATGCCTCTCTAGATCAAGGAGATAGCTTTTTGCTGTTTTTTTTTTTTTCCGATAAGTACGAGGAGATGTTTCCTTTTTAATCGCCTGCCATTTACAGGAAAGAAAAGTTACGCTAAAAAGCAGCTGTTGTCGACTTTACTCTACCTGCAGATCGAAACTTACAAAGATTAGACTGAAACACTACACGTCACGATTTTAAATACATAGATCATTTTAGCGGTCCACATACGCATTGCAATTGACCTAAATTCCAAATGTCTATGTTACTTAAGGTGAGTGTTTTTGCTGTTAGAGGGGTTTTCACTTGACTGTCGTAAAACCAAAACCAAAGTAAATACACTAGCCAACCAAAGGGCGTAGTAAAACCAAAACCAAAACCAAAACCAATCCCTTTCGACAGTCCAGTGAAAACCGCTCTATATGAAATACACATTTTGTTTACAAACAACATTGAAAATAACTGACTTGCTTTTTTTTTGGCCCGGCCGTCCACATTTCCATAAGGCCATGTTGCCGTTTAGCCATTTTCAGTACTTTTTTTGTCTGCATACATGAGGAACTTGTAGAAAGAACTTAAACCGCTGCTCTTGCATATGTTGGGGTATTTTTGTCGAGCAAAACAGCACAAGCACTCACAAGCAAAGTATAGAGTTTCGTGGCATTTTTATAGTACCTATAACTGTAAGTGACAAATGAATATTTGCTATAGTTTTCAGATGATGTTTCTTAACCAGTCCAGGGATATTTTATTTAAAAGCGATATCCATAAAGATATGCCAAAAAGAGTAGCCGGCCGATACTAACCAAGTAGGCGGCGATGTCCCGACAAATTATAACGAACGGTATAAGGTAAAGCCCGCCAAAATTAGAAAGATTACGTGGTACGCCAGCAACGCAATTTAAGAATGTTACGAAAAATTGTATTCTGGAGGGTTCGCGAGAGTTCATAGTTTGTTTATTTTAGGATCTTGTGTAGGCGTTTCTAAAGCAGTATATTTGGCAATCTCCCTATAATTAGACTATTTGGAAAGTTCTAGAATGTTATTGTGAAAGTATATAAGTAGGCGAGTCCGAGTTAAGTTTTAACTAGTTCACAAGCGAAGAGAGTTTGACGTTAGTCGTGTTTAGTTAAGTGTGACGAAAGCAGTGTTTACTCAAGTTGGCGAAGGCCGTGTAAGTTTATCGAGTTACGTGCTGTTGTGGAGTTTTACTCAGTGGAAACTACGTTCATTTTTGGGAATAAATCTTCTTGTTGCTGTTCCGACAACCCTGCGTTCAGTTTGGTTTGCAAGCTACCCGTCCTCTAAAAGATTCCCCGCGTAACAAACAATAAACAGTGTAAAGCATAGAAAACAGATGAGTCCCATTCGTATTTCAATTATTGAAGATAGTGCTTAATCCTAAATGTTTCAAACCGAATTTTTTTTATCTAGGGATTTCCTCGAGGTAATGAAATCCATTTTAGTTAGAATTATTGAAGATAGCCTTTGAGACTAAATATTTTAAACCGAGATGTTTTTATACGTAGGGATTTCCTTTTCCTCCTCATGCCGCACGTCCAGACTTTTAAGGTGATGATTCCCATTTGTCAGGTGATTTGTGGTACAATTATTGAAAACAGCGCTTAATTCCAAATATTTTAAAGCAATGAGATTTTATATGTAGAGATGGTCTCTCCCTATTCGGTCTTCAGGCGCACACCCAGACTTCTGAGGTGACAATATCCATTTGTAGTTGTCACGAATGAATAAAGAAAGCGCTTAATTCTAAATATTTTAAATCAAAGAGATTTTATATGTAGAGATGTCCTCTCCCTCTTCGGTCTTCAGGCGCCACGCCCAGACTTCTTGATGAAATCCATTTGAGCCAGAACTTCTACCTGCTGTAAAGATTCCGAGCTTAAAACCATCCTTTTAAGCAAGAAAATGTTGTATTCGTTAGACGAGGCCCGTATTGTGATAAATTCTGTTTGAAACAGTTGTTTTAACGTTTTAAGCTGAGCCAAAGTAGCGAGAGAGCACCCTTCATCCCCCTGTCTACTCCCGATATCAGCTAAATCATGCGGAAATCGAATTGCGAATCCACAGCACCGAGGAAGCCTTTTTAAAAGCCATGAGAGGAAAATCAGGTAACATATTTGTCCTTTGTGATTGTAGTAGAGTTTTTGAATTGACCATAGTATTAATTTCCTTGTGATGATAGTCCATATCTGCTAGGAAGCTGAGCGCTTTCAATACGACAGGAAGTTTTGTTTCACCTTTCCTCAAGAGTCAAACGAAACAAAATTACATAAGACCTATTGCACGTGTTTTCCTGCAAAAACTTTAGCTTTATAAGGGCAGAAGAGTCCAGAAATGCAGTGAAAATAGCTGTGGTCTTGTGTTTAGCGAGTTAACAATGCAAATTGATTTTCTCGCTTTTATGACAGGAAAATCACGCCAAGTAATTCTGCCTCGCGAGATGATATAATATTAATGTTCTTTTACTGTTTTATTTCCTACGAGTAAGCTATTTTACTGTTAGATCAATGAAATAATAAGCTTTATTCTTATCAATCTTTTAAAAATAAATACAATGGATTTACATATACTATAAAATGCTATCAAGTGATTATTCTAATAAAAAAAAAGTAAGTAAAAATAACAGATCATAAAAGTAGTCTTGCAGCTCTTGGTATAAATGAATTTGCATGTCTTTGCGTTCCTGACTTTAGTATTGCTACTGAACCTGGTTTGGATCTTAAGTTACAGCCGTGGCTGGTATTTGGCTCTGTGAGAAAAAATTAATTTGGGGAGTTAATATCATGCACAATTCATGCGATTAATTATAAAACTTTTCTTCCCATTTTCCCCATCTTTGCAGACATTATCCCCTTCTCCTTTCTTAGTGGGAATCAATTCAAAAAAAGAATATTCAAAGCTCTTTGTCTTCACACGTCTACCACCATTTTTGAATGTGGCGCCCTTTTGTAACTCGAATCCTCGAGTAACTAGAAATGTCGGTTTGTATTTAAAAAACAGGTACCTAGAAAGAATGTTTAGGAAGTAAATCGACCAAGTGAAGAAATGGTTTCGCAACGGGAGAGGAGTCGACCAAGAAATATTCTCACCTTTGCTGCAGGCTTATCAAATAGAATGCTTATGTACGTAGTTGACAGCATACTTAATTATAATCACCCCAAATATATCATGATGTCTGAGAAATGATACAGAAATTCATTAATGATGACGAGTCACTAACTAGATCTGGGTAGTGATGTGTTATCAGTATGGAATTTCTGGCTCAATCCTCAGACATCATTTCGCAGGAAAATAGTCGTATCGTCGCAAAATGTTGGTGTCGGCTACAGGCTAAACTACTACTAACTGGTTACTACTGCAAATCTCGCATATAAGTATTCATCTAGAAAGTAAACAGACAAGAACAGACCTCCAATTCTTTCACGTAATGCAATTCCTTGCCAAGAAAACAAACAGCTTACTTTCTTAGTGACCTTGGAGACAATCAAAGTTAGTCCTGTAAACGATTTTTGTGATCAATGCTTCCAGCCACCTCAGTATGTTGTTTGTAATACCACAGACCCGTGTTACAAAAGAATATAAAACATGCGTGTTTCCATCTAGAGTCAACGCTTTCCCCAATCAATCCATTGGCAAACCTAATCTGAATAAAGAATTCAAGATGAATCTTCATTCAATTTGCGTGGTGCTGATGATCTTCTCCTTTACTGAAACTCATGCGGACGTCATTCCCGTGGAGGAACTGGACATCACCAAGTATTTGGGTCTGTGGTATGAGGTAAGCTAAGTTCTATTAAACATCACTGTAGAGTTAAAAGCAAAGGAAACCGCTAAATTTAGTTTTAAAAGAGTGAAAATGATTTCATACTCCTTGTTTGAAAAGCCCTTTCAAAAGTTTAGTTGGCAATCCTGATAAAGGGACAAGATTTTCCAGAGCAAGGATTATTTCTTTCTTTCCCTGAACAGGTTTCATGAGCTTTTTAGCAAACTTTCTCTATCTGAGTCGACATAGCGGTTCATATCACAGGTCAGAAACTCGGGAGCCCGAGAATCCATCTAAGATAAAATTCTGCGAAAGGACGTTTCTTGCAAGGGCAGGAGGAAATCCGTTGCACAAAAGGCTTCTAAAGAGACTGGGCTAGCTGTTAGCCGCGAAATTAGCTTCGTGGCAATCAAAAGCATGAATATTAACGTTCCGTCAGGTCTGATCGCGATCCTACCATCGTCTTGTCAAGGGTCTTTACGTTTGGTTTTCTTCATCTCTCTGTTTAGCAAGTTAAGTACATGGTATGGAGTAATTTCTAAATTGTAGTTATGGAAGTGGGAAAGTGGTTTTTGTTTGGTTTGTTGGTATTTTATAATATAATGTAGACGATGAACGTGTCAATACTATGTCACTAGTTTGCATCAAACCAAAATTGCCTTGCGTTCCCATCCAAATGGGTAATCCTCATTTCTGGCTACGAGGATAGTCAGGCGTAATTCAGTGTTGAGCTCCAGTAGGAAGTTTAAGGAAAGACAACGGGAACACCACCAAAACAATAGGTTTAACATAATGAAAACAAAATCGTGCTACACGATTGCCGTCTTCAGCAAAACAACAACATGAAATGAAGAAATTCAAGGTTCTGTGGAGAACCTGAGCCCACGACGGTAAATCTTTCACTCTCTATCTTTACTTCAACTTCGTTCCTACCAATTTAGTCAAGGGCTACTTCGCCCTCACTTTACAACGTGAACGGGACGGAATAATCGCGAAGCAGTTCGTCGATGCTTAAACACCCTGCTAAATAGTCACCGTTTTCTCTCATTTTAGGGTGTTTAATTTATGGAAGACTTGTCCTGCTTCTAGGTTCGGTGTATTGTTCAGTATCATTAACTTACACTCGGTGTTTCTCATATGATTCAGATGTACTACAATCAATTTGCTGCGGAGGTTCAAGGCAGTGATATATATTGCACAACAGCGCAATGTAAGTATAACTGATTTCGGTCAGTATTATTTCAGTCCTATTTTCCGTCAGTTTATACAGGGATACAACTACAGTCGGTTAGACGGAATTTCCTGGACAAAACCGAACAAGCTCTGCATTCATTTGTTTTTCCCCTTACACTTCTCTGTCTTTTAAAATGACATTTCTTCTTTAAATTGTCTGCCGACACTGGCTCGTGGAAACTGAGATTCACTTCTGCGACCTTCCCTCAAAGACGTCCTCCTACAGCAGTGAACTCGCCCGCTATTGAAGTGTACCCTTTTTTTAATATAAGAACATCTAATTTTGGGGCCGATCCTGAACCAAAAGTGAATGTTCTCATTTTTTGCCATGTTCTTACATTACGCACGGAATGAATCACGAAGCGATAAATGCGATATCGCGGGTTTTTCCCTTTAAATTTTACATGGAATCTCGGCCTGTGAACTAGCAATAATTCTTTTGAAAAGAATATCATATTAGACATGTATAGAGGTTATTTTCAGGTAGTAACAAATATATCTTACGAACGAGCACGGTGAGTAATATATTTTGCTCTTACCGCGACAAAATAAAATCATATATCCAAGCCGCCATGTCATTTTCTTTTTATTGTCAGTTGGACATAAGCGTTATCTGGTAAACCTTCCCGTTAACAGTAAAAACAAGCTACAAATGACGTCATCGATATCTTGACTAGTGAGGATGTGGAAAATAAAAGCCGCTAGAGTCCTGAAAGAATTTTCGTATGAACTTAAAGAGGGGTCTATTTTCCAATAAAACTTTTTTGCCTGTATCACAAAAGGGTGTGGGGTAACGTGTAATTGATCTGCTTGTACTTGAACTGGTCATAGTAAAGTTGGTTTCGGTTATTCGTAGTCACCAGATGCTTTTACCCGACCAATACGTCCAAAAGACCATTTCCCATCGTTTTCTTTAAATTTTTTACTCATGGTACATGTATCTAAAAGACTTGATCCAGCTTTCAATTTGTAGTAATCTCTAACATGAAATTCTATTTTTTTTTCATAAGTTAGCGACAATGGAAACGGAACTGTTGCTTTATTGTTCCTTCAACGCCTAGTGAATGAAACTGGACCGGAGGAGGACTTCCCAGGAACCGCTGTACAAGTCGAAACGGGCGGAAAGTTCATCATTAAGTTCGATAGACTCCCACTCCCTGTTCCATGTGAGTATCATTTTGTGAGTTGTTAGGTTTTCAAGAAAGATGGGTATAATTTTCAACTGCGCTATCACTATTGACCAAAGCCAGAACATGGACAGTTAGAAAGAACAACTACGAGAAATACATTCCCACCTTCGATTATTTGAAATTTTATATCTATCACTGGCCGAATTTATACTAGAGACGAATTATCAGTCTAGACGGATTATCCAGCTCAGACGGATAATTCATCTCTAGTACTAGTAATAGTTGACACCACAGCTGCCCCCGTTCTGTATATTGTCGGTCAATAGTATTCTTGCTCGTTTTGTAGCTCTTTGAAATATAACGATTCGTAATGAAGATTTTCACACATATTCCATACCCATAGGTGAGATAAATACAGGAAACGCAAGGTTCCATGCACAGTTTCAACTCGATTTACACAGCTTTGATCAAAACATTCTCAGTTTCGAGAATAGTTTATTCTAAACCATACAGCCTGACCATAAGAAAAGATTTAATTAGAAGTTGAATTTTTCGCTATTTCTCTTTCACTTTTTACATTCAGTTCATTTTATTTGCCGGAAAGTAAGCCTTAGAAATTAAAAGGGCGTTTGATCGATTGACGCTCGCGTATTCTAGTCTTACATGAAACTTAATAACGGAAGGACATCTGTGAGCAGGGAATACGTCAGCACAGAATTTGATTGTCGGCGAATTTCTGTAATCGTCCATCGTTCTGCTAGTGATAAGTTAGCCGTTGTTCACTCGTCTTGCTTGTTTGGGGCTGAGTCTTACTCCGGTCAAAGAGAGAGAAAGAGTGTCTGGCAAGGTTTCCAATATAAATCAAAGATTTGTGAACTCGTGTCTGGCAAACTCTCCAAGTATTTATATATACACATGCAGTTAAACGCACCTTATAACCTCATCTGTGCTTAACGAGTGTCTTTTGGTCCATAACGTTCAAAACAACTACTCCACAGAATGTCACTGCGTAACGCAAAAGAGTATCGAAGTATGACTGCACAATAAATGTCACAAAATCTACCTGAGCGGTCCCTTCGGGATTTTCTGTCTTTACGTCATCCTAACCATTTCGTACTTGCGGGCGCAAAAAATAGAAACGTCATCATTACCAACCGATTCCTCGCGGCCCCTGTTCAAGCAAATCCAGATTTTTTCTATATTGACTGTATGACTGTATATTTCAACTGTATTAAGTACTTTCCTTAATATACGCGCGAGTTACTAGAGTGCCTCCTCGGGATTTCGCCCTCTGGGCGAAATCCCTGCGGGGGCAATAAATTCGGTGCTAAGACGAATTATGGAGCAAAATTCGTCTGAGGCTGATTCGTCCGTTAGCACGTCTTCAAGACGTCTCTAAATTTATATCTAGACGGAACATAGACGGTTTTTTGACGAAGTTTCCACACGAAAGGGACTGGTTTCTATATTTTTGCAATTCGGCTCTTCAACACCGACAACCTCGTCCCCAGGGTCTTCTAACTTTTCAATATGGCGGCGACAGGAGAGAAGACCCTGGAACACAGCGAACTTAAACGATCGCTGATTGGTTCATTCCATTACCGTTCCGTTACCCTTTGAGGCCTTCGCATCCTCGGAGACCCAGGGGCAGATAGTGGGGGCGAGGGAAAGTCTAAACAGGCGGAAAAATTTTCCGCCCGTTGAGACTTTCCCTCGCCCCCACTATCTACCCCTGGGTCTCCCAGGATGAGAGCTTCTTAGAGGCAGAGAAGTGCTTTTTTCAGTGTTTGAGACCTAAAAGGTGGACAGAAGTCAGGTCTGATTAGTCGGAAAACTGTGACTGTACCGTTGGAAGGCAAAGATTCCAAGATAGTGATATCTGAAATGGTAATCGCTGGGAATATTATAAGGCGTAGAGGTATTTCTGTTGCTCGTGTTATTTGGTTTGTGTGTTCTAAATTACTAAAGATTTGTTTCTTTAATTCCTGATTTGTCAAAAAATACTTCCAAGGCTTCAGCTTATCAATAAATTTAGCTGTCCGTTTGCAAAGGTTTGGTATTGTTCTGATTTTTGTTTTCTGTGAACAATAGCTGTATGCATAATATTATTAATGTTTGCGGTTATACGGAAATCGTGCATAATCTGTGCTTTGTCTCAGCAGTTTTTTGCCTAGTGAAACATTTTTTTTTCATTTGATCGTAACATGCATGGGCCCAACCTGGCCTTCTTTTAATTTTTTCCACTGTGATTTTGAAGGGGGATAAGGAGCGAGAGAGGCAGATGTCGAAACAAAACTAAAAATTGAAGCTTGCTGTAAATTGAAATCATTCCCACAATAAATGAATGTGTTCAGTCTGCTGGATATTTTTGTCACCTTCCTCGGCGCATTATCAGCGCGTTTTATCAATAACTGATCGTTAAACAAAGGACTATTCCCGTCTTCAATGCAGAAATATATAAGTTTAATTTGTGGTCTCTGCACAAACGAGAACTCGGCGTGATGAAGCAGGTCAAAAGATGTATATTCCTCGCTCTTAAAGCATGTCATGAACTGCCTTTTCCTATTCATTATTCGTCCACTTCGGGACTGCGGGAGCAGTCGTTTCACTCGTCCTTCTTTAAGTATTCTTCGACTGCGGGATCACAGGAGCAGCAGATTCAACTAAGACTGAGACAGGTTCTGTTAACAGCTAAAAATCAGACGATCGGTGATGATACAAACTGAAAAAAAAAGGTTACCATGTCCTTAGTTCCCAGTGCTCTTCGGTTTGCTTCATAGAGTAATTGCGCCTCCCACTGCCACATGTTCCCCCATCGCATGATAACAGTAATTAATGACGTCTTTAGAACGAATTTTTTTAAAATCTCTTCGCATAATCTTCATAATGTATATAATAAGGTCTGAAACTTTCCTTGAGATTGATTCACTCAACATCTAAACCTATCCTACGAACCTGTCAAAAATCTGCGTTACAACATTCACTGTTTTGACGTTATGCTAATTTTTCCAAAATAATGCGCACTATACATACCTCCATGACTTGTACATTTTAGTTTGAATTTATCGTATCTTTTGAATGTAAAGGTCGGTACACACTAGGCGACAAGTTGCAGCAACTTGTCGCGGCGACACGTTGCAGCGACAAATCGCTTCGTGTGTACTGGAGAATTTTTGTGAAAATCTTTGTCGCTGCAACAGAATTTGTCGCCGCAACAAGTCGCACAGATTCAGTCTGATTTGATTTTTTGCGACTTGTTGCAGCGACAAAATTATGTTGCGGAGACAAAGATTTTCACAAAAATTCTCCAGTACACACGAAGCGATTTGTCGCTGCGACGTGTCGCCTCACCTTGTTGCTGCAACTAGTCGCCCGATCTGTACACACAGAGTGATCTGTCGCCGCGACGTGTTGCAGCAACTTGTCGCCTAGTGTGTACCGACCTTAAACCATTGACAATACTCACACTGAAATGTACTAGTCATGGAAATATGTATTATGCGCAGGTAATTTGGAAAAATTAACACAACGCGTCAAAATAGTGAATGTTGTAGCGCGGATTTTTGACCGGTTTGTAGGATAGGTTTGTCTTGAAATTTCAAGATGTTCCCGTGAATCAATCTTAATGAAAGTTTCAGACCTTATTATATACATTATGAAGATTATGTGAAGAGATTTTTAAAAAATTCGTTTGAGTCGTTTCAGAGATACAAAAAAGCACTAAAAGTCCAAATTTTAAATGAAGTTGCACTTATACAGGTGGTGAGAAAACGGGTTAGTTTTTAAGATCACAAGAACGAAAATACACCAAAATTTTCTAGCATCGAAATATGATGTTAAGAAGCATTCTGACGCTACTTAAGGATAATTTGAGTCATTTATAACGTTTTCATTAAATAATCTATCACGGCTTTTGAAAATTTAAGGTTTGAAATATCGTTTTAGTCGAATTCAAGCATACGGACTTTTTTACTTCTTACGGAGATTATTTGCTAAACACCAAACTTTAAGTTCCTAGTGTTGGATTTTCATTAGCTAGCCTAGATCGCACAAAATTTGGCGTTTATCAATTTCAAAGTTTTTTGTTTATTGTTGTCACAGTACTATCGATTTTACTAAAACCTGCATTTTGACAAATTTCAATCTATAGTCAATCATTGGTGAAAATTTTGTAGCGATCAGACAAGGATAAAATCACTTTTAAGGCGATTGAAAAATATCGGTATGGCCTCAGAAAAACTATATCGAAACACCTTAAGTGAAGATTTTCCATCCCTGGGCATTGTTACCGAAAGAATGAGCTACCCCAGAGACACCAGTCCAAAACGTGTCACCGATTTCAAGCTTGAGTGATTTTTTTCTCTAGCCCATTCCAGAAGCAAGTTTAAATCCCTTTCGTCGAAATTGCTCATACCATTTTCTCCACACTGTTGCCATACCAGTTAACGGGGCTTACCGATTTTATTCTTTATGAGGGCCCCACTGAAAACCGCCTTGGTGAGTTGGGCTCCCTCTATAAATATTATTATTATTATTATTATTATTATTATTATTATTATTATTATTATTATTATTATTATTATTATTATTATTATTATTATTATTATTATTCTCTTCTACCAGACTGGGTGATTAGCCTTGGACCTGAGCAAGACGGTCTTTACGAGTACTCCGTGGCTACTGACTCTATAAATATTATTATTATTAAACATTATTATTATTATTATTATTATTATTATTATTATTATTATTATTATTATTATTATTATTATTATTATTATTATTATTATTATTATTATTCTCTTCTACCAGACTGGGTGATTAGCCTTGGACCTGAGCAAGACGGTCTTTACGAGTACTCCGTGGCTACTGACTCTATAAATATTATTATTATTATTATCATTATCATTATTATTATTATTATTATTATTATTATTATTATTATTCTCTTCTACCAGACTGGGTGATTAGCCTTGGACCTGAGCAAGACGGTCTTTACGAGTACTCCGTGGCTACTGACCCTAACATGATGGGACTATATGTGCTTGCAAGAGACGTGGAGATCTTCAGGCTGGATTATGAACAGGAGGTCTTGGAATTTGTACACGAACAAGGCTTCAATGAGACCAGCAATGAACCCATACCTATCCCTCAAAACGAGGACTGTCTGTATCCCTCTTAAAACTCTTAATCACGAGCCGTCCGAGTTGTAAAACAACAACTCTAAGGGAGAAATGACGGCACTTGAGGTTGCTATTTCCTAGTATGATTTAAATGTTAGTCAAAATTTGTAGTGCTAAGCCAAATGGAGCTAATAAAATATGGAGAGGTCATTGAATTTCCTGGGTTTTTTTTATGCCTTATTACTTGCGCCCGGAGGGCAGCGTGTTAAGGAATGCTGGCCGTTTCTTTTTATTTCCTCCTTTTTTTTCGTGTTTGTGTCGCGAATGAGCAGTTAGGTCCTTTTAGTTGTGGTAATCAAGGTCAGTCAATACAATGGGTTTTGTTTTTGTGACCACAAAACGCATGCGCAGGCTCGTAGCGGTCAGCATTAGGTAACATAGGGTGAAGTAGACCCGAAGAGTCGGGATTTCCGATCGTCTCAGTGACGTCATTTTCCGATTTTCCGATTTTCCGATCGTGCTCTGACAAAGCAACAAAGATGGCGCTACAAAGCGGCTGACATTATATATGGAATGCTCTTTACTCTGCTTTATTTGTGTAACCTTTCTTAGAAGAAGCATTACATATTTTATAATCGCTCAGACGGGCGAACAACCACATCCAATCAGCGGGTGAACAAAATGATGTCTGTCTCAAAGAAATACTGTCCTACCTCACTCGATGTTACTCGACTCAGCAGCGGACAATAAATAACATACGATGAAGACAATTACTTTGCGGTAGGATTTCCGCTCAGCCCCTTACATTTCTTACGCATACATGTTTCGGCTCTATTCATATAAACTATTTGTGTGAAATAGCTTGAGATTCCTGCATAAATAATATATGGGTGGGGTTATGTGGAAATTAATGTTGAATCTTACCACCTTTCCTGTTAACTTCATTAAATGGAAAGTTACAAGAAGCCCTGTTATGGCTAGTAAACAATAAAACAGAACAGAGGATGTTATTGTTGTGTAAGGTAAAAAAACACATATTGATTATTTGTGAGATGAATTGGGTATAGATGTAGGCTCAATTGCCAGACGTTGTTCAAGAAATGAGTGCGCACTCAGCTCCTCCCACGAAAAGCTGTCTACAAATTCCAGTCTGCACCAATGGGTCCCAATGGTTCTTAATAGCCACTATCAAAGAGACAATGTTCAAGTTTATTCCTGTTGTAACTTCGGCCCTATCTTCGCTAATGCCAGATCAGTGGAAACACCTTAAGTCAGTAGGCATTGCTGCTGTGTTCAGTGTTCCCATAACAATTTGATCACACCGAACTTCGGGGAGCGTGTGCTTCTTCAGAAACGATAGATCTTCGCACTCTCGAGTTCGGACTAGCCTCGACCCGAAGCCCGTCTACTACGAGTGAGCGAGTGACTTATGGTAATAACTCGTGGTACGCTCACGCCTCCCCACGAGTTAAAAAGGAACCCCCTCCTCTCCCCAGTTTCCTTCCGTCATATTTTCGTGTTCGCGCTTTTTCAATTCAGCGGACCCGACTATATCGGAGCCTGGAACACGCTAAGATTAGAGGAGAAGGTTCAGAACGCACGACAGCAGTCTTACCTGCTTCTCTGGCTAATGACTGGTCGTGCGTTTTGTCAGTGGAAAGTACGGGAAACTTTGGTAAACACGAAGTTGTATTTCCTTTGACTTACTTTTCATCGCGGGACTTCATATTTAGTTACTGCGCCCGGTTTGAAAAGGCTGATGAAACGCACAAAGTGAGTTTTAAAAGTTGTCCACTTTCATGCTTGGTCTTGTGGTAATGAAACGAATTTATCTATTTAACATTGTAACCTGAAATTACAGAAAGAAAATAGGATTTCCGGTTTGCAAAAAGGAAAATTTCGCCGGCCTTGAAGCGCACCGGAAGCGCGGAAAGAGCGCTCGTGCCAGTCCTACTCCGCATCACACATTAAATGAAGAGCGGAGCGCTCGTTTCACCGCCCAACCCAGGGCGGATAAAGGTAGGGCGGTGAAACGAGCGCGTCCGAGCAAAAAGGTGTGATGCAGTGGACTGGCACTATGTTTAGAAATGTTGCTTGTTTTCGACTTTGGTCGGGGCTTGCGATGTGGTTTGTGCATAAGAACCTGCCGCTGTCACTGAATTATGGCGCCTTGATAATTTGTTTTCTTGCACTTCTTCCTCCTTCCTTTGTGCTGGTACGCTGTCTCCGAGAGGCAAATGTTGCTATTTTTTGCGGGAGGTTTAGTTGGAGTAGACAAACATTTCTTTCAAAGGGTTTCTTTTATTACTTCCATGACTCTACCACTGAATTATATTTTCATTCTGCTACTCGCCAATGTCGATGTTATTCCAAAACAAAAACAACTAAGTACTGTCTAAAGCACGAAGGAAAATCTCTTTCATGTCATCCATGGCAAAACTAAAAGACAGCAGATCGTGTTTCATAACTAGATGACGTATATTTTATAAATGCGTGCAGCTCGTGCAAGGTGAAATTATGCTAATTTCAATCACCATCATCCTTCTTTTTAAGTTTGAAAAAACATCTCATACGTCTTTCTGTTTCTTCGAAACTTCAAAATTAGTTTTCCCTCAGTTTTTACTGTTTACCTTGTTTTGTTTTAGAGAGAAAAACGGAGAAAAAACCTTACAACTAACCTCAATAAATTTTGTTTACATGCGGTTGCCGGATTTGCAACGCATTGCGCGAATCGCCATGTCGCGTTGCAAACGAGAAGCAAAGTTTGAAGAAGTACAACGCCACTATATCAATATATATCAATCTAATTTTTTGTTATGTTATATACAATTTACCCCCCTTTAACATATGTAAAAATTGAGGTTAAGAAGTGTTAAGCTTTTGCAAACGAAACGGTGAAAGACGATTAGGTGATATTTAGTGGAAGGAGGAGGTATTCAACACTTTCAAATTAAACTCAAATTTTGGCATTATACAACCAACAAGTTTGACCTATAGACGTACAGACACAAACATATGAAACTGTTTATTGATATTGTTATGAAACGAATTTATCTATTTAACATTGTAGCCTGAAATTACAGAAAGAAAATAGGATTTCCTGTTTGCAAAAAGGAAAATTTCGCCGGCCTTCAAGCGCACCGGAAGCGCGGAAAGAGCGCTCGTGCCAGTCCTACTCCGCATCACACATTAAATGAAGAGCGGAACGCTCGTTTCATCGCCCAACCTTTATCCGCCCTGGCCCAACCTTTATCCGCCCTGCTCCAGAGTCACCTCTGTCGTGCTTTGACTTGTCAAATTTGTTGCGTCGTCTAAGCGAGCAAATAAATTTGTGCCATAGGTTATTTGAGCAAGGGTTTTCGAACAAACTCATTACCAGGCTTCTTAGCCTGAACAAAGATTTGAGAGACCCTGGTAACCAAGGAGCTACTCACCTGACAAGGTAGTGACGTCACAAGCGTCAAAAATCTGCCCTCTTATTACAGCACATACCCTGACCGAAACCGGAAACGCATGAAAAGCCTCTGGCACCCAGGGGTATACAGCACATGAATGCTTGAGTAAATTAACTGCTTATTAAATACCATCAGAACCTTCACCTACTGCTTTGATTAACAGCAAATTCGACCTCACCAGGAAAAAGATTGAGCTTGATATTGTTGTTAGATTTCCACACCACAATCCAGTCGTTTGGCAAGAAATTTCTCCCCGCAATACTTGCTTGCTGACCATTCTACAAGATTACGTGTTTCAATCACTTTTTTAAACATTAATTTTATTCCTTTTATCCACTACCCCTTGTGGAGATTTAAAAACTTATAGCCATTTCGTTGTCAATATCAGATTCATTTCTTCATTCTTGCATACGTTATAAGCAGTGTCAGCCAAGCTCTCTTTTAAACTCGACATAAATGTCTTCACACAAACTTTATCCATTCAAAGTGCAAAAGATTTTTCAATCTCATCAAATTCAGACAAGTAGTAGCCTACAATTTACTGCTCCTTATGTATACAGGAATGCCATCATCTAGTATCACCTCAAGAGAATTTTTCAAAGAAAATCGAAGTAGCGTGGATAGTTCATGAAAGGAAATACCTTATGTAAGGTCGTGCTCAGACTGAGGAAGGGAGCGCCACCTGAAACTATCACACACTATTTGATGGGGCTTAATACACCTACGTCACGTTATATTTTTCCCAATTTTTTCAAGACTATGTCTAGAATGTCAAAGAGTTGATTTCCGGCCACGTAATCATTGTCAACAAGATTCACCAGATAATATGTACTGTGTATTGTGTCGATAACCTCACGTGACTTGGATTTCTCAGGGTAAATACTTCCCCACTGATGCTTCCAAAGAGCAAACGCCTCGTCCTAATAAACAACAAATACAAGTTATAACTGACCTGCTGGGAACACTGTGCGGTCAGAAAGGAGGACGTAGACTACCAACTTGTTCCCAGGGCCTCTCTACTCCCTGTCCATCCTGGGAACAAAGTTGGCAAACCAAGGCAACCTCTCACATGTCGTGAGGTGAAAGGTGTTGATGTGAACCCGGGCGAATTAGGGCCTGTTTACATGGAGGTGGGGGAGCCCACGTAGGTGAAGTAACCCGCTCAGCTGGGGCAAAAAAATAACCCTCTTTTACATGCATTCTTACAAGCCCGCCATCCAGGGGTGCACTTTCTCAAGATTATAGAATGGTCGCTAAGCACGTAAACTAGAAAATGCTGGCAAACCAAGGGTTTTGGTGGTTAATGCTGTTTCAACTCACTTGCTGCTGTTGCTGCAACCTTCAGTGCTGTGGCTTTCTATTGTTACCTCTAATAATGATGCAAAGCCACCGCCAAAGTGAATTTCGCGCAATTTTGATGTATCACGAATCCGACCCCGGCTAGGCGGGTTACCCTACCTTGAAACGTTTACATGGCAAAATTTGACCCCGGCTGAGAGAGTTACCCGGTCTGGCAGTCCGGGCTCCCGCCTCGGCGTGTCACCCCACCTATTATGTAAAGAGAACGCGCGAGAGAGCGGCGAAGCCGCGAGGGACAGGGCGCCCTCGCTCGCGCGTTCTCGCGAGGCTCGCTCGCCCAAATAGGAGAGCTTGCTCGCAGGCTAGATACACGTGCAAAGTTGTTGTTTTGCTGTTTTACCATTCTAAGCCTATTGAGTTTTTAATGTTCTCGTTGCCGTCGCCGTCGTCGTTGGTTAAGTTCCCTTTGTCTAGTGGACTGTGTTTTCAAACAACTGGGGCCAGAATAGGGTCGATCGACGCGATTTACACCAGTTTCTATTCAATGAACCCGCACTCATTCCCGCGAAAGAGGATGAGGTTTAAAGACTGGACTCGGGGGACGGCGGAAATCGTGCCTAGGAGCAGCATTATAACATGGTATAACATGATACTTTGTTAGTTTGCCCTCTAAACGTAAGGTTTTCTTGTCTTACCTTCCAAAACTGATAAGCGATAGGATCAACTACAGTGGGTTGAATGATCTCTGATCCAGGAAAAACACCCCACGTCACGGCTATTGAGGAGTATACGTTCGCGTTCGTTGCATCTTCTTTGCCCTGGAATAGAAAGGAAAAATATCCGCAGTAGTTGATGCGAGGTTTAATTTGTGGTTGTTATACGCGTATCAAATAGTAAAATCAACTGCGTTGCGTTTTGGGGCCACTTCATGACCTCCACATTGGAAGCCCAACCCTTTTTTACACTCCCCTCCCCCCCCCCCCCCCTCCCCCACTCCCCACCACCACCGCTACATCTGAAATCAAATTTATTACAAATGTAACAAAATTCAGTCATGCGAATGGTTGTCACTTGGTATTAGTATACCACTTTAACTTCCATGTGGGTTTAGTCTGGTTCTTCCTCATAACTAACTTATCGGTACTGCGTTTATCTAAAATTATTTTCTGAAGAGTTATCGTTTAAAACGGAATACTAAGTGTGGACATTCACATCGGGCAAAATTTCAGTCTTGAACCCAGCGTCCCTAGGTTCCTCGCCCTGGTGATCACCCGCGGGACGACCGCGGAGCAAGATGCTTGAAGACTCTGGGTGTGAAACTGTCGAGGTTTATAAAATCTAAGCCTTACCGAGAAATTCACCATGTGATAATTAACCAGTGGGAAATCCTGTAGTACTTCGTAAAGACACATCACAATCTCCTCACTGGTGAAAAACTCTAAATATGCCTAAAAGAGTAATTATAAAATTTCTTAACATTTCATCCATAGGATTCGTCGAGTAAATTAAGGTCAACCACAGCATACAACTTTCACCCCTCAAATGTTTAAGATTTCTACATCATGATTAACACCAGTAACTTTTACTTGTAATGAATGGTCACGCCACAAAGTTTCATCCGCAGACTACAAAATTTAAAGCCACCTCTTATAAAATATAGCATGATAAACGACACCACAAGAAGGTACTCCTCCGTCGCTTTCACACTAATGGTCACATTTTTAGGATTTCAATCAGAGACTCGAAAGTTAAAACCACATAATACAGCATAACGAACAGTATTGAGGGAAAATACTGCTTAGCAGCAGGTACTTGAAAACACAATCAATGGGTCGAATTCTCTTTAAGCTGGGTTACAACTCAGGGCAACAAACAAATGCCGAACCAAACTGATCTTATAAATTCTAAAGTTGGAACGGCGACTAATTCAAACAGCCTACTTAGGTCGAACAAAACAGATAATAATAGATAATAGATATAGAGCCCTTTAAAAAGTATTTAGTAGGAAAAAGAGTCATGCATGTTCACCTTTTGAAAGACGTACCCTCCAGGCCGTCCCCACCCTGCCACAGGATCTGTTGAAGGTGCTGCGTTTACGTTGGGTTGACTATTAATTGTTAGGATGCCATGTTTGTTGATATGAGCAAGCTTGTCAACAAAGGGCAGTGTCTCGGGTGCCAGTTCGTCCTGATTCCAAGGAAGTTCTGTCACCTGGAAACAAACGAAATTTCTTCGAGATTCAGACTTGTTTAAGACATATATTCGCCATAAACCCCCGGGGGGACTCCCCAGAGGAACGGGTGGGAATACCGATCGTTTAGTATAGGCCCTTCTGTATTTTTGATATTGAGATCAAGAGGTTCGCGCACAGAAAGAGCACCAGTGATAAGCTTGTGAGTGATAAATCACCAGCTAACTACAGACGTTCCCGGTCTATGCGGTACTCTATCTCTCTATTGTCAGATGGGACCTTAAGATTAACGGGATACGAATTGGACAAATCAGCAAAGGAATATGCTAACCTTAAATCCATGTCTGTTCTTCTTCCCGGTCAGATAACAAACAAAAATTTCACACACATCTTCCACAGAGTTCAACTCTCGGCCCCACATGTTCAACAGTTCTTCTCGACTTTTATGCGTTCCCAGCAGTGCTAAGTGATAATCCTTTAACTCTCCAAACGACGCTGCACTAGAATCGCCCCATCTTCCATTCGGATACTCGTCCCAGTCCGAGGTTCTGATCATATAACTGCGAGGTCTTGACGTCCAAAAAATCGGGCGCACGTGTTCCATCCGACCACGCCTCGCAAGAGCGGGCCCTGGCATCCAAGGAAATTTGCGCAAGCCGGAATCTTGCTCATCGGTCATGTGATATATGCAGAGTTTTTTAAGGATTTCCGAGACGGACGTTTCACGATTTAAAGTGTAGAGGTGTAAGCCGTGTACTTCACCGCTCTCAAGTAACTGCTTGCACATTTCGGCGGCGTATTTGATGCCATAATTTATTACTGCAGTATCATCGTCCTTCATTGGGGTAAGGATGTCCAGTAACCACTGAGGAATGTCCACGCGAGATGATCGTTTTAACTGGCGCAGGGAATTGAAGTTCTGTAAAATAAATGAATAACAATTTAGGTAGCACATCCACATCATGGTCCTTCTTCTACCATTCCTGCTCGAAATTGAATTTGGAAATGTCGGTTCTTCAACAGAGAGGAAAACCAGAGTACCCAGAGAAAAACCTCTCCAAGCGAGGGAAAGAACCAACAACAATTTCTACCCACATGCGTCGTCAACGTCGCGATTGCAACCCAAGCGACATTGGTAGGAGGCAAATGCTCTCACCACCTCAGGGGTTTCAATTAAAAATGAAGTAGGCAGCAGGTTTGAATAGAGTAACCGACTGTATCAACAAGGGGGCGTTCGTCCCCTTTTTCTAGGGGGAGGGAGTCTGGGGGCGTGCTTCCCCAGAAAATTTTGAAATTTCAAAGCCCTAAAATGCGAATTTCAGAGTTCTGGGGACAAAATTGAGGAAAAAAGAGTTTGTTTTTATTCAAGAAAACGTAGCACTGATTCACTCAACTTTCGATTGTTCAGTTACACAAAAAATTCCTACAAGCAATGAACAAATGATGAAAACTAAATTACGTACTTTTGCTTGTAAACAAATTCTGTGTAAAAGTGTGAAAAATTGACTGAAATCTAGCGTTCTTATGACTAAAGCACAACGTAAAACCAGTGAGCCTTCATTAAAGCACATCATGATTCAGAATTTCATTCAGATTTTGATACATTTTTTATTCACAACGTTATTCAAACTAGTTGCAAAAAAAGTAGCCGACGCGTTTCATCGGCCGTCGGTGCTTGTTGAAACCCCTGCCAACTCCACCCTTACCCCACTAAAAAAATAGTTTACACGGAAAAGAACAACTCACTCAATCAAGATTTTATCCTTGAGTTATCATGAGATCAAAAATCATACAACAACCCTACAGTAAATTGCAAGGCTTTTGATGATAATAACTATAAGCAACATGAGTGTAACTGGTAACAGTGGTAAGGGCCCTTGTCACTGGGAAGGTTAACCATTTCCCTTCTAAAATAGACTTTGTCACGGTTTTCGACGCCATCTTGACAAGCAGGCAAACGCGTGAGAAATTACAGTGTCTGTAAGAGAATCTAATATCGAATAATTTCGGTAAAACGGCTGTTCTGAAAAAAAATATGAATTGTAAACTAAAGCTACACAGCAAACGATTTTACTAACAAATTTTAGGGGCTGTTACCGAGCTTAAATTTCTCCAGACGCTTACTTTAGATTTTCCACATATTTGCCTGCAATTTTTCACAGGAAATTTTTACAGACAAATTTATAGAAAAACTTAAAAAGTGGTTCTAGGTCTTCTAGTGCATGTAATGCCGTCAAATTTTTTCAGTAGAATCCTTAAGAGTGAAGCTTTAGTTTACATTTCATATTTTTTTCAAAACAGCCATTTTACAAAAATTATTTGACAGCTTTCGACATTAGATTCTCATACAAACACTGTTACACAGTAATTTCTCACACGTTTGCCCGCTCGTCAAGATGGCGTCAAAAACTGTCACAAGGTCTATTGTCCAAAACCAATTTTCTCCATACAAAACAACACATCATCAAGTAAAAAGGTCATGAGTATTAATAGAATGATCAAGAAAATGCTTTGATCTTTTACCAAATTCTCTCAACTTATTCTTTAGGAAAATGAATGGAAATCAGTATGGAGAATTTGTAAATAGATATTGGGACTCAAAGGGTTAACCTACAATCATCTGTCTCACGTCGGTGACATAGATGTCTGTACAAAGGCCGTGAGATGAAAGTAGGCAAATAAAAACTTTACCTGAATTGGGAAAATGGCAGGAATTATTGGCACATTAATCCCAAATCTTTGGCAATCCTCCTTAAACTTGAAAAACGTCTTGACTTCAAAGAACATTTGTGTAATGATAAGATCTGCCCCAGCATCAACTTCTTCCTTCAGATGCTTAAGGTCTTCTTCATAACTTTCAACATTTGATGAAGCTAGGTATCCTACAAACAAATAAGTCAACAAATTGGAGACAAAGAAGTTGAAGAGCTATAATTCATTTCTATGGCCTGGTATGTTTTCAAAGACCTTTCTCAACTCAGAGGTGGTGGAGCATTTTGAAATGAGGGGGGGTGGAGGGCTCATCTCTCATTCAGCCATACCCCTACTCAAATTTTCCAAAATGCCCTTTGCATTGTTAATTGCCACAAGCAAACCTCTTTGCAATCTTCACAGTGTCAAGTGTGTCTGCAATCAATCTGTGACAACGCAACAGTAGGTAGTTGTTCTGGTGGTCCAGCTTCATGGTGCTTCTTAGGTAGTTCTTGAGCCATCTGAGGGCATACAATGTGCGCTCTGATGTCGCTGATGCCACTGGTAATGTTGCTTATGATAATTTTGACACCAGCATATGGGGGGAGGGGGTGGGGAGACTGTGCCCCAGGCAATTTTTGTTTTGGAGGGCTAAGGCCTCCTGTCCAAGATACTTATCTATAGGTGTTTTGCACACTCAGAATTTCCTCATTTATATCACTGGTCTCCTTATTCTTATGTTAATGCCAGAGAGGTCTTTGAAACCACACATATGTTGTTTCTGTTTTCTACTATGACACTACACATTCTTCACAAGCTAATCCATGGACTTTTGTAAAATTACCAAATACATGTTGTAAGATGTGGTCTTTCAGGTGCTGGTATCGATTTTAAGTATAGTTTATTATTATTTTTGGTTTATTTTACTAGTTTGAATGTAAAACTAATTCCACATGTTAAAAGAGACATCAAAAAGTATATATGTTACAGGTCAAAATATTATTATAAATTATTAAAGTTAAAATTTTTTAACCTAGGTTGATTCTCAATTTCCTTTGTCTCCTAGCACTAATTCATGAATAAGTAATAACCCTTCACTTTGATCTACCAACTTACCTACCACCCCTACAGTGAAATCATCTCCAAATTCAGTTTTAATCAATTTGACCAGGTCAACAGTGTAGTCAAATCCATCATCTCTCGATCCAGGTGACTCCTCCTCTATAAAAATAGTTAAACAATGACACTGAGCTTTAAACGAGGTCTTCTGTTCTCAAGCCCTAGGATTTCAAATCCCATAGATAACAATGTTTTGGTTCCACGCCCAGGAATCATGGGAAACCATCTGTAACAATTTTTTGGTCCCGTGAAAATTCATGGGAACCCACCTTTATTTCTTTTAACCCATTCACCCCTGAACCACCCATAACCGCCCATGCTGGTCCACACGTTTTCTACCGCTTGTGACGTCATCAGTTTTCACGATAAAGGACAACAAGATATTCGTACAACACCTTGTAAATGTCGTAAGAGACAATAATATTGTGCGCCTGTGGATGGTCAAAAGTCATGACGTATGCTAGTTACGCACAATAGTCATAAACAAAAATTCTACTGTCTAAATCGGCCTTAACATGGACACTAATTGTTAACCTAAAAGAGTTGTCTGTGTTATATAGAGTCCAATAAAGAAGTAAAAGAAAGGCAAGGATCAACTCTGGGTGTCCGTTTTACAGAAGTGTCCATCTTATAGAGGTGTCCGTCAAGAGAGAGTTAATTATGGAAAAATAATATTGAACTAGGTTTATTCTATAACATCAAATACCTTGTCCTCTAACTGCCAGCACACTCCTTATCCCAAGATCTTTAGCACGAATGAGATGCTCCACAACCTGACTCTTGGTTGTGTTTGCCGAAGGGATATGAATCATAATATCCTGTCCATACAAGTCTTTTGCCGCTGCAGAAACTAACAAAGTGCTCGGTTCTTGCTGACACTTATCGGACATGGGATCCTGTGAGGGTTTCCATGTTATGTTGCAGAACAGTGGTGTACAATGTTCATTCAATCTGCCAATGATGCCCATGAGATTAGTTGCGCCATTGAATGTCTTTGGTGGGTAGAATTCCAGTGAGAAGAACTGGTTGTTGTTTTCAATTTTCTCCTTGATAATGTCAATGAGCTTCTGAGGTCTAGAATCTACCTCACTTGCCATGCTTTTCAATGATGAATCAAATGTGCTATGTCCTGGAGCAGAAATATCATGGTAAGCTGTGATTTTGTTACAAATTACAGTGATGAGTCCTGGGACTCATATCATGAAAAGGAGTGAGTCTTGGTTTGAATCAGTGAGTCTCAAAATATAAAAAAATTAACTGTTATCAGGGTATTTGCCTCAGTTTATCCATTCAGACATTACTTCTGGACCTTTTTAAAAACATATCCTTAGTTAAAGATCAGAACACAGTAGAGGGGGACATTGCGTGTATGGTATTGTGGTATTGAACATTTTTTCAAGGGGTATTTCAGTAATTTTGATTTTAATGTGTGGTATTGCAGCATAATCTAGTCCTGCATTGTGCGGTTTTTCATCCTTCTGGCTAATGGTACTCTGTAAAAGATGTTTCATGGTATTACGACACTGTTCATTTGCGCTCTCCTCTCTAACAAAAATCATAAAATTTTTTAGACTTTTAAAGGAAAATGACTACACAATTTCTGACACTTAATCTATAATGAAATTGGTAGGGCATCCAATAACCGGGCTTTTCGATTGTTGTACCAATCAATTTGAGGTCTTCTCACGTTTTTTCACAGTGGCTGAGTTTGATTGCTGGTGCATATCTCGGTGCATATATGCTAGAGAAAATCAAGCATGGGACATGGATACAACTTAATTAAGTAAGCGTGACCAATCATAAATGGAGTATCTGTATTTTGTCGATTTTCAACATGGTATTTCAGTATTTGCTACTTTTTCTTACGGCATTGCAGTATTGGGTATCCCCCAATGTCCCCCTCACAGTAATGGTTATACCGCCCTGTTATGTAAGCATTGGCTCTGAAATAATAGGTTCTTTTGCTGATACAGTGGTTGGTAAAAACATTGTTTACAAACAAGAAAGACCGCTATACCATCAATTATACAACTGAAAAAATCAATGGTTTCTTGTACGCCCCATATACCTGACTCCTGAACTGTGTTTTTAGATGATCTCTGACCAGATTTTCGAATTAATACATTGAAGATCACCTTGAACATCCAATTCAGAACTATTAAGCGAACAAAATTAACAAACTTCGACTGCTTTGCATGTAAATTCAACGGTACTTCAAGGCTAAAAATTCTCTCCGAGTAGGACAACCGGCAAAGCTTGGAAACGCGAATTTATTAGCTTATAAATGAGGCAAATTTTATAAAACGAAGTACAAATTATCCGAAGGATGTATGCGAACCACAGATCATGACTGAACAAAGACAATAATATGTTGTACAATATTAAAAACTTTGATATTTATGTTTAAGAGATGAAACATACCTCGTTTTAAGTTGATGAAAAAGAAACAGAGCTTTCATCCTCAAAATAACCGGGTTCGTACAGAGTTAAAAGAAAAGGTCAACAAAGGTCGGCTCGCGGTCCAACTCGCAGTCCCAAGTCCCAAACTACAGCTTAGTCCTCCTCCTCCATGGACAAAGTTTCACCACAGGAACACAGGTGCCCCATTGAGAGTTTTAAAAAATTCTGTCATCACAGGTAGCCCAAGCTCGAAATATTGCGTAACATTCGAAATATAAGGATTTGTATGGGAAAAAAACCAATCGTTTCTGTAACCTACGAACATGAAAAGATTTCAATAAAAAACAGCTTACCTTACATAAATTGTGTGTTACATCTCTCCTGTGTGGTCCATGGTTCACATGACGTCAAAAAAAATTCAAACTACAAAACTATCGATCCTACTGAGATTTTACTTTCATGGTGTATTAGAGCAGCTGAAAACTAATTTTCAAACAAATTTTCGCTTAAAAAGGTTTCTTGGTTTTGTTAAAAAGAGTACGCTTGAATTTCTTTATAAGCTTTTGCGTGACGCAGCATTTACATGACGGCCGAGAGAGCTGTCATTTACGTTAAAAAGTAACTTTTTTCGAGGAATTTTGTTATCTAAACAGTCCAGGTATCATGAAAAAAAGTATTACTTTAATGTTTATGAGTTCCTCTACGAGTAAATTCACGGTTTTGGTTTCAGTTCGTCCGCCTTGTTGGAGCTCATCCAGATGAGCTCCAGCATGGCGTCTCTATAAAAAGCTCTATAAATTTGGGTAAAACACTTCCTCGGATATCTTGTATACGAATTACCCCTTCCACCCAAATCTTGGCGAGGGTCTTTGTATATTTACCTCCTTTCATTTCCCAGATTCTGGACTTTATCTGTCAAATGGTTTTGATTTTATTTTGATCTATTTTGAATGGCGTGACAACTGAAAACCAGCAAATTGCTGGGTTTTCTCTGTATGAAGTGAAATGGGATATGTAGAGAGCAAACCGGTTACATCACAACCTGTAAAACGGCCATAAATCGGCCCATGGACCACACAGGAGAGACGTAACACACATTTTGAGTAAGGTAAGCTGATTTTTATCGAAATTCTTTCATTTTCGTAGGTTACAGAAACGATAGGTTTTTCCCCATACAAAGTTATATTTCGAATGTTACGCAACAATGTCGATGCTCATATTTCCAGCTTGGGCTACCTGTGGTCTCATATTGGGTAATCCTTAAAATGGCCGTGAACATGAAGGATATACTCGCTAGAATTTTGAATAAGATACACCTTGCCTTATTTACTTTGCTTATTTTTTATTGCTATGTGGTTATTTTCCCATTGCGATTTAAAGGAAATCGCTTAAATCGCAAAAATTGAGAAATGTTACAGCGTGTGCACTGACCTCGTCGCGTCTGGATGATTTTCCGATATTTTACTTATATACTGTTGGAGAGGAAGCTGGGTATTTTGGGGCCGGGAGGGAAGCTTCTACCCATCAAGTACCCTACTGATAGAACCCTGATTGCGATTTAAACGATTTCCTTTAAATCGCAATGGGAAAATAACCACATAGCAATAAAAAATAAGCAAAGTAAATAAGGCAAGGTGTATCTTATTCAAAATTCTAGCGAGTATTTATCTTCTGCAATCTTTTACCTGAATTCCCATACAAATCCTTTATGTTCACAACCATTTAAAGGAGTACGCAATATGAGACCACACGTTTCTGAATGATTTTAAAAACTCTCATACTGGGCTTGGGCCGCCTGTGGTTTCATCCCCTTCAATGGATGTTGCATTAGAAACCTGTGAAGTTAAAAGAGAGCCGTCGGACGTCAAAGAACTTTAGCTGCTAACAAAATTAAATATTCATTTCACGTGCCCATTTCTTTTTCGCCATCAATATCCCAAGTAAAACTACATTTGATTATTCCATCATATTTCTAATGTTACTTAGCTTAACAACTGAGAAAAGTTTTTATGGAAGTGTTCTTTTTTACGTGTTTTCTCAACAACCTCGTTTCCAGGACCTAAAGAAAAGCCCTGGGAACCAGTGATCACGCTTCACCAGATTAGGTTTTCAACTGAACACGTTTTGCTGGTGAACTTGGGCGTATCCCAACTAGGGTAATGTGTCCCTAGGAAATCCCAGGAAACTGAAACCCTTGGGTATGATTCAATTCGTGTTCTCTACTACGTCATAAAGTCATGCTCTACTGGTTGAGTTTTTCAAATAAGCACGTTTTGGTAGCAAACCTTGGGTTATGTCTCCCTGGGAATTCCCAGGGAAAAATCCTTGGGTATGGCGGACTCGTGTTCTCTATGTCATAGGTCACGATGTACCCGGTTGAGTTTTCAACTAACCACGTTTTTGGCAAATTAGGCGTAACCCAACTTGCGTTTTGTCTCATTTGGAATTCATCCCTTTACAGTCGGTAAAGATTGCCGATACGATAGCAACTGACAAATAAATAGAGAGATTTTACCATAATTTGATCAGAACACGTATGTTCCCTTTTGGTTAGGACTGTTCAGTCACTGCGTGAGGATAGATCATGGAGCATAGTCAGCTGGCAAAAAAGGCACCACTGATGAAAATGGTTGATGAGGGTTCCTTAACCCAATTTTTTGGGTGTCTACGACACTCAAACAATTTTTCCGGCCAGTCAAGAGAAATTCCTTTATTCAGGCTCAATATCTGTGAAGGCATTCAAGTTGACAAAGCTTACTCGACCATGAATTGCCCAACAGAACCTGCCAAGCAGCCGACGAAATTTAAGCTAAAACGAAGACGAGCAGCAATTTGCGCCGTGTTGGAGGCGCAGCAAGTGTACGGTGGAGGCATATCACTTTTACATTTGAGACAAGAATTAATTACTCGACATCTGTTGGAAAAACTGAAACTTTTGTGATCATGAACACTCATGTCATGGATAATTTTGGCAAAGAAGAAGTTTTGGGCCAAGTTGCGGCCTTCAGGTTGTGTGCGTGAGAGCACAGCTGTACTGTATCTCGGGTTCATATGCTATTTATTATTGTTTTCTTTTCCCTGTTATACATTTATAAAATATTGTTTTATTTATGTTTGTATTTGTTTATTTTAGCAAGAACCACTAGTCTAGAGTAGGCAAAATCACAGTAACAAATCAGTGATGACAGCCGGAACTAGTAGGATCTTGTAGATAGTAGACCTCGGCACTATCAATTCATCATGATAGTAAAGTTAAAACATTCTGGTACACCATTTTTCTTTCTTTTGTTCTTTGTAATTTTCAACAAAATGCTATAATTTTGTAAGTAACATTATTGTAAAAAGAATCTTCTGTAAGCACTATACATAATAAGCCAAGATTCTTTATTGTATTGAATTTATAAGTTATGAGCAAAGGCAGCGGCAGTTGATTGCGGTCTTGTTTTTTTTTTTCTTCTTAGTTTTCTTTTGGTCGGGCCATTCATTTTTTTTCCTTCATTTACCAACGTTTTTCTAAAATCTTGTGCAATTAAACATTATATTTTGTCATCTTTACCAGTTGTTCAAGCGTTCGAATTGCGTTCGACTACTCTATTTTGACCTATTTTTGCTGCGAGCTTTTATTATTTAAATAGCGCGCGAGGAAATTTAAGCGACCGTGTGGGGCCTGGGTTCTCAACCATGTTCATCTTCATCCGTAGTTTTTTTTTGCACATGTTTTCACTGAAATAGCAACTTTTTGTTTAAGATGCCTTATTATAACAAAGAATTGATTTGTAAGAAAAAGAAGAAGAAAAGACGAAAAAAAATATTATTGCGTTGGCCGGGAATCGAACCCGGGTCAACTGCTTGGAAGGCAGCTATGCTCACCACTATACCACCAACGCCTGACTGAGTGGAAGGGCAAATTTTCAGTAAATGAATACATATTAAGAATTATCTGGATTGGACTGCGGAATTCGGAAGAGCAGAAACAAGACAACAAACAATAAGGAGTTTTCTTTTGCAATTGCCAAACCCCCTTTTCAAGGATTTCTTCATCTTAACTTTTAATGAATTATCCTTGAAATTCTAAAAACATAATTTTCTTTATTTCATCTTTTCTTCATTTATTCACATATTCAGGCTACATCTTGTTTTCACCACTTTGTTAAAACTCCTATCCTGCCGGAGTGGGGAAAACTCCGATCCGATCTCAGGGTCGCAAAGTCCAGGAGAAGACTGCTACAAACAAACTCTTTCTGGTGGAGAAAAGCAAGAAAGAGCGGAAAAACTCGGGGATGTCCATTCTCTGAAAGGACGCCTGTCTGTCAGGCCAACACGGTATCAATATGTGGGCTTCTGTATAAACAGGGCTCCCCCGCGAGCATAAACATGCCGACTTTTCTGTTTGATTTGTGACCCTTTAGTGGCAAAATACAACGAAGCATCATGAAATGACAGTCAGTGATTGTTGACATACAGGTGGAGTTGGGATAGTCAAATAATAAGTGGACTCTCAGAAACGGAAGCACTGTAAAAGGGAACAAAATTTGTTCTGTGTGAGGCATTTCAATTGCATGATTTTTGCAGATCGTTCAGTTGCATAGAAAGGGAATACAATAATATTTTTTGTTATTGTTGTGTACCGTGAAAATGCTCGAAAATCAACAGAACAATTAAAATTATTTATACACAAGTATCGTAAGAGTAGAACATTTTGCCCCATTGCAATGCTCCTCTCATGGCAGTTTTTTTCCCTGTACGATATCACAAAACGAGGGCCACAACAGCGATGCTGGTTGAATTCATCAAAAACATGGATGGTTGATTTTTGTTTCCCAACTTGCAGGTGCGCCATCATCTTGCTGAGACCGGTAAAACCAAGATTTATGGAAAACGCGATGAAGCTAGAGTTTGCGGTTCCAAAAGCGTAAGAAACCCTAGACAAGACCACAAAGACGAATGACGGCAACTAACATGTGCCAAGTCAACACCAATGAAGTTTACTGTAAAGAACATCTTCTTTCATGTAAAACAAATACAGTTTGAATGTTTTGGCTACACATCGAAGCCATGTTATTTGTAACTGAAAATAAGGACAGCTGTGAATCAACAGCTGCCTTAAGTGTTTCAGGCCATAAATGGCAGAAACTCAAAGGCATTGGCAACTCGGGGGAGGAGAGAGGTCCCCCCCCCCCCCCCACAATGGTAGGTACCACCCATTATAAGGTTTGTGATTTTGGGACTCTTCATTTAAAACTGGACATCAATATTCAAATTTCAAATATATCTATTTCGGAACGGGCTGTGATATTTGGAAGGCATAAAAAATTGACAATATAAGCAACGAAATATAAACCTAGGACGAGCATGTTTCTAGTATAACTTTGAAGGCAAAATCATTCTTTCTAACCCAAGGTGCAAACTCGGAGGGGGCCAGGGCGGCGATACGAGTACGTACCTACCCGAAGAGATATCTGAATACCGGGACCCCCGCCTAATCGCCTAAAAGTACCCTCTTCCAGACCCCTTTTGCTCCAGCTGAAAACTCTAGAATCATATCCATTCAAGGGTTCGCATATAGGTATAGTGATAGTCTGTTAAGTCGTTAGGTACTTTCATTTATGCTTATCCGTGGGGAATTTACGTGAACTTCCACTGTAATGATAGGTGAACTCGAGTATTCGTTAGGAGAGGCGCTCTCTAGGCTTGATATATATGTATTCAGTTGTTTGATGTGTGCAGGTGAAAAAATGATAACAGGCGAAACTTAGTGGTAGCTGTGAAGAGAAGCTTGTCGGAGGAAAAAGATGAAGGGGTTTCTTGTTCTCATTTTATTAAGTTTCATCTGTGTTACATTGTCACAAGGTAAAAGAAAAGAGAACGCTTTTTGGTTTTTTAGACGTTAAAATAGTGTCCCCAATTAGCACTTTCGTGCTGAATACATTGACACTCAAATAAAGAACAGTTTTTTTTGGCCGTTCCCAAATTTGTTAATTTTATGTGAGCCTCTTGTTTTCCAGAATGCAAAGATCTACAGGCTGCAACCTTCTGCAGGCATTACAAGACATACTGCAAATCTATGGTGAACATTAGGAAGGCGTGTAAAAAGACTTGTGGACTCTGTAAGTATAGTGTAGGAGCCATTTTTATTACATGTACCTTAGCTCTAAAGAAGAAGAGCCGGCTACATGCCTTCCTTTTATCAAGAATAACCTTATTACAACTAAAAGTGAATCAGAATTTTTCTGAGTCACCCTGGTATTTGTAACATAACAGTTGCTCCAAGTAGACATCAAGAACCAATCCGATCCAAGGGGGAATTCCCTATAAGAATTGCGAGAGTACTCTTCGGAAAATTTCGACTAAATTACCTCTTATTATGGAGGCCACAACTCAATCTAAGGGCGGTAATTTTAGATTATATCTCCCGAAGCAGTGACAAACGATCAATTTTATAGCCTTTTCCAGGCGTTCATATAGTACTCTGCAAGCAGTGGTTTCTCCTTCGTAGCGTAGGGTATTCATATAGTAAAGTGCGCCACGAAGTCAGAGAGCTGGAAAGGAGGATTGGAAGAGGACTAAGGAAACAGCGCATTCCTTCGCTCTCACACTCTACCCTACCCCTCGCTGTTTTTCCCGCTCACATCTCTTTGAGTAAACAAATTACAATTACAATAACAATCTGAATAACTGGAACAGACTACCAATCAATTTTCACCACTCTTGGTCTCTTGCGCCCTTAAAGCAACCAGGACTCCTGTCGTTATTATAATTATAGTATTACGCAGTAATATTATAAGACCTCGCAAGAGGACCACGCTCTATTGATTCTTACTTTCGTAAGTGTTAGCTAATCAATACTGATTTTAGTATCAACGTCAGTACAGTGATCATAAGAGTGGTGAATTAATGACTTGCTTTAAACAGGTGGGGGAGGAGTGGGAGGAGGGGAAGTGCCAAAGGATTGTGACGTGGTTATTGTTAGGGGAGGTATCGGCGGCCTTTACGCAGCCGAGTCCCTCCTGAGGCACGGCAAAGAAACTAAAGTTTGCGTCTTTGAGAGGGACGCCCGTCTTGGAGGAAGGATCTACGATTATGTTTTTCCCCAGGTACCGGATACTGTAGTAGGTGAGTGAGACGGTTAGGAGTCTTTTCCTAGACGTTCAAGCCGTCAAGCAATTACCCTCTCCCATGCTATGATAACTTAAAATTTGGTAGAAATGAAGCTAATCTCCATTCTCTTAAAAACAGTAAAGCAAACATTACCATGTCATAGGTGCTAAGCAGCTTTCAACTTAATGGCCATACCATAGGATAGACATTGCGCTGAGGATTAATAAAAGAAGGATGGAAAGGCACGGTGACTTCGACTAAGGAGAAGGGACAGGTTGACATTGATTAAAGGATCAGTGACAATAAATTAAACTGATTTAGACAACAATAATGTTAATGTGAAGGAAAATAAACGGTCGGCTTCTTCCGTGTTTGGCCCCGATGAGCCGTTTTACGCACACAGTTAAAAGCTTTCTCTATCTAGCAAGAAGAAGCACGTTTTAAAAAAGTGAGGTATCCATGATTCGGCTTCTCGGCTATCCGTTCGCGACTTTTAGGATGACAAACGAGTCGCTGGTCCTTAACTTATACTTATTTTGGTTCCAGGTCTTGGAGCTTGGATAATTGACAAGGTTCATCACAACATGAGGTAAATAAAACAAATTAAACTATTATAAAAGTAAACGATTTTCATCTAGCTAGGGCTCGCTCTGCTGTCAGCATGAGCGCCAGGAATTCATCGATCATTGGGGTATACCATGCCATAATAAAGAGAAGCAGTAAAAGAAAACAATCGTCCTTCGATAAAACTGGTGCTCTTACAGTTCTTGCAGAGCCCTGACAAGGGCGATGCATGCACATTGGTGAGAGCACTTCGCAATTTTTGCATTCTCGACCCCACTGCTCACGGGTTTGGGAATGCGCGTGATCTCTCTCCTCTAAACGCGAAGAAGAGCTCTGGGTCGATATTGCACATTTTTGGTTTTACCCTCTCTTGAAAAAAATCAATACGACACTTCCAACTGTTCCAAATTATTTCATTTCGATCTGGCACTGTAACAAGCATGTACTAAAACTCCCTATTATTGGCTACTCTGCCCGGGAACTAATTGTTTATCTTGCTTTTCTTCAGGGAACTTATTTCCAGGTTAAACATCCCGTTTGCAGAGTGGAACTTTTATCCCAACCCAAACACAGAAACCAGAGGGAACGCATCCCGAGATGAACAAGAATTAAAAAGGCAGTCGTTTCCAACTTTAACTCGCAGTACATTCAAGGACATGAGCTGCTCACAGATGGTTGATTACCTCGTCAAACCAGAACATATGAGCCAAATCACCAACTTCGCAACATTTGAAACATTTCAACACCATTTCTTGACACCTGAGGGATCGAGGTATTATTTTGATGTCTTTGGTTACGATGGGGGCCTCAAGGGAAGTCCTGAAGGCGTAGTGGAATACTACAAGTAGCTAAATTTACTCTCGGGAAAAGAGTTCCGTCCGAAAAGGGGAATGTCCGCCTTCGTGGACGCTCTCGCTAAATCTGCAAGAAACTTCGGAGCGAAGATATTTGCGGGGAAAGACTACAGGACCGTTGCAATAGACAAACGGGCTGGTTTGTTCGTGATAAAGACACCAAAGTATGAAGTCAAAGCAGCAAAGCTTGTGATCGCCGCCCCTCCTGGCTCGTTCAGCAAAGTCAGGGGTAATGTCGCTGAAAGGATTCAGCGCGATCCTGTTTACCAATCGATTATGAAGAGGCCGGCATTCAAGGGGGCGGCTGTTTACTTAAGGGCGTGGTGGGAGGACTACACAAATGAGATGAATCGGTTGTATCCCATGGAGAGATTCGAATCCAGTAGCGACTGTTTGGGGTCGACGGTACCCCACAGGTATGTCACTTGACCCTCTTCAGGAGTCTGTAGGCTTCTGCTACCTCGTATAAGGACGAACGAGGAAAATTGTTGAATATCATTTTGTGGCCTTCGACTTGAAGAATGTCGCGTATTTTTGGCAACATTTTCAAATTTTTTTAATCAATGTTAAACAAGAAAATATTAGTCAAATCGTGGTTTAAATGACTGTTCTTAAGAGAGGATAAATACAAGAACCGATTAGTTCCTGATGAATACTATTAAAGAGGGGCAATTCCCCCCTTCCAGCGCTTTAAAGGATTCTGATACTACAATCCTTTCTCTCTCTGCCCAGGGCAAACTATTATATCTAACTTTGTTTCTTGCCACCAAAAAAATTAAAATTAAGACCGTATCAAATAAATCTTTCTAATTTTAGTGAGCGTGGTCCAAATGGTGAAGCTGTGCTTCATGTAGCATACAAGGATGGCTCCTGTGGTGAAAAATGGGGCGCGGTTCTTAAGTTACCAAAAGCCATGGTTGATGATGAAATTCACCGCGCCTTGGAATACAAGTTCAAAAGGACAATCCCGAGGCCAATCAGCACAGTTTATCAGTACTGGGACGAGGGAGCCTGGTAAGAAGTTGCCGGCTAGGAAAACTCACCCCAGTCGCCCTAGCCACCAAAGTCACCGGGCCCTTGCTTGTCACCCAAGTCAGCCCATTCATTGCAGTCGCTTATGTCACTCCAGTTTCCCCAGTCGCCCTAGTCAATCCTGTCACTCGTGCCACAATTTTGCCAGGTGATAAGGCCGTGGGTTTAGCCGTGGGTTGGTGTGCGTGTGTGTGTGTCACTCAGTGTTGGAATGTTTGTTTCTAATCATATTTCATTTACTTATCACATGACTTCCGGGTTTTAACCAATTACAACGATAAGTACCGCTAATTTTCATTTTCCAGGTACCTTCAGAGACCGGGCAGTGGAGTGTCAATGAAACAAGTCACCAGCTGGGCTAAGAAACCCTTTCCAGGGGAGCCCATCTACGTTGTTGGTAGCGCCTACCATCCCTACAGGGGATATGCTGAAGGTGCGATCATGTCGGCTAACAATGCTTTGAACGAGGGATGGCAGATTCCTATACCAAAGCCTCCTCAAGCATTCACACAAGTACCAAAGAAATTTGCTGATATTGATTGGAGAAACATAAGATAGAGAAGATCACGTGACCACGACAGCAAGGGACCGTAGAGTCCCATAATTTAAATTAGAAAATAAACCCGTTCCGGCGGCTGGTTTATCGGAGGATAATGCCCGCGGCTGAGAGATTGTCCGATAAATGAATATTTGCCCGAGAAGCAAAGCTTCGAGAGCAAATGTGAAATTTTGAGGACAATCTCTCTGCCAAGGGCATTATCCTTCGATTTACCAGCAAGCCAGAAAGGGGTTTATAAAATCGCGCGAAAATTAATCAGTGGATTATAATTATGTCTTCTGACATTCCAGTGATAAGTGTGTTGACTTTACAGATACACTTGATCGTGTTTCCATCAGGCGACACGTGTGTCTCCTTTTCTCGCGTGGGGTGATTTTCACGCGCGCTCGCGTTTCGCTCGCTCTACTATACCTGAGGAAAAATGGGGGACTACTCGTAGTCTAGACTTCTTTCCCCTAAAAGCATCACCAGAGGAAGCAATACCTTGGATGCCCACCATCAGCTTCTTGCATTAACAATGCTAACAATAACATCTCTATCAATGTTAACAATGTTTAGGATCGAAACCTACCATCCACGAATTTCGCAGTTCACCAATCATTATAGTATCAGCAGTAGTAGCAACCGAAATGCACCAATCGCCGGTAACAACGTTGCTATTTAATTTATAGCCTTGCACAGCTAATCGACACCATCGCCTTTTGAAGACCAGCAGTAGGTGGTCAAAAGACTAAAAAAGTCAGGACCAATAAAGTGTATATGTTGAGACAAACGATAAACGAGCCATATATATAACAGACACACAACGGTGAATAATATCCTTATCTCTACTATGTTAGATGAGTTGTTGCTCATACTTCTGTAAACTACCTTGCTGTTTCAGTGATTTCCGGGATTTGCCAGTTTTCACATGTTTTACGTTTTGAAGTTTCAAACAATCGGCTTCAACAGGAACCATGCTAATTTTTTTCTCTTGCAACTTTTACCGCAACTACCAGCATGCACAACAGACTTATCTTGCGTGTTTAAGTTTGGCGAGCGCAGACAGGGATGAGGTACGTGGGCGTGGAGCGCAAGATACGCGCGACGTGCGAGGCTTTCATTTCTTACAAGGTCGCGCGTGTCTCGCCATCTTTGATCGTCTCGCGCTTGCCTTGCTCGTAGTTTTCAGTAGGCTTTAACTCCACAACAAAAGAAAGTTCAAGAAAAGTCGTCTAGCAGTGAAAGAGCACTTAACACTTTCCATCACCATTGACTTCACTGGACAGGAAATGAAATGTTCGCACAGAACCACCAAAAAGGGTCAAATCATTGTATTTCCAGTATTTAATCTTCCAAGAACAGTTCATCACATTCCCATTTTACTTATTCCTTGCTTCCTGAATAATATTAGCTTATGTAATTGACTTCAATAAATTCCGAGTAGCCCTTTTAATTACAACCTATCCTTTTCGTGACAGATGTCTTAAACGAAAGCTTCCAAAATAGGGCATTTTCTTTTTTTCTTAAACAAACATAAGTTTTCAATGCTCACAGTAAGAAGATTTCCTGTAAGCACTGACAACTAGGTACAACTAGGCGCAGTTGAATTAAATTCTATCTATATATCTTGTGTAATGTCACTGTTAATTGAACAAGTATATATTGTATTTTAATTTCCTTGAGCAAAGGAAAAGTTAAAGTTAAGCTACATATGATTTGAAGCAAAGAATACATGTGCGAAGACAGCACGACTATATACTGAACTTTTCCTTTCGATTAAAGGCGAACGTCCAAACAAACGGAGGAAGAGAGAAGAGAAAGAATACAGCGAAACTCCGTTCACGTACGATTTTTTATACTAAACAAAACAACGTCAATTTTTGACGGACGTTAAGAAAAACTTATTAAAAAGGGATAGAAAGTGACAAGTTATGAATGCTAATGAAACGTTATTTTAATCTGTGGTTTTAACATTGTATCATCGCCGGTGGCAGTGGTAGGCAACGCACTGATCATAGCAACGATATGGCGAAACAGCTCCCTCAGAACGCCATCTTACATTTTCCTCGATGGTATCGCGGTAACAGACTTTTTCACAGGCTTAATCACCCAGCCAGCCTTTATAGCTTATATGTTTGGTAACCCCAGCCTCTTCGACAACAAAACACTTCGCATCACTGCGTTAAGAATTTTCAACACTATTGGCCGTTATTTTTACTCTGTAACAATTGTTACAGCCACTGTCATGGCAATAGAAAGATGGTTCTACATGAGTCGTCGTTCGTTCATAACAGTGCGGCGTGCTTATTTCATCTTTGCGACAATTCTTCTAGCTCTCGTGCCGTTTTCGATGTTACGCCTCCGGCTAGTCCCTCAAGAATCCATCCGCGACTTTTTCGATCTTTTCACAATGGGATCTTTGAGTGTAATCTGCCTTGCAATAACTTCGTTTTCTTACTTTAAAGTTTTCTGCATCATCAAACTTCAACAGCTTCAGGTCGTGGCTATAAACCAAGCTAGTCAAAACCTTGGCCAGCCCGCGGCTATTAATCTAACCAAGTACCGAAAATCCGTCAGCACAATTCTCTACATTTTACTACTCTTTTGGGGTACCTTCCTACCACAAGCAATTTGTGTTTCAATCGTGTTTTTCAATAATAACCGCGCTGACGCGAAGATGGCTTATAGCATTTTTCATGTCGCAGCTACACTCTGCTTTCTGTCCTCTGCGCTAAACCCTCTTCTCTACAACTGGAGATTGAAAGACATTCGACAAGAAGTGAAACTGTTGATAAGAAAAATAGCTTGTAAAAACTGAAAAGGAACCTCGCTTGTGGGGCAGGACAGAGCGGGACGGCAGCCCGGGAGAATAGAGGGCCGGAGGGGTATGGGAGGCGGGGGGCGGGAGGCGCGAGATATAGAGGGAAATGACGCAAAATACAGAGAAGTTTTTCAGGAGTGGGTGGAGCATGATCGTCCTGGTGGGTGTAGTCCTAAGTAAGACTTTTGTTAAACCTTTCACTGCCAAATGTGGCCAAGGGCAAATTTCGACCAAATTTCCAAATTTCATTTTCTAAAAGTTTGAGAAACAAATGACATCATGTGAAAGTACAGGCAGAGAGCTTTCATTTGAATGGTCACATCATAGGATTTCGTCCATAGACTCAAAAGTTAGAGTCACCTTACAAAACCCCATCAAACACTCTGGCAGTGAAAGGGTTAACGGTTTTATTGTTAAGCGACAACGACAACTACGGCGACGGCTAAGAAGACGTCACTTAAAAGTGAATTCGCGCTACTTCAAAGTTTATCGCGCTTATTCCATTTGGTTCAGTTCGTCAAATGTTGGCAATTTTTTCTGGAGTTGAATTTTAAAAGATTGTTTCGAAGTTCAGGAAAAAAGAAATAAAGTTGTTGTCTTGTGGTCACGTTCTCCACAAAACGTGAAATTAGGCATTTTCACGTCGTAGTCGTGCAGTGACGACAAAGAAATGTACAAAAAAAGCGTGATGCACGTGCAAAGTTGTTGTTTTGGCAAGAATCTAAACCTATTGGCTTTTTGCCGCTCTCGTTGACGTCGCCGTCGTAGCTGCTTAAGCTCCCTATCGACGTTTCGACAACCTCTGCAGGTGCCATTTGAAACCATTCATAACTCTTAATCAAAAGTACTCGGCCTCACCTACGTAATTGTAGAAACTTTAGAAACCACCTCTCTTTGATTCTTTTTTACTGTAATATTTATTGTAACGACTATCAGTTTCGGAGAACAAATAAAACTATTAATTAAAAACTTAAAACTAGAGGCCTTTGCCATAGAGCAAAAGAGGTAACTATTTTGTTTTTAGACATTTTTAAACCAAGAAGAAAATATGTACATGACAGAGAAAGAGAGAATTGAGGGTCAATCACACAGAGAGGAGAAGGGAATCAAGGACAGTGATGCAGTAATACATACATTTACATTTACAGACGTATGTTTTGTTGGGATCCTTTCAACCCAATGGGGGAGTCTCATATTAACCCTTTAAGTCCCAATAGTGACCAACATCAATTTTCTCCTAACAATATCCATAGATTGTCAAGTGCAACATCTATGAGAATTAATCAAATAATCACAAAGAGAAAAATCTCTGATCTTTTATCACTTTCTCCCAACTAATTCTGTAAGGAAATGTATTGAGATCAGTTTGGAGAATTTGTTTGTGGATATTGGGGCTTAAAGGGTTAAATCTGCAGGAGAAATGAGACTCCTGCTAGTGTTTTGTACTGATAGGCGTTCCAATCTAACTTGTTTAAGCTGGGCATGGATATCACAGTTCATTTACACACTAGTGTAATGTTAAATAAAAGAGTCAGACTGGTGGAAAGCTGTCTTTTCCTTAACTCCATCCATAGCCACTTAGTATTGAAAACTCCTGTGAGTCTGAATGTCATCAAGAAACTGCTGAAGGTCATCATCATCAAATCTTCCTTCCAAACTATGACAATGAAAAATAATTAATAAAACAGTGTTGGTTGAGGGTGGAAGTTTAACCCGTTAAGTTTCCTCTGTCCCTTAGAAGTTAAAAACTGCGTTTTTGCATGGTTTAACCCACTAACCCTTTAAGCGCCAAGAGTGATCAGCATCAAATTTCTCCTTGTAATATCAATGCCTTGTAAAACAGAGTGGTCATGTGAATTACGGACATGATCACACAAGAATCTATTGATACATCAGCAAGTTCTCCCCACTACTTTTATTGAAAACGAAAATAGATAACAGATGAGAATTTGAATTTTGATGTTAGGGTTTAAAGGGTTAAGTATCAAGAGTGACCAACATCAATTATCTCACAACAAAATCACTGCAGAATTCAGGGAAAAAGGTTAAGAGAATCAAAAAAATGATCACCAAGAGAAAACGCCTTGATCTTTGATCAAATTCTCCCAACTATTTCTTTAAGGAAATGTATGGGGATTAGTATGGAGAATTTGTATGTGGATATTAGCATGGTATTGACCTTGCCTAGTCCCTAGGCCTCACTATTCTGTGCAGCCTATACATTTTGGGCCACATGGTCTGAGCGAGTTTTCATTCTGAATACGTGACTTACTGAAATACATTGACCTGGAAGCCATGGGAAAACACCGTACAGGGATCCATGAGACGCTCATTCTATAGCCTCTCAAAGGGGCAATATAAATTATAATAATTATTATTTATTGCTTAGTAATAATTTCTCACTAATTGTCATGAAAAGAAAAAAAAAACAACAACAACAACTAAGCTTAAATAATGCAACTTATGTACGTAAATAATGCAACAGGCCAGCAACTCAAAATAATTTTATTCAAGTTTTTTTATTTTAATATTATTGACCTTTGCCTTTTTGCAATTTCATGATAGATATCAAATTAATTTTTGGATTAACAAGAGGCTATTAAGCTCACTCAGTATGAATAATGGTCAACTTTACCATGTAACTTCTTGCTTGGTAATATACTCATTTGTCTTCAATACAAGGGATTAAAAAGAAAAACACAGACAATGTCACGAGACCCACCTCGGAATTAAAGCTTTTGCCTCCTCTGCCGTCTCTGGACATAAATTGGCCAAACAGGCTAATTCAAACTTGTGAAGCTTTTTCTTACCTAGCAAACTGCAGCAAAGATGAAAAAGGAAGTTTACATGTAAGAGAATGTTCTTAAGGCATCTGTAAATTTATAGGTGTACATAACAGTCTAGAGTCTAGATAGTCTCCTTACCTTCTGACTTGGGCTATTGTCTCCCTGTTTTTATATCTACTAAACTTTTGAGTATAATTCAAAGTTTTGATGAAAACTTCTGACAGTTCTTGCTCTTCTTCAGCGCCTTCATTCTGTGTCTTTCTGTGTTCCAGCAACATGTAAACCTCTGAGTTTAGTAGAGTTTCTGCACTTTCAAACTCTGCAAGAGAATTTGATGTCTTTCTTGTTTATTGAAATTTGTCAGTCTCCCAAATAGGGTTTGGACTCTGGTGTTGGGTATTGAGGGAAAGGTTTTATATTAAGTTACTATTATATCATGAAAATTTTCTCAGTCAGCTCAGCACTTGACTGCAAAGTGGGAGGTCGCAGGTTCGATTCGCAGGACAGGACCAATACTCAGGGTCTTAAAATAACTGAGAAATGAAGATGCTACCTTTGCACTGCAAGCAACGAGACCTTTGCATGGCTTGGATGACCACATAAAATGGTGGTCCTGTCTCCAGTTGGAGACGTAAAAATAGTGTCCCCAATAATAGTACTTTTTGCTAAATACATTGGCTTTCTTTACACTAGGCTGTTAAGTAAGACTTAAGAGCTGCTAAGTTTTACTTAAAAAATATGTATGAAGGCCTAAGAAAAATCTCAAGTAACTTTACTTTGCATCTCATTAAAGTCGGAAAGTTGAAACGATTCAAGAAAGTTTCAAGTGACTTGAAAACCATCCTTAAAACTGACTTAGCAAACTTGCGGTTTCTAAGCTTTGAGAAAGGCAAGGCATGTCAATCAATCTTAATTATGTTACGTGGGAAAATAGGCTTAAGTAAACCTGAAGTAAAAAAGACAGGTTGTGTGTGAAGCTTTCTTTTACTTGAAGAATTTAAAATTTACTTTTCTTGAAATATTTCTTAGCTTATTTAGGCTCTAGTGTAAAGACCTACTACCATTGACACTCAAGTAAAGTGCTTTTTTTCTTTAGAATCTTTGGGTAGGGTGTTCTGCAAATTCTCTTTTTTTTTCTCTCTTCTCCTCTCGAGATCAAAAGAGGAGATGCAAACATCAATAATTTTTAGATCTCGCTCCACATAAGTTTAGCATTGACTTAGACTATTCATTTAAGTTAAGTTAATACATCTTAGTCTTGTTATGCTCACTCAACGCGTCCCAACTCTCTGGTAGTATTAACGTCCAAGATGGCGGGACAACGTTATCCTGAAAACAATTCATGGATCTCGCCCCAAAATACGCCTGCTTTGCAGGCTAACTCAACGCCTAAACTGACAACTAGCACCAAGTACCCGAGAGAAAAATATCGTTCTCTTGTGGCCAAAAAGGAAACAGGTGAATACAAACCTTTAGGGAACTGAAGTTCTGTGGCGTCTTCTTCTGTACTTGATTGAGCAGATGCTCCTCCGGTCGCCATGTTGGAAGCAACTAGCTTGGTAACCGGGCATACAGTAGTTTATGCTCTTTCCAGGTTTCCGCAGCTATCTTTAGGGTACCCTTGGTCGGGTAACCAAGCTGCTATGGGGACCCCAAAGGTGATACTTGAGTTAAGTAGAACGGAGATCCATGAAAAACAAGTAACCTCTGGAAAATCAGACTGAATTAAGAATTTTACAGTGGATTTAAAAATAAAATGCAGTCTCCAAATTTTCTCCATCCTTTTCTCCATTGCTTGAAAATATTATCAAGCCAATATTTTGTCTCATATTGGCTCAAAAATGTTGTAAGTGACAAAGCTTGTTAATAACTGTGCCTTCAAACAAATCCTTAAAAATACACGAGTTTTAATTGTTAATAGCGGAAATCAGGTATCCCCCTTCTCTTCTTAAGTATAACTCAAACAAAACAGACACCGCTTTGATTCCTGACATCACACCTTCGAACCTGGCATGTCTATGAACCTCCAATATAGATATGCAAAGGTTGTATTGACACTGTTCAATGTTCTGTAGTGTATGGAAGCAACATTCATAAGAAAATGTTCTCCATTCAACCCCTACAGAGGACAGTTTCAGCAATTACTTTAATAAAATGAATGAGAATCTACATTGATTTCCGCAAAGTTCTTTACTAACATTATACAGAAGAAAAAAGACAACAACCTCGTTCCCAGGGTCAGTAGGAGAGGACCCTGGGAACGAGGTTGATAAAACAATTTAGTTGAAAGAGGAATTAGGCTCCTTTTCATCACTTTATTGTGCATGACATAATTTTATTTCTCAATATTATTTACAACATGGGGAATTTTAGTATATTATATACACTGTACACTGATCTCTTGTAACGTTATAACAGCTATCTACAATATGATGCCATTAACTTGATTTTAAAACTTGCTTACTTTGATTCAAATCACACTATCCTAAACAAGGTTACAATCATTATGGTTATTTTATACATGAAGTAATCACGGTAAGTTTTATTTTTACACAAATGGGAGATGGGCCCCACCTTATTTCAACGCCAAAGAAAACTTTATGTTGAAGCAAATTTGTAAATTTTGGATCTGCTTTTCACGATCTAAATAGCCAAGCTATATCACTGACTTCTTTTTGCAAAAAAAAAAAATCCTGAGAAATGAAAGGACTTCAGGTGGCTTTGAAGACTGAAATCCTTGTCTCAGATTTCTTTGTATACAATAGGACTGAAATTTACAGCTGGCAACCAGCGTATTTAGCGGGCTACTGCAGTAAAATCAACCCGCTACTTAAAGTTTCTAAATATGAGAAACAATACAAAATTAACATAGAAGAATTTGTGGGATAAATGAGAGGTTACTTTGCCTACATGTAAGAGACTGGTACTTATAACAAAACCTTAATGGCAGCCCTGGTGCAACTTTGTACAACATTTTAACTTGATTAATTAACAGGCTCATTTTTAAATATGTCAGTTACAAATTTTTTTTCGGGTAGCCAAATTTTACATGGTAAGTGTCTTTTACAACTTACCAACTATGAGAATGACACATTTAAGAAGAGGTCAATTCAGTTAAAGTCTTCTCCTGTTACACGATAACTAATGCTTCACTCACTGGCATGTTGATGACAGCCGTGATAACAGGAACACTGTTACCCTGATGTAAGACAAACACTTTGATAGAATCTGAAATGCCCTTATCGCTGATGCATTCTACCAGAGTTTCATACGTATACATCAACCCTGGAACAAGCAGAGGAACAGTAATGCAAGGCTTTGACAGCGCATACAGCGAGTCATCAAACTGAAAAGTGATGAGCAGGTTTGTTGATGGCACACTGGATGAAATATTCTGCAGGTTTACTGTCAGCTTGAAGGCTGGGCCAATGCCATGAACTTGTGCTGAGAGTTTTAATGGTTCTGTGGTAGAAGATGAAATGGGGTTTAAGCTCTTTTTTAAGGCGCTGACATAGGATCTTGCAGACATCAGACGGAGCAAATACAAATCATGCTGAAACATTCTGTGCATGCTACTGGCGCTGTCACGTTCACGCAAGGTCTGATCAACAAAGAGCTTTGTTTTCTTTGGGACATTGAGCTTGATGGATTGTGCTGGGGGTGGGCCTGGAGTCAAGTCCTTCCCTTCAAAGTTTGCCGTTCTTTTTAAGATTTTCACAAATAGTCCGCCACCTTTGGTAATTAAAATCAAGGCACTGTCCTCGCGACCAAAGCGGCCAAACTTCATAGCAGTGACAGCATCTGGCATTTTCAATGTATTGACAAGATACTTCTCCTTGTAAATTCTGACTTCACCATTACTCAAAGCAACCATGACTGCCTTGAATCCCCTGGCTTTGTGATCCATCAGACTCATTGTTGTGATGTTGCTAGGGAGATAAACTGTCCATAGTTTCTTCCCTTTAGTCGAGTAACACACCAAGGTGTCATTCATACAGCCAACTATAATACTTTTACCAGTGCGTTCCAAACCAACTGCCTGTGCTCCCAGCTCAATGCAAGCTTTAGCCATCTTACTGCCTCTTTTTAATGTGTAAATCTTGCCATCACGACAAGCAACAACAATGCGAAACTCAACATCAAAGAGGCCATTAACTGAGATGAATACAGGCACACTTGGTAAGTCCATTTTTGCAAGAACGGTGAAGGCTTCAGGATCCAAAATAAAGACATCTTTACTTTCGGTGCCAATCACCAGACAGCTAACAGCATCGTCATCTGCAACACTCTTTTTCATTGTTCCCATGCAAGTGATCACAGTTTGCCGCTTCAGAGGTGCATGTTTGTGGACACTGGCAAAAGCTTCTAGCTCTTCTGGTTCCAGAGAAAGAAGCTTCAGAGAGCGAACTGTAAGTCGACCCTCGCTTCCTTCATTTTTCAAACTTTCCAACATCTCCCTGAGCACAAGGACATCGATTTTATCATCTTTAGCCTGGTTCCACAGGTCTTGCTCTACAGCATTGACTTCCAGTGGTGGTAAAGTGAACTTGAAATAAGGCCTCAAATTCTTGTACACATAAATAAATGGACCAGATGCCACGGCAACAGCAGGGGTACGGGGATCATTTGTATCCATGTAGAAGGATACCAGGGCTGTTGGTAGATCAATAATAGCACTCTCCATGAACAAGGTTGTCCCTTTGAAGACCTTCAGCTTCATGTCAAATGTACCACTGCCTAGGTCTGCTACAAGGAGTTTGTAATCTGAATCTGCATTCAGATCAGCTAAGGCGACTGATGTGGAGAACGTGTACAAGGATGCCATTGGATCTTGATGAGCATTGAGCCAAACGCTCTTCTCAGGTGATTCTTCATTGTCCCTAAAAATTGAAAATAAAAAGAAACAGTGAGAATGGAAAGAGTAGAAGGTTTATGTGGGTCAAATTGTGCACTAGATTCATGTAACAGACCTGCATGAGTCAACTGATGTAAACTGAAACTTAGGAAAATATTGGAGGATTATTGTTGTAAATAAAAAAATCCACTTCTTGTCACAAAGTTTTGTTGTTGTCTATAACTGCTGGTATTCAGGCCTGTATAAATTTATTGACCTGTATTTGTGTGTCGCAGTCCAATTTTTGTTGTTACTGTGTTCTGGGTCTTGTCACTAAGTTTTGTCACTGCCTGTCCGTGTTGATATTTTTTTATCCGGAAAGAATGCATCCTTGTTCAGATCAGTTCAAGATTAACTGCTTCAGTGAGAAGAATGCATCATTCCAGAGAATATTTAGCCTTCGTAGCAGGCGCTTGGAAATAAATGGGCACAAGAAAAAACGTGTGCCCATTTACTTCCTAGCGCCTGTTATGCAGGCTAGAAAATATCCATACCAACCCCATGTGGGGACATTGCAAAACCCAGGGGGGTTGGGGGTTGAAGGGTCTTAAATCAGGGTTGTCAAAAGTAGCTGGCTGCCGGCAAAAATTGCCACCTACTTTGTTAGTATTGGCTGGCTACTCTGCTTCACATTTCTTTATGGATGGTGATTTTTAAATAGAATATCCCAGAACTGGCCGCTTACTTTGACAACTCAGCTGTGTACTTTAAAAATGTTTGACAACCCTGTTAAATGCTAACATTATAACAATGTTAAATGTAATTTCCAGAAGGTAGTGGGCTATTTAAGTCAAACAGTCCTCCAGTGGAAGATTATGGATTTTTTCTGGAACAACGCAATGCATTTTGGGTTAGAGTGAAGCAGCTCTCTGGAGCAGAAGAGACATCAACATGGACATAAAAAAAAATAATACAATACATAGCTCACAACACCTTATAACACTTGCAAAAGGCGTCTAATATGAGAACTTAAATGCAACCGTTGCTAGGTGAAATTCTCACATGTTACTAAGGGTAATCTCAGTAAGCAAGCAAGCTTGCATGACACAGGAGAAAAATTTATGGACGAGTGTAGATCTGCTTTGAAACACATACTTTTTCAAATCGCAAAATAAAATAACTTAGTAAAATATTCAAAGACTCGGTTGCTTATATAAGTAAACTAGGGAACAGATATTTATAATCGATCAGCGGGTCAAAGGCGCCCACTTTAAACCACGAGATATATACATTTTGCGACTTAAAACATTAAAATTAGTAAGGAAACACAATATATACCTTTGACCAGATTTATCCAACTCAGAATCACCCTTAGAACTCATATTTTTAGACTCTAAATAACTGAGAAAACTTGACAAATAACCCACAGACGATCGGAGAAAATGTTGCAGCAGTCTCTATCCCAAATGAACTAGTACCCAAGCTTCTCTCACCAAAGCTGTTATATCCCATAATCCTTTGGAAACTGTTCTTGTCATCATTACACGGCATATAATATAGTCATTGGGTTTGTACTTATGTCACAAAACGCATACAAAATTAATTTGTCTAAGTCTCATTCAACTTCACAACAACAAGATGAAAGTTACCGCAACTTTAGAAGGCGAACAGATATTTAATTTGGACGTTAGTGATGATCTCGAGCTCGAAAATTTCAAGGCCCTTCTCGAGTTCGAATCAGGTGTTCAGTCGTCCCAAATCGTGATCTTTCACAACGGTGTTGCACTGCGAGACGATAAAAAGACTTTGAATGGCTATGGGATCAAAGATGGCGATGTCCTGTTGATGCGGCGTGGAGTTCTGAACGCGCAACCTCTTCCCCCTTCAACAGGTAATATACGGACAACTGGATTTTACACTAGCTTTAACATGCTTTAAGCTGAAGTCAGTTTTCCTATAATTAACTTCCGGTGCCGCATGTTTTAAACTGAAAGGAAAGTTTACTTCCTATGTTTGGAAAAAAAATGTTACAATGGAGTTGAAATTTATTGTTCTTCGAGCATTTTCGAGCTAAGTATATTGCGACTTCTTTTAAGTAAAATTTGATATAGCCACGTGGGTCTTTTATGTTATGACGATATGACGATGACATCATAATTATATTTAATTTTTACTTAAATGCCGACGGTGTTATGTTTTATGTGAAGTAAAATTAAAATTTTGTTAATTAACATTTAAAACAAGCAGAAGACCAAAATTCTAAAACAAGACCCATATGTGTGCTTGTCTCTTTGTTAAAAAGTTTCAAGTATTAAGTAATAGGCGTAGACACTTTCATAGTTATCTACGGTAATAGCCATCTAATGAAAGGGCATTTGTTTTAAGGTGGTGCCCCAGTTGGTGGTTTAAACTGGAGTGATGTCCAAATACCTAATCAATCTCGTCCACAGTCAGCACGCAACCACCCTCCAGCACAACAACAACAGCATGGAGCAGCTGACAGAGACAGCCCAGAGTTCATCAGAGACATGTTCCTAGCTGATCCTCATCAGCTGTCTCTGTTAAAAGAAAGGAATCCAGAGCTTGCTGATGCACTACTGAGTGGAGATTTGCAAGCTTTTGCTGCCGTGCTTCAGAGGCAGAGACAAGAAAGAGCTGACCGAGATATGCAGCGAATTCGCACCATGAATGCTGATCCATTTGACTTAGAGGCTCAGAAACAAATTGCTGAGGAAATCCGCATGACAAATGTCAATCAAAACATGGAGATAGCCATGGAGTATTCCCCAGAATCTTTTGGTAAAGTTGTCATGCTGTATATAAACTGTAAGCTCAATGGACACCCAGTGAAGGCATTTGTTGATTCTGGTGCTCAGATGACCTTTATGAGTTCAGCATGTGCAGAAAGATGCAGTATAATGAGGCTGCTGGATCATCGATGGGCAGGCATCGCAAAAGGTGTTGGCACACAGAAAATTGTTGGACGTGTTCATGTGGCACAGATTCAAATAGAGAATGACTTTTTGCCGTCTTCATTCTCTGTCATGGAAGACCAGCCCATGGATTTAGTTTTGGGTCTGGATATGCTCAAAAGGCACCAGGTTAGATATTCTTAATTTTATTTGAGTACAAATTTGCAAGCAAATAATATTCATACTGGGGTTTGCAGTCCATGCTAGACTTAAAACACAAGAAACTCGTACCCTTATCAGACTTCTTTCCCGTTCTAAACTAACTTAAAATGAAAGTATAATCTGGTAGATGATCTTTAGGCAGGCGATACCCTATTCAGACCAAAGCTCTCTGTTTACTCCACACTCTATACCAGACTAATCTTCTTTAAAACCATACCCTTGGGAGTAGAAAAGAACTAGGGGAGGCCTTCCCTAATTTTTGGATCAGAAATGGGCTGTGCCTGCAAAGCTGAGGTAGCAAGATACTTTATTTTGGTCAGAGAGAGCCCCCACTGCTTTGATGTGACATTTAGTTTTGTGCTGTTAGTGAGGAGTTTGATTAAAAGTTATTAAAAGTGTTTTCAACTCTGGTTGTGGCAACTATGGAATTAAATGAAAGTGACACAATGTTGCAAAAATAAAGAAATATTCAATGTCTGTCCAGGATTAATTTGCAAGAGTTAAAATAATGAGTATCCCCTTGAATAATATCCTCTCTGCATAGGTTGTCCTAAATTTTGGAATGTTAAAGTTAATTAAAGTTGCATGATGGGTTATGTTATTAGTGCTGCATTGATCTCAAAAACAATGTACTACGCATTGGTACAACTGGAACAGAAACACCCTTCCTAGCTGAGTCTGAGCTGCCAGTGACTGATCGACTTGCGTTTAGTGATGGAGAAGGCAAACAGATGATCCAAGACAAACAGCTGGCAGAGATGGAAGATAGAGAACTTGCGGAAGCAATGGCACAATCATCAAAAGATACTTCACAACCACCTGCTACATCTGGTCCGAGAACTGGCAGTAGCTCTTCATCCACATCAGTAACATCCAGTATTCCTGAGGCAAGCATTCAAAGGATAGTTGATTTGGGTTTTTCGAGGGATCAAGCAGTGTCAGAACTGCAAAGAACAAATGGAAACGTTGATGCAGCTGCTACTGCACTGGTAGCAAGGTCATTTGCAAATGTGAGACCACCACCAAGAAGATGATACCACTAGAATGTAGTATCTTATTTCAATTTACTAGTGTCTTCCTTCAGTTCTCAGTTTTTTATTTTAAACATGCAACATGATATCTGACATACAATGAATAAATGGTACTTGTGTTATTGTTTTCGTGAGCATTTGGCTCAGACAATGCTTATGTGGTATCAAGAAATTATTTTTATTCCAGAACAGCACAAATTATCCTTTGTTCCATTGTATCAGTGTTTTGGGTTATTTACCTTGCAAGTCTAACATTCAATAATCGATATAAAAGAGTTTGCTATATGCAGCTATTTCGAGAAAGGTTGTCGGAAAAAGTGCATGTGACAATCCTGAAAGGCATTGTGGGTGGTTTTAAGTTCACCGATCTTTAAAGAAATTTGAAAGAATCGGTACGAAAGGCCGTGGAAATGTGTTTGCGAGTGCTAAAGGAAAGCAACAAAAGTAGGTTCGACAGGTACAGTCGTCAGAAACAGTGTATTGATCATATCCCATATTACCTTTCGGGATTGTCACGTGCACATTTTTCCGACAACCTTTCTCGAAATAGCCGTATGCAAATAATCCCTTCTAGATGTTACAGACTGTAACAGATGTATGACGTTTAGATCCAATGTTGCAAAAGACAGGTTTCTTTCTGCCAGTTAATAATGTTTGGTATAAATTTACCACTAAGGAAATGATGACATGAGATATATATTTTGTTTACTTATTTTACCAACTGCAGTTCTTAGTGATATAAAAGTTCAATTTTGTACAAAGCCCAGAGTGATCAATACTGTCTAGTATTTATTGGTATTTATTTTTTGTCATTTTTATGGTTTAAATTGAGGTTCAACACTCCCAGTCTCCACAAATCATTAAATATAGCCTGCGAGCAAGCTCTCCTATTTGGGCAAAAACGCGTTCTCGTGAGACTCGCTTCACTCGCCCAAATAGGAGAGCTTGCTCGCAGGCTACATTAAATAGACCACAGATTTCCGTTGGTGGAATTTTAGTTTTGAAAATCATTGTCTTTCTGGAACTGTGAAAAGTATTAAAGACAGATTACAGCTTTGTTTTGCTTTGATGTAACGGGTGTTTTGATTTGTTTAAGCTTTGAGGTGGATTTGTTTGATCCCTCCCAGTCCATTACTGTCCACTCTTGTCTTGTGGACATTTGGCTGTTATGGACACCCTAGCCTGTGGTGCAGCCACACTGGTCACTCGAGACCTAGACAGAGAACTCAATATAGTCTATATCGGAGATTTGGGCTCTCTGCGATGTGGGCTATGGACACCCCAATAATACAGTCAACAGCTGCTGAATCCCCAGCAAAAATAAATTAGGGACGTGACTGAAATTAAGTCTCGTTATTATGGACACTGGCTACTTAAGAGACTATTTTGTGATCTTGAGTGTGTCTGCAGTAATGGGAGGACAAAACAATAATTGAAACGAACTATTTAGATGGTAATACTGTTTCTTCTGCCGAAGGTAAAATCATGGAGTTTCTTTTAATTTGGTATACTCTTGACCTAGAAGGACTAGTTGGTCACAAACACACCTGGTTTGTGGGCGTAGGGGAAAGGGGGATTGGCTCAAATCTATTTTCACCCATACGAGATACCAAAGTTGGCCGACACTAAATGGTTTTTGTTATTGGTCAGTTCAGTATGCCTTGGACCATGTTGGTTGATAGGGAAAAAGGGCAAATAATGGGGCAAGCACTACAACACCAATGGCATTAACCCTCCGGTCCCCCAAAAAGGTGACAAGAGAACCCCGGTCATTTCCATATGGTCAGGTAGAGAGGTGATGAACTTGGAGGTTTGTGGGTGGTTCATCACAAGGTAACCCCGAAAAAGAAAAAAACACCTTGCTTTGAACTCTATTTTCTGTTTCTCTTTAGCAATGTAGGAATACCTTATATTCTACACACTTTGAGGTTATCCACAATTTTCTGGATTCCATTCCCAGAAGAGAACAACAAAAACCCCTTGCATTTTTTAATGGCCTCTAATCAGAGTGGCTGAGAAAAAGAGAAATCCAGTGCACGCAAGATCGCGAAGAGAGCACCTCCTTCCAGTGGGCTGCTCAACAAGGTTCATACAGGCAGGCTTCGCCCCAAGGTCCTACCCCTTAGCATTTTATATGCTTACAACACTCCATACAAACCCTTCTAAATTTTTTTGGGGTCGACCCCCCCAAAAATTAGAAGGGTTTGTATGGAGTTTTCTGAGTATAACTGGGCTACGATCTCAGAGACAATTTGCCCCCAAATGCTCATTTTTGGCAAGTAGGCCTCTTGGACATTGTTCTTTCAGAATATTCTGACAAATCCCAAAATTTCAGAAATTTCATTTTTATGACGTCATCACTTTAGTACTCTATTTTGGCCAGAAAAAGAACCCTTTTAGTATTACCTTCTATTGACAAATGGTGCCTCCATCACATACCTAGTTTCTTTGTGCCCCTTTAACTTCTGTAAATGTACTGTCTTTGAAATTTGAATAAATCACACTTAAACCAGAACGTTTTCTTGACTTTTTCACAGCCATATAAGACATAAAACGCACAAGCCTTTTTGAGGCTATTTTAGAGGCCACAATGACAGACTTCCCTACCCTTTCAGATACTTCAACAAGTGAGATCCCTTCCCTTTCATATATCTGAAGCCTGAAAAGGGTATCCCTTTCGGGCGGAGCCTCCCCATATAGGCCATTATTGGGAGTACCCCCTCCCTCCCCTGGCATCCTTCTCCTGAAACAACCATAGACGAAGTTTAATATAACCACCAAATACTCTTCATTGCAAGGCAGTAGGCCGCCAGGCATGGCAGGAGCCCATAACCCTGTGCAGGATAAGTACAAAAAGAAAAAAAAATTATAAAACAAGAAATTTAGAAAGCTTCTGCAAGAAAACTCAAGCGCATATAGGCCTAGCCTGCGTGGCGCCCAAAACCCCCTTTCCCTTCCCTTTCAGACACCTGCCAAGCAGGCTAATATAGGCCAGGCATGTGAATTTCAGTTTTTAGCTTTAGTAGGCAGGAGCATTAAATTATTGCGCGTTTTATCATTGATAAACCAAACATTGGGTCACGAGAGTGAAGAAATTGATTAATTGATCAATAGCATGAGGCAAGAATCTGAAAGAGAGCAATGTACATAATATGCAAGTTGATATTGGAGTTTAAAAGGTTTAATAATAACAACGATTAATTATTATTTAATTTTTTTATTAATTTATTGATTGATTAATTAATTGATAGCATAAGCTTAGTAATTAAACAAATTATGACCAATGACAAAAAGACTAGAGTTATTTCCGTTATCTAAAGACTTGACCAAAATGAAAGTGGTTTTCTTTTTGATTATCTGAGGAAAAAATGAGAAATTTTCACCACCCTTGAGAAACAAAGTGAAATCGAAAATTACTCCAAATTAGTTTGTCTATTAATTCTTAAATCACAGCCAACTTTCAAGGGTATTTCAGTTGCAGCTTTGGAAAAAAGAAGAATTCATAGAAAGAATAGAAGAAATTCACTTGATTACTCATAATATTCAATCTCTGTCATGGGATCAACATGACAGAGCATCAGAACATCAAGCAAACTCAACAAAGTTTTTTATTAAGACACATTATATATTACACCAACGAAACTGTGATGGTTTTTTTTGTCCACCTCACTCAAAAGGTGGAAAACACAATCCAGCGGATAAATCACTATTCAGTGGACAAGTATTAGGAAAACCAGTACAATATCAAATGAAAAGTGATTTTTCCGGGTGGATAGCACTATCCAACGTTTTAACAGCAGTAACTAATGTTTAACAGTTATAAGTAACATAATAAAACATCTGTGCATTCTGCCATTGGTTTAAATAAAAGATGTACTCTGTTTTTTACAACTAAAAGTTGAAAGAGCGGCCCTCAGCGATGTTTGGTCATTTTGCTACAGGATTTTAAAACTAAAAAGTTGACTGTGATAATTTATAAGTAAAATCTGGATCAAAAAAGTATCAGAGCTTTATCTCTGTATCACAAGGGTTGTGTGATGGAAATTGGGCTGAACAACTATGAAAAGCACCCTGACTCTTTCATTCCTAATACCGGTACTCAACAAAGTTAAAAGTTCCTTTTTGGCAAAAGCTAAGAAGTAAAACATACTTTTTACTTGAAGTTGTCAAAGAGGTTTTAATTTAGTGGTTTGGTAATCTTACAGTTTTCCATCCACAGATACCAAAGTTCAAAAAGACAATAACCTGGCCATAATGCGGTATAGGAAGAAAAGGATTAAAAACTGCAGTGTAACAAAACGATTGGTAACATCCTTAGGGCTTAGGGGAGTGTAGAAACAAGGTGATAGTCGACAACGACTTCAGGTTAAATACGTGTACAAATTAAGACCACTACAGTACAGTGTATAACATGAAAATCCTGGCACTTTAAAAAGCATCTGTTGGTTGCACTTTACATGACAATTTTGGTGATAACTAAGATTGCGTGACGATAAACGCCTTCGACAGTAACACCTCAACATAACTGTCACATTCTCACAATTTCAACAGCAGAGTTCTTAGCCTTCATGGCAGGAATCTAAAGGAAGAGGTTGAGGGGGAATAAAGACGTCCAAAATGGACACTCCCCTTATACAGTTGGTGTTTTAAGCCCTTAAGCCCCCAATATTGCAAAATTATGTTGCACATTTATTGAACATCTCTATTAAACAAAACAGAAGCATGCAAGCAAAGGTTGGTTTTGCGGCATTGGTTGAACTTCAACTCGAAAATGCAACTCCATGTTCACAGGGTCATCAAATGGAGGAGTAAACTGGCACTGAAACTGGAATATCAACATACCAATTCTCCAGACTTCTCCAAACATTTTCTTACACAACTAGTTGGAAGAATATGTAAAAAGATCAATGCATTTTCCCTTAGGTGATCATTTTGTTAATTCTCCTAACCTTTTCTCTTGATTGTGTATTGATATTATTAGGAGAAAATTGATGTTGGTCAATCTTGGGGCTTAAAGCGCTCATCTCCTCCTTCCTTCCTCCCCTGCTCCAGCAAATTCCTGCCATGCAGGCTACAAAGCCCAGTGCAATGCAAACAAATTATATATACCTAATAGTACAAAAATATCATGTCTTTACCGGCATACTTTACATAGCATCCTATAAATTTATTTATAATATAAATGCAAAATGTGCTAAGCTTGTGCATTGAAATAAAAATTTATACAAACACCATACTTTGCATCCCCAAAAACACGACTCACCCACAAAATTCACAAAAATTTGTGACATAACTTATAGCAAAGCAAGCAAAACAATTATTTTAGTGTCATACAGTTTTCATGAATAGTCGGTTTTTAACTTACAGTATTAACTCAAAACACCGCCGCAGCCACATCTTGCTGATGTTGTCTTATTTAAGGGCAATACTTTTTCAAGAAGTTAGTTTTCAAGGTCTTTGTCCCTTTTCAGATCCAAATCAAGAAGAAAAATTTATGACAAATCATATTAATAACAACATGAGCAAATACAATGTCACCAAATAACCACTGTATTGTTACTGAAGAGAGCAACACTTAGGGGGGCAGCAGCACTATTTGGAGAAAATAAACAATTTTTAGGGGGATGAAGGAGCAAATGATCACCCTACCCTTCCCTTCTCAGTTGTTTTATAGTGGCTTGACTGGATTTTTAGGAGAGATACCTCCCAAACTTGAGTATTTACTACATTGCTATTATCATAGACATTGGAAAACAGTTACTATGGTGGTATTAAATAAGAAAGAAAATTTGTAACGATTTGTGTTTTTTTTACATCAGAGTTGCCATGGCAACATAATGCTGCCATTAATTTTTTTGCAAAGTAACTGGAAATACAAAGGCAAGTAAATACATAATGGCATCATAACATAGCCATGGGAACTCCAATGACAGATATGGATCATAACAAATTTTCATCTTTACATAATACAGCTGTGGTAACCTTTTTCCAACATCTTTTTTAATGGCATATTAGTAAATGCCCAGATTACAGATGTATCCCACTTAAAAATCCAGTTGAGCCACTTTAAATACATTTTAAGTTGGGGCAGTCTGGAGAGCAAAAGAAGGTAACCTAACTCAGTTAGGCTTTGGAAATAAAGGTTCCCCTGCAGGGCCAGGTATGGTGACAACTTTCCAGTTAACAAAAAACAGAATGAGTGTAGGGATTGAGTAAACTATCGCAACAACCAGCAGAGCAATCAGTGATGATTTCCATGAAGCACGGAACCTTACTGGGCCCATCAAGCACAGCAATGCTACACAGATTGTCAGGGTGTAGTAAATTGATACTGCTGTGTTGATGGCCAGGATTTGACCAAACTTGGCAAACAGCTGAATTGTGGCAAGGCACAGAGGTATTGACGCCACTATTGTTGTTACAGCTGAGCTAAGAATGGCTGTGCCAATGTGAGACACAGCAGCTAATGACCTCCAACCACGAATTTCCTGTAAAGCAAAGAAGCATGATGATCGTTAGTAAGAGAGAATAAATGGTCAGATACTGATGTGTGTTTTACCACAGGTGGACCATCTGAACTATTCCAGGCATTGTGATGTCACGTGTGACATGCGATCCCGTACATTTACTGTATTTTGTAACTCAAGCTCTCAGCTTGATTCAAGTGATTGGTAGAAATGCTTCATAAAACACAGAATTTTGCTCCCTTTTAATCCCAAATGTTGATTTAATGTAAGAAAAATGAATAAAGATAACTTATCATATGTTTTTGGTGGCGTGTTCTTAGTTTTTGTGATGTTCTCAGTAGCTAAAAACCGACACCCCCAACAAATACATAATAAAATGACAATGCTTGGAAATTCAGTGGTCGCTTGCAACAGAAACTGAGAGCGGCAGTTACATAATGTATGGCATCACATGTTGTGTGTGACATCACAATGCCTTGAACAGTTCCGATGGTCGGCCAGTGGTTTTACTGGCAAATAAAGATTAGACTTCTCTGTTGAACAAAAGAAAAATTAAGGCATCCTTAACTGCTTATACCCCTGTACCCGCATACCAATTCTCTTGACTGATTTCCACACATTTCCCTACAGACTGTGTTTAAAGATCAAAACATTTCTTTTAGGTAATCTATTCACTATTTCTCATAACCTAGTCTCTTGATCATGTATTGATGTTGGTCACTCTTGGCATCTACACTGCTGTAAGGGTTAATAGTGAGAGATATTTATAGCGGGCTGCAAGACAAATTTCTTGTAAAATATAATTATGTACTTGTGTTAGAGAGGCCAATAACATTTGCATTTACAATATATTCCATTTATTGAAGCACAACCCATAAAATAATCAACAAATACAATAATGAAGAAAAGTGGATACAAACATGTAGGGTAATGGACTCCAATATAATAGACAGATCAGACAAGATATTTAAATATAAACCAACCTTCGACGAGGTTAGAGTTGCAGGAATGGAGTTTCCAGCCATGATGTAGCCTTCTACGAGATGAACACAATAATCCACTGATGTGCCAACTAATATGGAAAGAGAAATAGCCTCCACTGCTCCCAGCTGCCATGATGCTAAGTAAAATATTGCCACAACTGTACTTAAAACACCTTCAAGAAAAAAGCACTGGGGTTAGTATTATTGCAGCTGAAGACCTTAACTTCAACGACCTGATTTGTTGCATGGCTGGCACAATGCGCAACATAGCTTTACAACTCTTTTTACAGCAACGTTGCTTTTCAAAGGGTGGATAATGCTGTCCTGCACTGGATAAATCTAAATCTCTATTCAGTGGATGACACAACTGGTTTCCTTAATGCTTTTCTGTTGGTTGGAGAGTTAACATGGATAGCGCTACATTACGTTTAAACAACCGGGGCCTGAACCTTAAAGTCAAGAAATCCACTTACTTAGAATGGTGATCGTAACAATCAGTGTCAGAAAGAAGTTGGCTGTAAAGATGGCAACTAAGCCCAGACACCATGCGAGTGACAAAGCAATGCCATAGATAGCACTGTTCACAGCAATGACTTCCATAAATGTCATCACCCATTCTTTGCTTGTCTGGAAGGCTGTCTTTAGACCTTTGGGATAAGACTTGAGTTCTTCTTCTAAGAAGTTGTTCCAGTTGTCATAATCCTTTACTTTCTCTTGAGAAGATTTTCCCATGAAAACAGTCTACAAGAAATGAAAGAGATGTTTGAGTTTTGTTTTAGTCATATAAACCATTTCTATACGGCCACTTAAAATAACATTCATGAATAAAATAGGATTTCATAAAGCCGAAACCAATAGTTGAGGAATTGCGCACATTTTAGTCATTCTACTGATGAACAGTTATGACATTCCAGCAAAAACAATTTGCCTGTCTGTCTCCTTTGAATACAAAAGAAATTATGGTTTAGAGACTCAGTCATGTGAGGGCTATGATTTAGCAGGTAATTTAGTGGTGCCAGCTTCTCCTTTCCAGAACACCTATGTGCAGGGTACCCAATAGTTTTAGGGCAGCTGGGCTCCCTGATGAGTATTTTACATACTGACAAAAATAAATAAATGAAAAAATAATAAAAGTTCTTTAGCCAAGGTAACCTCCTCAGAAAAAAGAGCTTTTATTTAATGATCAGAGCCCTGCGAAAATTAGGAAAATGAATCATGGGAAGTTTTTGCACCCATCCTTTGGAAGAAATAAAACAAAAAACAGCAACGTATAATAATTATACTGCAAGAAAGAAAAATCTAGAAAAAAGAATATTAAGCCATTCTGTAAACTCTCAGTTCAGGTTTTATCAAATTGAAAACATGGTGCAGCAGAGAGATAATAATCTGCAAGTTTATTTAACAAAACTCAAGCTCAACTGAACACCCACAGGATCATCAAATTGTTGTTAGGACCAAAACTTAGTCTTAATAACAGCATAGCCATGAGCCTTATAAAATGATTATACATATAAGCAGCGCTGTCATTAAGGGCAGGAGGCCAGGGATTTTCCCCGGCTAGTATGAATTTAACCCCGCTTACTTAACTAGTAAAACAGAAGAAAAATAGAGCTAAGCAGTATCACTAGCTGTTTGATTCCCTGCCTACATGTATCGTTTACCTGGCAACTTAAAATTTCAATGCAGGTTTAATGTAAGGGAGTACAAAGGCCTTGAACCTTTAATTCGTGTTTTTTTATTAAATTGCAGACCAAGAACCCCTGCCAGAAAATACTTAATAACAAAAAGCAATACCGATTCAAATGCCATCTTCATCCAGTAGGTATAGTTGCCATGTTTAGGGTCCTTTGACGGCATTTTCATGAGCTTCGCACGCGATTTCCCTGTGCTGCGCATCGCTTTTTTGATCTTTAAACAATCTTTGTTCCAGTCATCGTGACGCCTTTGAGGGTCGTTAATGTAGTCCATAATCCATGTCGGGAAACAATCTGCCCCACCAGGTCGAACCAGCTTGGAATTGTTGCTAAGTTTGTGGCACAACCGGCATGCATACATGAGAAATTTTGGCCAGCTGTTTAATAACAGGTCAGTGAAATCATAGTCTGGAACAACGTCACCCTAAAACAGAAATGTTCATCCTCTTAATACCAAAAAATGCACTTCTCTAACATTTAAATTTGCAGACAAAATCCTGTGGAGTTACCATTCACGTGAAACCTTATCCATCAAAGGATTTTTGCATAGCATTATTCTTTTAGAGTTTTAGAAAAAGAAATTTGAAATTAAAGGCTTGACTGTACTTTTTAATATCCAGTCACTAATGAACCAACTGCTGCACTCAAGATTTTAATGTGAACATTTAATGTTTAACTTTACCTTCTTCTCAATAACATGTTCTCTAGTTATTTTGCTGCGATCGATGGCTTTCAAACCAAATATCACATAAACAGTCGCTGCTGTATCCACTAGGGGTTTGTCAATAGCCTTACAGCTGCCTGGTGGGCACACGGTAGGTAGTGTTGTGTCACCAGTTGAAGTGGTAGACCCAGCACCAGATCTGCTGGTGGCTATATAACATGCAGTGAAAACAATAGTTTATAACATTTACCATTGATACTTATTAGTAACAACCAAAGGTTATGGGGTGCGCACGATATGGATTGAAAGTCAAAACACTTTTGCTCCTACGCTAGGCTTTGCATAAATTTCATGCAATAGATGGTGGAAACACGCGTAATCAGATTATGAGTGATAAAAGGTCCAAACGCGCATCAGATCAAATTGCATTCTGAGCATTCCATTCATTCTCAGTGGAAGTCCAAATGAAGCTTGCAAGCCAGCTATATAAGCACCTAGCATGCATAGTAGTAACCAGGAGATTATGATTGCAGGCTCCAAAAGTCGAAAACTCATTACCCCTTTAAGCCCTAAGAGTGGTCAGCATCAAATCTCTCCTTGTAATATCGGTGCTTTGTAAAACAGAGTGATCATGAGAATTACGGACATGATCACACAAGACAAATTTTGTCGCGTTTGTTAAGGAACAGTGGTCATTCCTATGTACTTAGGACTGACGCTTATTTAAGACTGTTTTATCAATAGGTGTCTTTTCAATTTTATCTAATTGTCAATTGTAATCGGGAACATTTGTTTTTGGAATTAATAAAGAGCTTATTTATTATTAGAATATCACTTAAAAGGTGCTTCTGTTTACTTTACTGTATATCTATTCATGTACCTTGCTTGAGTTTTTGTGTCGTCTTTGGTGGCTCTGTGATAAAACAAAAAGGTTTTACCTTGACAAAGATTGTAATAAGTACATCCTTGCAATTCTCTGCTTCTGACAAGGGAGGTTTTTTTGTGAGTGCAGTCAAGAACAACATCAGAGCAGTAGATACAGGGATTATAATGAACACAAGGTAACAAGAAAATTCCATTTAAAGCCTTTTCATGAGAATCATAGGGATGAAAGTAAACTAACCTGTAACATCCTGAGAAGTGGATTTCTTGGTGCCCCTGGTTGGAGACCTAAAACATTTGTTTTTATTTAATACTTGAATGCAAACACTACGGACCCTCTTATGAGGAAACATGAATTTCAGGAGGAGATAAGTAGCCCAGTATAAAAAAAACATCTCCGTCCTATTGAAGTGTTTTCACAGGACATCACAACGGTCATATTGGTGTTCCAAAACAATGAAGCGGCCGCCATGTTGGTACTCTGAACCAATCCTGTGGGAATTTGAACTCTTTTCTTACGTAAAAACTTTCTTTTGCTCCAATAAATTTGCATCTAGATGCTGGTCATGTGAGTGAAAATGCTCTTTTCTCCATCTTGAGTAATGTTTACAACAAAAACCAGCAGAATTGCATTAAAAAGTGTACAGCAAGTTGTTTGGACTGATACAACACACCACAATGTTGTGCCAAAGCATAGAACACTTAATTTCTTCAAGATCTGTTCATTCTTCTAATGAAAAATCTTAAAGTTTTCTATTATTCTGGTAAAAAATTCAAAATATATTAACCTGTGAGTTATCAACGGAACTTTTTTTAAGAGCATTGTATGATGTCTATAAATTTACATAAAATTATTTTGTTACCTATTGTTGTTCTTGATCTTACTTGAGATTAAAAATGAGCTAAATGTATATAAATGTATAAAGTCTTTCCCCAAACAAATAAATATACAAATTTATGCATAGGACTGTGCCCTAGCTATGCCCAGTAGCCCGCAGCACCTCACTTTTACTTTTGGGTGACTAGGATCAAATCTTAGTTTATGCTGGGCGCCCAAATTTTCCAGAGCACTGGGGTCCACAAAATTTCTCGTAGAGCACAGCCTTGATAATAACTACACAGAATCAAGTTTCTTACATGACAACCAGTCTCTAAGCACACATGCAATTTAAATAATGTACTGAATGTCATTTTCTAATTAAGATCATTACTTTAACTTTTTTGAAACAAGCCTTACTTTGATGCCTTTTGAGTTCCAGGTGTTAGTGTCAAAGTTGATGATTTCTCAGGCGGAAGAGTGGTAGTTTGCCTGTAAGCTGATGTGGTAGACTTTGTTGGATTGGACTGCTGTTGTATTCCACTTGACTTTGGCTTGCCAGGTCGCTGTGCAGCAGTAGCAGGGGAGGGCGTAGTTGTGGGGCTTTTCAACCCATTTGTCTCCGTAGCTGTTGTTTTTGGTGTCTTAGGGTTAGGAACTTGGTTGGAGTGTACATTATCATTGCCTATGATATCCAAGCCTAAATCATTCACATTAAGGTTGTCACTACTCATATTGTACTTCAAGTACAACAACTGCTGTAAATTGGTGCTTTCCTTGAAAAATGCTGGAGGCTTTGTAGAAGCATGGATCATACTGTCTAACGTTACGGATGCCACAAGGACCATCACAAAACACACGACAACAACAATAGGATATTTCTTAATTGGAACTCCCCACCAACGGTACAAAAAGCTTTGCAGAAAGTTGCCAGATCGGCCAGCCTGTCTAACTGTAGATCTTGACTGTGAGGTTCTGCTCCGCATAAGTGGTGTCGACAGTTGTATATCAAATGTGCCATTAAGATCAACGTACATGGCCAAGTCGCAGTCACTAGAGCTTGGCGAAGGGGATTGAGAGTTTGATCCAGTGCTGTCGAGCTGCAGTAACTGATCATCATCATCTTCTTCTTGGAATGATTGCCGCACAGAAAGTTCTAACTCAACCGATGAAGCTGATGAAGGCTCACTTGCAGTGCGGTTTTGGTCATTTCCTGACAGGAACTGAACAATGTCATCTGCAAAACAGTGGTGGATTCAAAATCAATACACAATGATAGCAGAGCTGTCGCGGGAAGCGCGCGCAGTGGAGCACCATGGGTAAAAAAATGTGGTAAACTACCCATCCAAGAAAATTTGGTAATCACATGACTGTACACCAACTGCCCGACTGTCCGTCTGCACCACAGGCATACCAATGTAAAATAATTCAGTCAACAGGTATGGCAACCTAAATGCAACGGAAAGAAATCGCATGGCCACCCGGACTTTTAGAGTGAAAAAACAACAACAAAGTCGTGTCTTTTTCGACGTTATTTTTGATGTTTACACTCATAACAGAGAAAGAGCTAGAGCGAGTGATTGAAAACAGAGGAGAAAAATTTTGTAGGAAGAAAAACATGAAAATTCAAAGCGGCTGTGAGACAATGAGAAATGCTAGCGGCCAGCAAAGTGAAAATGAGCGGCAGTGAAAAATAAAAGTGAACATGAACACAGGAGGTAAAATATTGGGTAACCACATACGACAATTCCTCAAAAAAAATAATGTGCAACTAGGAAGTTTGACGTTTTAGTACTACAAAACAGCGTTGTAGTTATGCAAAACAACGGCAAAGAAAGACAAAAAGTGTGCTGCACGTGCAAATTTGTTGGTTTGCTAATTAGAAAAAAAAAAGTGTGATGCACATGCAATTTGTTTTTTTGCTAATTAGATCTATTGATCTTGATGCCATTTTCATTTTCCTCCCCATTTAGCATTACACGATTTAATTTTTTTTGTTTACAAGTATTATTAACCAGAGCTTCGCCTTTAGCCCTGGCTAAATCTATACATTATTTGTATCCCAGAGCATAGTTAGTAGAGGAGACTGGTTAAGAAAGCTGGCAAACATCAAAGATGAAAACAACAGTGCTGCAGTTTATGTTGGAAACTCCCTAAATAACTTTGTCCAATCTTATGTCTTTTGTTCACAAAACAATGGTGACTGAATAAATTAACCCAATGTTTCTATTGATCCATTAGCTCGAAATAATAGGAATGTACATAGTCAAGTCAAAAAAGGCAAACATATAAACATATAACAAAGGAGTCAATGGATTTCATCACCATAATGCACTTTACCAACTACGCCCAGAGCTTTCAATCTTTGAGATTCATAGTGAAACCTTGATAGAATACTGAACAATATTCCTCACTCAATAACAATAATTACTTACAGGATCCTAATCATTATTCTTAATATTAAATAAGCTTGTTTTCATGAACATAAATGTTTTCTTGCTCCTTGGGAAGGAAACTTTTTGAGGTGTCCTAGCAATATGACAAAATTTTTTTAAAAAGCTTGTCTACGGTCCAGGTGTAACATCCAGATGAATGTGAAAACTGGACGGGAGGTAGCTTGAAGAGCACACTTTTTTTTTTTTTTAAGGAAAACTCAGAGGTACACTGATCATGTCCGCCATCTTGAAATCCTCTCCCTTTGAATCTTTTGTTGACACGCCCCACCTCTCTGTCAGTTTCGACATCCAAGATGGCAGGAGAACATTAGTATCATTAATTGTTCACACTGCAAAATATGCCTGCAGAAGGGAGGCCAGATTTCTCAAGGTGAATTACTTACCAGGTAAGGTATATCTCACATTGTCAAACAAATGACTGGTCCAGCCACAAATAAAATCAAATATGACTTCCTCCCATTTGACAATGTACCTGTGCCACAAATTAAGAACAGGGGGAATGGTACAAAAGACTGTTAACCAGCAAAAGCTCACTATAAGTGCCATGAACAGACCAAAATCACGAATTGCAGGCATCTGTTATAGGAAAGAAATGAGTCATTCAACATGAGCCCAGTGATGAAACTGATCATTAAAATAAAAGAAAAGAAAAGAAATTCCATGGTTTATTAACCTTTTGCACCTTGAAGCAGCCAAAAACATTGAAAATTACATTTAAACTTTCATTTTGTAAGAATAGTATGGACAGTACACCTTAAAACATCACATCAAAGTAAAAGTGTACTGCTAAAGAGTGTATGTTTCAATGATTGCATAAAGTAGAACCTGGTGAATATGAACACCAAAGGGGTCATGCCATGGTGTTTGAATTATCCAGATTGTCTGCACACTTGTTACGTTGAACTGTGAAAGGTTTTTGAACCCAGGAGTCATTTCAAAAGTAGGTTGAGTTTGATCGTCCAGGTGAAGGTAGTCCTGAATAGGACTGTTGTTGTTGACCAGTGACTGACAGAGTCAAAGTGAGTTGTATCATGTCAGTTGATGGTATTATACTCTGGTTATTGATCTGATTGGTCAATTACGTCGCGATGTTATTGGTCGTCTGTCAGTTAAGCCGTGATGTTATTGGCTATGAAGACCCGTAATCAGTAATTGGTGCATTTTGATCCGTTGAATTGATATATGAGACTAATAACAAAACACTGACTGGATAAATGGACAGACGCAAAGAAACGACTTCTAATCTGTTCCACAGACTTACAGTCCTACAAAAATAATTAGACCATTCTTTTCTTGCATAGTCATTAATTTATTAGAGTCAAACATTTTTTAAATTCGTACCTCAGAAAGGCAATTCGCAGAAAATGCTGCTGCTGTGGTGAATGAAGTGAAGAAGGTGGCTTTCCCAGCAGTGCACAAAGTGTGAGCAATACGAGTTTCCAAGTTTTTGGCACCATGTGCTTGACGGAACGTGTTTATGAAAACAAACACATCATCCACTCCAATGCCAATAATGATGAACACTGAGATACCACTTAGTATTCCCACACTCACTTTTTCAAACACGACACGGAAGAAAAAGTAAGCCAAGCAGATTGGTGTAAGTAGACTTACGATCCCCCAGAATGTCAGCCACAATGAGAACCTAGTGAAGACTAACACAAATGCTGCAACAAAAACCATGGTGAAGATAGAGAGTCTGATGTCAGCCCAGAGAGTCTTGTCCACCTCATAGTCAAAGATATCATTTCCTCCATAAAGGATATGAACTTTGCTGGATATGAATGAAAAGGGAATCAGGTTAGCAAGGGTATAACTACCAGTATAAAAAAAATTAATATAGTCACTAGAGAATATGGCCCAATAGAAAATGCAGTGGTGGATTTAAAAGGATTTACTGAAAAACCTAAGGACAACTCAGATAAAGTAAAAACCAGTGAGTAAGAACTAACATTTTCCCAAGTTAGCCTAGACAGGTTCAAGATTACATAAATGGTAATTAGCACAAGTTTAGGTTATTTAGGTTCTTAGGTTCTTATTTTATGATGAAAACAAATAATACAAGTTGCTGACGGCATTTTGTGGCACCAGGGATGTAGCTTAAATTTATAACAGATGGGAAATGGCATTTGATGGGGGTAAGGTGGGGGGGGGGGAGGGGGCGGGGAAGCATTGGGTAATACTGTATGAGTACTGTATGAGAAGAAGACAGTTGCCTTTTTAAAGACTGTAATGTTTTTCAGCCGGAAAAATCAAGTTGACAACCGGGTATTTTCCCTAGCTCCCAGCTATTATCTACATCCCTACAGTGATATGCAGTTTATTCCTTTTATAGAATCTCAATATATATATTTAGCCCTTATTCTTTTCAGTGCCAAGCGTTACGCTTTAAAAAATCCATATCATAAAATAGAAATCCTGGACTAACTTACATGTTATTGTTACATTGTAGCAGAAACAAAAAAAAAAACTAATGATAAAAAAATAAAATCCTAAGACAGTTTATAAACTCACTGAAAAGATAGGTCTTCAACCCAGAATTTATTAACTTTATTTACATTGTCAATCGATCTGATATCAATAGGCACATTGTTCCAGAGGATAGGGACAATGACTGAAAAGGCCCTGGTACCGTATGCCTTTAGGTCACAGGCTTCAATAACAAATTGCCATTTTTTTAGAAGATGAGCGATTAGGACACCTTGCAGGTTCATAAATGCGCAATGGTACTATCAGATTACCAGAAGCTAAATTGTTAAGTACCTTAAAACCAGGGCTGTGCTCTAGCAGAGCCCAGTGGCCCCTGGTGCCTAACTTTTGCTCTTGGGCAACTAGAAAATCGTATTTTTTTAAACAATAATTGTTTAAAAAAAGCACTGTGCTCCGTTTAATTTTCCTTAGAGCACACCCTTGCTTAAGCCATTCACTCCTGGAGATTTTGCCGAAAAACGCGTGTTGAAGCTAGTCGAGTGGTTTTCTGGTCACTGTCGTGCTATAAAGAGCTAAAACTTACCACAAACTGGTTTACAGGTCGTACACTTCGCTGCCTTCTGATCCAGATGCAAAGGATGTGGATCCACACGGGCGGTTACAGGTGGTTCAGGGGCGAATGGGTTAAAACATATGAGATTAATCTTAAAAATACTATTATTCTCTGCTCCATCCACTGGTAGCCAGTGCAGCAGTACATTGCAGTTGGAGTGATAAGACACTGATGCCTCCAAACTGAGAATCCTGAATGTTCACTTATTGTATTCCCCCAAGTATACAGAATTTTTAACTAGCTTTTAGAAAATAAGAACCTGTTTCAAATTTTAGGCTAAACAGGTTCTTGTATAGAGGGGGCCTAACTGGCAAATTTAAGCCTTCTTACTCGCAGGTTTTTACTGTATTTCAAGAATTTTTATTATGTTAATGAGCTATCACTACCAAGACAAAGATCAAGACAAGCAAGAAAGCCACAAAACCACCCATCCAAGCACACAGCTAGCTGCAAAAGTCAAATTCTTTGCATCTCAGGCAGCTGCATTCAGAGAAAATAACAAATTAAAACTGGGATACAAAGAAATTTGTGATTAGTGATCAATTGCTCCTCTTTGTCGCAAAAGAAGGGTAAGGAGAACAGCAGGGAGATCATGCATATTCATGTCTTGATATAGGGCTTGATTAAATCCTGCTGGTGAGAGTCAAACAGTTGTCATATTTTATCTTATTCTTATCTTATAGGGCTTGATTAAATCCTGCTGGTGAGAGTCATACAGTTGTCATATTTTATCTTAAGAGATCATTATCCTATTCCAATGTACTTGAGGGTGTATGTTTGACTTAGAAGCAGGAATCAAAGTAAAAATTAAACGCTGGTTATTATCAAAAAGGGTAAAACTTAAAGAGTGTTTAGAACTTGTCAAAAAATGCTTGACATATAGGGTAGATGTTCAAAATATTAAACTATTAAACATGCAAGGAAATTTAGTTTTAACAACTGAGTTGACAGAGTAAACTTGTCATGCAAATCATTATTATTAAAGATAAGCGTGGACTCTCAAGGTCCACAAAGGCTACGCATTAATGTTACAACACAGACCTCAAGACTACAACATTAAAAGTACAGGCAGAAGTTAGATTTACACCTTACATAAAGACTATCCATCTCCTCAACCCATTTGCCCCTGAACCGCCTGTAACCACCTGTGTTTATCCACGTCCTTTCTACCCTTTGTGACCTCATCAGTTTTAATGGTCGAGGAGAACTTTGTCCGCTAACTTGTGCAGAGTGAAGAGATCTTTCAAACCATACCAGAATGAGCACAATTCAGTCAAGGACACCAGAGAAAGAGGCAAAAAAACCATGTAACATTGGCCTGAAAATCTTCATGAAAATCTTGTTCCATTGCTCACCTACCTTTTCTTTCACCTAATCCTAAGATCCTAAAAGCTTTCCTAAAAACTCTTCCCACCAAAACGAAGCCTACTAAATTCCCAGCGAGAGAAAAAAAATGAGGCAAGAAAAGCGGAAAAAGAGGGGAGTAGAGTAGAGTATGCTTTCTGCGCATGCCTGAACTTCGCAAACTGATATTTTGCATCTGGATCAGAAGGCCATGAAGTGTACGACCTGTAAACCGGTTTGTGGTAAGTTTTAGCTCTTTATAGCACGACAGTGACCAGAAAACAACTCGACTAGCTTCAAAACGCGTTTTTCGGCAAAATCTCCAGGAGCAAATGGCTTAAAGTAAATAAATAAATAAATAAATATATGGCTCAGTCAATTCCAAGCATGCCCATTCCCACCCCCCTCTTCCAGGGTTTTGCGAGGCCTTTCTTTGCAAAGTTACTGCACACGAACAGCGAGCAGTGAAGCCACAGCCGCAGCATATGACAACAAGTTATGGTATGGATATTTTCTGGAATCCCACATTGTACTTTTCAAATGACAGGGCTGTCATCAAGTTTTCAAGCAGTAAATTAAGATTCACCTGCACCCCTCTCACAAAAATTTATTGCCTTACCTATAGCTTTCCAGTTTGATCACCCGTAACATCAAGTGAGCTCAGCTACAATAGGTGTTACAGGTTATGGCTCTTAATAGCAACTATGTATGAAATACATTTTCCGTTTTGAAAGGTGGTGGGAAATCTTCGATAAATGTTAAGTTCAACGATGACAAAACTAATACTCCAACCCCCTAAGCATAACTTTCATGACACATGCCCACAACTTGACAAATGCCTGATATATGCCCCAGGGGGGGTGGGGGTGGGCATGAACGTACTCAAAAAATTGACTGATTTGCGAAAAAAAAAACATCAGTGAAACTAAATAACCTAATTTCAAAGCTGCATTTTAAAGCTACTCATAAAGCACTGTAGAAAAAAAGTGCGGTTTAATTTTAAGCCTCAATGATTTTTCATTGCATTTCATGACGAAGCAGTTCGACAACGCTTTTAGGTATAGCTCATTAGTGATCGTGAATTGTTTACAAATTCCTGTTTTCAGGAAAACAAATCCTAAAAAATGCAAACAGACACGTTCTTCTCTTATCTTCACTTTATTTAAAGCACCCAGCTTCAAGGCAATTATTATACTTGAGAAGCATAAAAACATCCGTATAATCTTGAACAATGAGAATGCTTTGAAATGGCCGGTTTTCTTTACCTGAAAAGCTCTTGAAGCTCTTATCTACATGTATCATTTTTGTGAAAATCCTTTTACATCGTATTTAAATTCAACAAAAGCATTTAAGCGAGGGCGTTAAAAAGAGACGGCTTCCTACTTAATAAATGTAAGCTTATCTTTATTTAGGAGGAAAAAAGATACTTACTCGGTTGACATTTTCTTCAAAGCTTCCACATATTTGATCAGAAAAGTCTTGAAGGATTTGCTCTGTTGTTTGCTATTGTACCCATACTTCCAGTGCAAAGGCGAACCAAACTTTATTTCGGCACGTAAAAACCTGCTCTTTCGATGGTCTTTGGAGAACGAGTCGTCCACAAACCAGTACGCGTAAGGCTTTGTTAGTAGCAGTTTCAAACTGTGATCTATGCTTTCTTTCGTCAGGTTAACTTTTCCTTGCCCGTCATAGAAAAGACCCTTGCTCTGTTTAAAGGACGGAAAGAAAAAGTCTATAAGCGAAATTGGAGGCGTACAGAGATTTATATCAGCAAGAAAAGGATCGATCACTGCCTTGCTCCATTTCCAACAAAAATCAGCAAAGTCTTCCAGCCGTATCAGATTCTGTTCAATTTGATGAATAGTTTCCAAGCGCTCTTTCGTGAAAATGTTCAGATCAGATTCATCTTTTCCCACAGCAAGATACACGAGTTCCAGAGTCCATTTCGGTCTTTGTTGAAAATGATAGGTATTTTTTTCCGTTGGGTTTATGTCTGGAATCCCGGCTGACCGTTTTCGCCGGCCTTTTCTGGGAGGTTCTCGCCGAGGAACCTTCTTGCTTTCTGTCGACAGCTTGGACGCGACGTCTACCAAGTCGTTATGTTGGGAAGTGATGTGTCCCGGAATTTCAAACGACTCTAAAGATTTATCTATCACCAAATATTCTCCCTTCTCTTTATGGTTCAAGTCAAAAGCACGCCAGCCCAATAATACGGGAATCAAAATAGCGGCTAGTAAGACGACTGCAGCACCCGCGGGATGGACGTACAGTCGAATTAAACTTAATCGAAGGGTTGTCGAAATATCCCTTAAAGCATACACAAAGGAGATAGAAGTAAAATAAGTTTTAGGTTGATGAAAAGACAACGCCGGTTCCAGAGCTGGGTCCATATAAAAGTTTCCTTCACCGCCACTTTCGAGATTTTCGCTATCATTCCCAAAACACAGCTTTGAGAAGTCATCGCTTTCTTTGCGTGAGTGGCCTCGAGCTTCCTGCATGGTGCTCGCTTTGTCAAACACAGACGTCTTTTTTATAGGTTGGAATTCGCTGCATTCAACTAAAAAACCACGCAGATGAAGGTGAATGATAAGAGAATCTCAGGAAGTAACTCTTTCACCACAATGTTTGCCTATAGCATCGCGAAAACCCTCTCTGTAAAAAGCTGCAGTGACAGAGCTATTCACCTCTATGGAAAAATCCTAGCCTGATATCAGCCTTGTATGTTATGAAACTCTGATCACGTGATATTGTTATTTACATCATCATCAGACCCGTCGTGAGTCGCTGTAGTGGCTTTCACGACTTATTTTTTACAGCCTGTCAAAAATATTGGCATCTGATCGTTAATAGATTGCTGAATCCTTTTCACGGTATAAAATCAACATCTGCGGTCCACGTCTCACGTCACCGGGAAATAAGAATATTCCGATTTCCGTAAAGTCTGTACTTCCCGTATATTTTAAAGGTTCACTCTTAAAGCGCTGAAAGATCTTTTGTTCTGTATCTGACACACAAGGAAACACCAGAAGGAAAAAAGTTCTGCATAAAATTACAATTCTACGTGTACGAAGGAAGCACATTTCCATAGCTTTCGCTTTTTATCATTTCGCTCCCCTCCGTGAAAGCATTTTTCTGGCAAAATGACTCTGATAAGAAGATTTAGCCGAGCCAAGGAAATTAACGAGGGTTGAAGATACGTTGCGCGGACAAGATAAGAAGTCTGTTTATACCGAAAGAAAACACTGAGGTAAATAAATAAATGAAACAGAAAAGCAAAGCGTTTAAGCGTCTTCTTTTTTTAGGCACATACATTTTTCCTTTTGAGTTATGCGTCAGGCGCAATTACATATTCAGCGTTCATGGCAAAGATAAAGAGTCCCTATTCGACTTCCGTTGCCTGAAAACGTCATATGACTGGCAAACGTCAAGCCGACGGTGCGCTCATTTCATCCCGCTCCGCCCCGCCCTCCTTTAATGCTCCGTTTTAGATCTTGACATCACACGGGTATACGAGTAACATACGGAGACATACGGGTACTGAGACGAATACATACGAGTAATAAATAGCTTGCGTAGGCGCGTGGAAGTAGTGGAGGCAAGAGAGAACGAGGCGCGCGAGGGAGACACGCGCCTCTTGCAAACCCGTTCTTTCTTGCGCATGCTGCCTAAATTCTTTCAAGAGCCTGCTACGCAGGCCAAGTAATCTACCGCTACATAGACAACTTTATTCAAGTGTGTGAAAGGTTTGAACCTAGGAGTCATTTCAAAAGTAGGTTGAGTTTGATCGTCCGGGTGAACGTAGTCCTGAATAGGACTGTTGTTGTTGACAGTGACTGACGTTTCGACAACCTGTGCGGTCAGTCATCTTCAGTCGTCAAACGTCAATAGCGGTTTCCCAATAAGTAAGGACACTATAACCTAAACCAAAAATAAAACACCTATATATACCTACTACCACATAAGATGCTTAGTTTAAAAAGTGTACAAAAACTGTTAAAAAATATATATATACAGTTGATTGCTAAAATATACAGATACTAAGATGAGCATAATAAACAATTTTTTGTTGGTTACTATGGCATCTAAATCTTCCTTTCTTTCAGCCTTTATAAAAGCATTAACTGATGGTGCGTTCCTTATCTTTGAGTCTAGCTTTGACAAAAGTTGAGTTCCCAATTCAACGAATGTTTACCATAGCTTGTTGTATTAAACTTAACTGTAAAACTTTTTCACTCTTAGACTGTAGCAGTGCAGCTATTTAAATAAATCCTTGATGTACTTGATGCCCGTGACTTTACAGGGGCGGATCCGGGATTTTTTTAGGAGGGGGTGCACTCGTCTCTTGCTCTTCTTCAACACCAATAAACCATATAGTTTTTTTTGCAGAATACCAATTGTATTAGAAAACCGCAGGTCATCTCAGGGGGGCAAGGACGGTGCGCACCCCCTGCACCCTCCCCCTAGATCCGCCCCTGATTTAAACTTAGTAATTGCAATGTCTTGTAATCTTCTGTTCTTAGTAGTGTTGGAAGGTTAGCCCAGTCTAATAACTGGCTGTATGACAAATTTCAATCACAGTATACAGCCCTCAATCTCTCAATCCCCTTTCCTGGACCTGCTCACGGCTAACTTTCTAGCCTGTTCCACTTGTGTTCCACCCTCCAAGATACTGGTGAAAAGTCTTTCAGTAAAAAGGGGTAAAAAGAAATGCGAAAAACGCGCGGGAGCTGGGGAGAGACATTCGGGCGCGTCTTATTTTCGCTCGTCCCCACTGTACTATCTGAGAGCCTGGCACAGGCTACTAACTAGAGTCACTGGACTTGCAGAATTGCCACACTATGCTACAATAAGTGAGATGAGGAAGTATAGCAGCTTAATTTAGCGTTTGTTGGGATAAGATTTCGTAATCTCAGTATAACCCCCACTTTCCGACTGCTCTCAGTTTTACAGACGATATTGATACGATCCGCAAAAGATAGTTTGTTGTCAATAGTAACACCCAACAGTGTGATATTATTTTCCGGCTCAATGCTAAAGTCCTTGACTTTGATATTTCTCTCTCTCTTGTCCGTTACACTATCATACTCCCATACTTTTTATAGTTCCCCATAAGATAGTTGTACTACAGCACACAATACCTTTATGGTGGCCCACAACCGTCACGGCAAAACCAAAAACCTCACGGCAAAACCACATGCTTCACAGCAAAAACAAAATAGCTTTGGTTTTGCCGCGGGTATTTGCTTTAGCCGTGAGATATTTGGTTTTTGCTGTGAAGTATTTGGTTTTGCCGTGAGGTCTTTGATTTTGCCGTGAGGGTTTTGGTTTTGTTGTGACGTATGTTTTTGCCGTGAGGGAGTTTTGTTTTTGCCGTGAGGTTTTTGGTTTTGCCGTGAGGTTGTTGGTTTTGCCGTTACAATTGTGGGCCACCGTAAACACCTGGTATGTTTGCCGATGATACATACATAACTATAGCTCATGGGGATATATCCACAATTGAATATTTCTTAGAAAGTTATTTAGCTCTGCAGTGCATAATTTTTATAATTGGCTTAAGACAAAAAAATTAAGTTGCAATACTTCCAAAACTAGTTATATGACAATTGGCTCGCGGCAAAACTTGGCAAAAGCCAAGTTTAAGAATCTAACGATGGATGATAGACCTATCGAACATAAACCTTCTACTGAGTTATTGGGGTTTGCCGATCAAACATATTTCATCTTAAGTATCAAATGGCTTGCGTATCTGTACTTAGCTAGAAAACTAACCGACAATCAAGAGACTGTAAAAACTATTTACTATTCACTTGTACAACAATTTAATGATTCTTAAATAGTGATTATACACTGATTATAGTTCCACAAAAAGGGTCCAAAAGAGGATCCCTGAGGACATCCTAGTTTCACTTCAAGAGCTGGTAATGTCTCTCACCCGAACCCTATTATATCGATCCGTAAAATATGCTTGCATAAGATTAATGCTACTTTCGTGAAACCCATAACCACGCAGTTTCGCCAACAACAGAGGATAAACAGTCGAAGGCCTTACTCATGTCAGTTGATAGGACGCCAACAACCCAGTCCCCATTGTCTAGGGCTCTTCTCCAGTTTTCAACCAACACCGTGAGGGTAGTCTCACAACTGTCTTTTTCTATAGGCTGTCTAGTATTTGTTAAGACAATGTTCAGTACCCCTGGTCACTTGCGCCGATAGACTAGAATCTTTTCAAAAACTTTATCGTTACTGGTCGATAATTCTTCTTGTCGAGGAGTTTATCTTTCTCGTTTCTTCTTACTGGTCGATTATTCTCCTTGTCGAGTGGTTCATCTTTCTTGTTACTAGTCGATAATTCGCCTTGTCGAGGAGTTCATCTTTCTTGTTTCTTGTTACTGGTCGATAATTCTCCTTGTCGAGGAGTTCGTCTTTCTTGTTTCTTGTTACTGGTCGATAACTCTCCTTGTCGAGGAGTTGATCTTTCTTGTTTCTTGTTGCTGGTCGATAATTCTCCTTGTCGAGGAGTTGATCTTTCTTGTTTCTTGTTACTGGTCGATAATTCTCCTTGTCGAGGAGTTCATCTTTCTCCTTTCTTGTTACTGGTCGATAATTCTTCTTGTTGAGGAGTTCATCTTTCTTGTTTCTTGTTACTGGTTGATAATTCTCCTTGACGAGGAGTTGATCTTTCTTGTTTCTTGTTACTGGTCGATAATTCACCTTGTCGAGGAGTTGATCTTTCTTGTTTCTTGTTACTGGTCGATAATTCTCCTTGTCGAGGGAGTCATCGTTCTTGAAAACTGGCGCCTTCCCTCCTTTCTTCCAATCGGAGGGCCAGTGGCATTCCCTGAAGCAGGAGTTGAACAATGTTGTAAGGAGTGTTGCCAACTCTGTAGCACAACACCTCATGCAGGGCATCAGGTGGTATGGAGTTCCAGCCGGTGGCTTTTTTTTAGGTTTACGCGGGTCCGGCTCCCACTTTTTTGTCCCTTTTTGTCCAATGCTCTCACGCGTCGCCACTTGGACACGAAAACGGAAACGACTGCTCACGCAAGCTCGAGCCCGTCTCAAACACATGAACGCAAAGGCTTTAGCTGTGCAAGCTTTCCATTTGGGGGAGCCGCGAGAAGTCATGCGAGAGCAGAACGCAAAAAAAAGCGTTCTCTCATATCTCGTTTCGTTCATGGAGAGCTTGACATCGAATTCAGAGGGGTACTTATAATTGGAGCTAGGAGGGGAGGGGGGGGGAGGCTTGTATCTGGGAGGGACTTATAATCGGATGTATTTTTCTCGTTAACAGGTAGAATAACTGGGGGGAGGGGAGGGGGGCTTTTAAGTGGAAGGGCTAGCAAGAGGTATTTCCGCGAAACATAATAGTCATCTATGGAAGAAGGAATTACGTCGTTGTTCAACACGAAGCATCTCAAAGAAAACCTCCTGAGTTATATTTCAAGGTTTTAAGGCTGCTGATCGCCATTTACAGTCTGTACAATCGCCATATTTCTCCAAAGCTCACTCGCCACGTTCACCTCGTAAAATTCACTAAATGCAATTTCCTCTCAGCTTCCTACGCAGACGTTTTTTTGGCTTGTCACGCAATCCTGTCCATGAGGATTGCGTGACAACCGAAAAACGCCTGCGAAGAAAGAGAGTTCGATTTGCGATATAAAACAATTTTGTTTCTGTACGAATGTTCAGGCGGGGCTCATTCGCCCGACATTATATTTGTTCAAGTCTCTTTCTTAGATCTTCCTAGTCCTCGACAGTTTGTATTTCTCCCATGTTCACACGGTCCGCTGCATTCACACTGAATCCCAAGATACTGGGATCGACTTTTTGCATCTTCTTCTTTCGCTTCTTTTTATTCATTGCATCTTGAGAGTCTTCTTGGGCTGGTCCTGATAAGAATCCACCTGATTGATTCATATCTGTGTGTCTCCCCATGGGTGGGCCGCGAGGTACAGGAGCCCCCCACACGCTTGCCTGCAAGGAATAAACAACACAAACACCGGTAAATACGCAAAGCGGGTTTGCTTGCCCGGGGGGCACTCCCTATGTGCCGCTGAACAGGGAATGGTTTTCGGAGACCCCCTATGGCTGGGCCGCGAGGTACAGGAGCCCCCCACACGCTTGCCTGCGAGGAATAAACAACACAAAAACCGGTAAATACACAAAGAGGGTTTGCTTCCCCGGGGGGCACTCCCTACGTGCCGCTAAACAAAGAATGGTTTTCAGAGACTCAAGTCTTAAACAGGGTACCTTTTTGGACCGTAAGCCTTTAAAAGAGAGCGAAGGTTGGCGATGTACAGTCTACCTTTGTGGTACTCAACAACTTTCTCCAATGAAAATATATAATTCTATGATTGTCGTTAAAATAACTTGATTCTAAATGCAAAAAGGCGAATGAATCAGGGTCATTCAATGAGCTATATCGCCTTAAACAGGGCAAAAAAATAAACAATTTTTGTCTCACACAGGGTCAGGGTTTGATGGCCTCGGCGTCACAACTCTACTTAAACTTCCCTTTGGTGCCCCCCCACCCCCCCGGGGGAGGGGTTGGTTTAGGGTGATGAAGGTAGCCTTTTAGTCTTATCGTGTCGCTAGTGGTAGTGGGCAAAGAAGAAGGACGTCAATCACGCATGCCTCTATCTCTCCTCTCCACTGACACCCCACTGGCAGGCACAGGAGATCCACACCGTTTTCCACCGTTTTACGGAAATCGGTCAGATTTTCATAATAATTATATTCCTAATACATAAAATTAACTTTCCAAGTTGAAATCTGGCCAATACCCTGTCTGAATGACTCAGAAATTCAGGAAAGGCGACTTTAGGGAGTTAAAATCCAAAAAACTGTCCTAGGGAGCACGCTCCCGGACCCCAATAGAAGCTTGCACCTTCGAGGCTCGTTTAGGAAATCGGTCTAGCTAGATCCGCGCCCGAGTGGCTTATTGTTTCAGTCATTTTTGAGGAGGGGGGAGGGCTTATTTAAGAGTGAAGGCCTATTTGTTACAGTTTGTTCCGCTTTTATCCGATTCCAAACACTTACTCACGTAGCATAGATGTGGACAACATAAGAAATTTCCTCAAAAAATGCTACGACGGATACAGCGGATCAGATAAAAATGGTTTGAACGTTCGCGTGCGTCGCTCTGCGGTTCGAACCTGGTTCAAACTTACTTGAGGAAAGTTCGAAACAGAAACAGGCGCTTTTTCTCTCTGCTTCTTCCTCTTCTCGATAAATTCTCGCGCAAATTCTCTCGTTTCACGACTGTCCCCCAAATATTGCTTGACGTAATCATACACCTGGGGAAACAAAGGAAAAGTTCGAAGATGTAACAGTTATCAGTAAGGGAAGATAGCTTTACGAGGAAATAGTTCCAAATGCACGCGGGAATTACGTACCTCATATGGGGATTCTACTTCTTTAAGAAACCCAGAAAAAGTTGGAACTGCAAACACAACAAGCAGATGAAGTCAATAAATATGAGTAACATTTTTTCAGGATTCAAGGATTTGATTTTAGCCGCTATGTCCCTCCCTGATATTTTCAACTGTTATTTAAGAGCTCTGAAATAACAATTTAACGGAACTTTTGACCTGGAAAAGTTGGGGTGCTTTCCAAACAGACAGAAACCAGTGGAATTATCAAGAGAAAATGGAAAGACATCGTTCGATTGAAACAAATTTTCCAATAGAATCAAAGCGATCCATTTGCGTTTCGACCGAAATTTGAACACTGTTTGGCAAAGTAGGACTGGAAACAAGAATTTTTGGAAATGTAACGGCAAGTTTCGGTCGAACTGGACAGGCCGGTCAAAGAGGACCAGGCGGCGGTTCCGAAGCGTTCCATTCAAGCGTTCTGTTTATTTCTCAACCGAAATTTACGATCATTTTGGCATAGTGGAAAGTACCCTGGGTCCACGATCAAGGAGCTACAATCTATAGTGGCCCACAACTGTCACGGCAAAACCAAAAAACTCACGGCAAAAACAAAAACATCACGGCAAAACCAAAAACCTCACGGCAAAACCAAATACTTCACAGCAAAAACAAAATAGCTTAGGTTTTGCCGTGGGTATTTGCTTTAGCCGTGAGATATTTGGCTTTTGCTGTGAAGTATTTGGTTTTGCCGTGAGGTCTTTGGTTTTGCCGTTAGGTTTTTGGTTTTGTCGTGACTTATTTTGTTTTTGCCATGAGGTTTTCGGTTTTGCCGTGAGGTATTTTGTTTTTGCCGTGACAGTTGTGGGCCACCGTAACAATCGGCGACATTATCGTTGAGACGTTGATCCCTTAGAAAATGGGAAAAGCTCTGGGACGAGGTTGCTCTTTCAATAGGCAGCACAAGCTTATGGCGGAAGAGACTTACTATCTATAGTAGAAGCGCTATTTAAACTTCGAAGAGACTGGTAACACCACTGAGAAAATTCATCCACACTTGATTGCGGTTGAAAGAGTCTCCGAAGATTTTCCTGCAAAGAAAAGGAAGACGATTAACCAAGGCTATTGGCAAAAAAAGTCAAAAAAGTGCGATCATTACTTGATGATCAAAAGTGCCGCCACCCTCCAGCAAGCTTTTGCCTATCGCAAGCTGCCGTTGGGCCTTCCCGTATCGACATAGCCTTTCTACAAACGTGTTTTTTTAATGATGAACTTTTGCAAAAGCGAGCGCGGAGGGCGAGAAAAGAAAAAAGAAGAAGAAACTCTATTTTCTCCTTTCCCCACCCCCACCCCGCTGCGGTAAAGGGTCAATAAATCATCAATCTCTAAAAGAGAAAACAGAGGCTGGTATCGGCACCTTGAAGGAGTAATTGTTAAAACACAAGTTACGGCGAAAAGACTTTCTTTTCACGGCCTACTAAAGGCTGGTTTTCACTAGCGACAGAGTCGGAGTGTAAAGTCGTAAGAGCGGGTATGACATTGTGAAAATCAAAAATCGGAGTCGGAAGCGGAGTCATGAGGGCGTCGGAAACGGAGTAAGAATAATCAGAACGTTTCCATTTTTCCGAATCCGTCGTTTACGATCTAGTGTGTGGAGAACTTAGGTGTTTGTGTGACGCTTGCGTGACTAAAAGAAATTCGAGCGGATCTGTCAAGATCTGATAGCTGTTCAGTTTACTTTATAATCTGTGTAATTTTAGACTTAGGAACCCTACCGTGGGAGAAAAGGGTTGTTGTGTAATCACTTGTGATCGGAGAGCATTTAACAGGATTGGGACAGTTCTCATGCGTCTGTTTTGTCGAGATCTTTAACCTACTCACGACAAGTGAAAACAAGATTGTCGGAGCCGGAAGCAGAAGCGGAAGGATAAACCAATCACAATGCACGTTCCCACGCTCTGTGATTAGTTTAGTTCTTCCGCTTCTGCTTGTGACTCCGACAATCTAGATTTCACTTGATCGTAAGCGGAATCAGAACGCTGTTTTCACTAGATCGTTAAGTTCTACACTCTGATTACGACTCCGACTCGGACTCCGTTGCTAATGAATACGCACACATTCAGTTCTTTGCAGACATTTGAGTCGTGTCAGTTGAGTGTCTAAGTATTGCGCTGCGTATTAAAGGTGACGTCACTTACCTCGTCTCGGTTTGTTCGTTTCTCGGCCATTTTGTTGGAAGATTGCTGTCTGAAAAGTTGGGAGAATTAGAAATGTTAGCGAGTTAGCTCAGTTTAAACGCACGGATAAAAACCGTTTTTATTTTGCGAAGCAAAAGGAAGTCATTTAAAACTACTCCAGTTCTGTGATACTAAGTTAGAAACTTGGAACTTAGCTTTGAGGGTACAGTCTTGAGTTAAGTAATAACAGTGTATTGCAAAGCGTGACTTTGGAAAACTACAGCACAACCGTTTCCTCCGGCTAATAGGTTCTTCTAACATAGCCTGCGATAACTGCTGCGGGGAGGACTATCTACCTTGGTTGCTGCTGCTGCTGTCGCTGGTGTGTCAGAGGCTGTGGCTGTCTCTGCTGCGGTCGGCTCTTACTCGCCGCTTTGACAGCGTCATCCCAGAAAGACCCTTCATCATCACTATCATCATCGTCATCTTCATCATCATCGTCATCATCATCATCGTCCACATAAGACTGTTGAGGTGGTTTGGATGGTGCTGCACCCCAGATATTTGCAGAGTTAGCAGCCGGTCCCCATGATGCTGCTAGTGAGGTCCCAGTGTTGCCCCAAACTGATGAGCTGAGAGGGTTATGACTTGGCTAGAGAAGCAAGCAAACAAGATCTAACATCAGCATGTATATTCTCCACCGTTCTCCATAGCTTTGCTTTGGTAATGCTAAAACTCAGTAACAATCAAGACTTTTTTGATCATTTTCTCCAGTCTCACGGGCCTTAAGCTTGATTCGTTCACGCTGGGAGAGTGAGTTTGTTCACCTACAAAGGATTTAGGACTTCTTGAGAACTCGTTTAAACTTGTGCGTGCTTTCCGGATCGAATTGAAATTTAAAAGTGTTGGTTTTTGAGGAAAGGGGAAAGTGGAGTACCCGGGAAAAACTCCTTGGAGCAAAGGAGAGAACCAACAACAAACTCAGCCCACATATGGTGTTGCTGCCGAGACTTGAACCTGGGCCACACTGGTGGGAAGCCAGTGCTCTCACCACTGCGCCACCATCGCTCCCTGTTAAGCAAAAAGTGTTAAGCAAAATCCTAACTAGAAGGGTGCCTAAAAATGCCTATATTTTTAGAGAGCTTGGCATTCCAGTTCTATGACGTCTAAAGATCGAATTGAGGGATAAAATGGTAAAACTCCAACCTACCTGTGATCTTGACAGTGCTGGTCCCTGCGGCTGCTGTCTCTTGTCAAGTTGTCGAGCCTGTTCCTGTTGAATCTGTATTAAAGACTTGACTGGCTGGGTTGCTGCCGGTGGCCTGTCTGCCCAGCCGGGGGTTCCACGTACCTGCTGTTCACGCTGTTGAGCTTGCAGCTGTTGATGCAGTTGGATTTCTCTCTGTTTCCGCTCTCTTTCCTCTTGTTGTTGAATCTCTGCTAGTGACATGGCACTTGATACTGGAGCTGGGGCACCCCATAATGACCCGCCAGTCATCTGGTAAGGTGATGGTATATGCTTCAATGAAAGAACGTCACTTAAAAAATAGTCCTCTGAGAGGACATGAAAAAACTGGCAATGAATAGTCTGTACAAAAACCACGTGCTTTCAAAAAAATAGTTCTTCAATGCAGTCACGTTATGTGGCGGATTCTAATCGGCACGTGTACTTTTTTTCACTTTTTTTTACGTGCTATAAGTGCTTTATAGCACGTAAGATTGGTTCGGCGGCCACAGGCAACGTAAAAACTTTTACAGATACCTATATGGTTCTGAGACTATTGTAATTTCTTGCCAAGATTAAGCACGCAAATGTCGAAACGAAATCACCATAACATGAAATTTTAAAAATGCCAGTTGTTTTTAAATTATGCAAGTTTGTGACATTTTAATTGAATGTTTACCTAGTAAAAGTGACAGATTCGCGTTTGCATTTTGCCACATCGTGATTTTCAACATTTTGAATACTACTAACGATTAAAAAATATTCATTAATAGTAAAACTCAATCAACACAAAAAGCAATTAACATAAAGAAATTACGAATGGATAGAAATAGCAAAGAAATTAATTTTCCTAAACCAATTCGAGAATTATCATAAGTCAAGACTGAGCACGTTTCCTGTAATATGATATTTGAACGACCATTCCTCACGAACGCAAACACATTACGTTTTTAAAACAACGAAGCATAATATCCTATAAAATCTGTTCAAAAAGCCCCAAGATGACATAAGCACCAAGACACTAAGTTAGCTTTATGTATTTTGCTACAGTGAGTTGTAATTACTATTATTATTAGTATTATCATCATCATTATTATTGATGTGTTTCCTTCCTTTTAAATGGCAAATATTCGTCATTAACACATTGTCAACGCTATTTAATTTTCCTCTTTTTTTAGTGATTTTTTTTAGTGATTATCTTAGTAAGAATGCAACCTTGAAAATAGTTTCTTCTTTTTTTACTCGAAATGAATTGTTTTAATTGAAATGAAATGTTCTGAATTTGAATAATTTTTACTTAATGAAATGAATTTTTTTTCTTATCAAAACTAAGTGTTTTTTTAACAAAAGGAATTGTAAATAGTGTTTTGACGAAATAGTTTTTTTTAAGTGAATTAATAATTATTTGTAAATAGGATTTTAATAGTTAGTATGTTATAAATAAAATATGTGATGTCATTAAAAGTTTTCATTATTATTATTATTATTATTATTTCATACTTGACTCTCATGCCTCTTCTGTTGCAACTTCTGTTGTAATTCTTGTTGCTGTAATTCAGCTTTCTGTTGCATCTCTCTTTTCCTCATCAATTCATGTTGTTGCTGTTGGAGTCTTAACAGCGCCTGTTGTTGCTGTTGTCGATATTCATTTAACCGTCTTTGTTCGTCTTTCTGCTTCTGCAACTCCAGCTGCTGTCGTTGTTGTTCCTGTTTCCTTATAGCCTCTTGTTGTTCTTGTTTTCTTCTTATCTCCTCCTCTTGCTTCCTTCTTGCTTCTTCCTGTTGCCTCTGACAGAATTAAGGACAATTGTATTTGAATTTGAAATCTAACTTAACCCTTTAAGCCCTAAGACTGATCAGCATCAAATTTCTCCTTGTTATATCAATGCTTTGTAAAACAGGGTGGTCATGAGAATTACGGACATGATCACACAGGGTGAATTTGCATGATATTCTATCAACTTCTCCCCACCACTTCTGAAGGAAATGAATAGGGGCAACAAATGAGAATTCAAATTTTTATCTTACGGTTTAAAGGGTTATGTTAGGTTGTCATATGTCTGGAAAATCCCAGACAATTGGCAATTTTACTGTTTCCTGGATATCCTAAATTTTGCCAAGTAATGAAACTCAGCATCTCAGATATCCCAAATTATTTAGGATGGTTAGGGACAAATAATTTTTGGTAGAATTGGAAACATTTCTATTTTCCTGGAGCATCCCAAATTGAATTAATATTTGACTTTGAGAGAGAGTGTGTGTGTTTGAAATTGTGTACATCACAAATTTAATTCTTTTGGGGCGTACGGTGTACATTAGAAGCTTAAACAACCTTGAACAGCCTACATCACGCTACTTTTTTTGTTTCAAAAAGCAAAAAGTGTCTTTGCATCAACTGAATTCCAAAGAAAGGTCCAGTTGTGTTATTTAGGCAATGAAAGTGTTTCCTGTTGTCTGTTGCTACGACAGCAAGGATGGATTAAAACTTGAAAACTAGGCCAACTTTCTCAGTTCTACTAATCACCCCAAAAAGTATCATGGTAGGTGCCTCCACCACGATGAGATTTGTTTAAGATCTACTTCACAACTTTTTTTTTTCATCACACTACAGGAGCATTTTGTGTATAGGTTAAGGTCTTAAGTGATGCATTCAGCAAATACTTGACCGAGCCATATCAGCATGACTGAACCTCTTTAACATTAAGCAGAAGTTAGCCCATTAAGACTCAAGAGTGACCAACATCAATATTCTCCTAACAATGTCACTATATAATCAAGAGAAAAGGTTGTGAGAATTAACAAAATCATCAGACACTTAAGGGAAAATGCTTAGATCTTTCATCAAACTCTCTCAACTTATTCTTTATGGTAATGTATGAAGATCAGTTTGGAGAATTTGTATGTGCATATTGGGGCTTAAAGGGTTAAGAGCTCAACCAACCTTCTTGAGTTCTTCCTGTTCTTTTCTCCTTCTCTCTGCCTCTTCCAGCCGACGTCTTTCCTCTTCTTCTTTTTGTTTTTTAAGCATGGCTATCTCTTGCAGGCGCCGCCGCTCTTCCTCCTCCTGCTTTAACCTTAGTGCTCTTTCTTCTGCCTCTCTTCTTTCAATTTCCAGCTACAAGAAGAAAACCTCAAGTTATTACAACTTCAGAGAGAAAAGAAAGAGCAACAAATATATAACCACACAACTTAAAACTGGGGGTTTAAAGTAGTGGACACCCAATATAGCAAAGTACTACAGGACTGAAAAAAGCTTCTGCTTTTCAGTAGTAAGTTATATATAAGGTTATTAGTAACTGAGTTGAAGATGACTGTGCTTATTTTTCCTCAGTAAAAATACCATTTCTTTGTAGTATGGCAAGGCAAAACAACAAAACAAAATTAATTACAAATTAGAAAAACTCCCACAATGATTTCATCAAACATTTTGCCTCAGCAAGGAAATGAATTCAGTCTTACTCTAGCTTGTTTTTCCTTTTCCTCTTCCATTCTTTGAATCTCTTCAAATGATGGTACATTCTGTTGACTGTTCTCTGTCTCCCACCTTTTCGCACTTGCAGTTTTTGTGACAGGGGACCATGGGCCAGGTGAAATCACCGCTAAGGATGGGAAAATAAAACTTAATTTTGACAGTGCATATTACTCTACAAAGCAGCTCGGCACACAGTAGTTCATAACTCTGGAAATACTACCATGCAAAATTTTTGTTACTGCACAAAATTTCAACTAACAACAAGCCCGGTGTACAATATGGTCAGTGGAAGAAGTGATCACTGCATCAGTGCATGGCTTATTTTGAGTCATGTCATAGCAAGCTCAAAGCAGCTTCATTGACAATCTTGTGCTGTTTGGTTGAGTAGCCTTTCTTCCTCTACCCTAACACTTATGTTATCCACTACTTAGCAAGTGTTACGCACACCTACAAGCCTTGCCTTAGGGGTCCTGACAGGGCTATGAACATAACCAGCCATAAGCCAAGTGGTACTTGGTTCAGTAGGGGTTGGCTGGCCTCCAGTAGAAACCCTTAGAAATACCAGGTACACCAACCTCCCTTTGGCAAATGCAGTTATATGTAGAGACCTTTAGATTTGAGGATGAGAATGACGAGAACGACTACAAGGACAAGATTTTCCTGTTTTCTAATAAAACCCCTGGTAGACACCTGGAAATCTTCAATGTACTTTTTTCACCAGAAAGGTTATCACAATTATTTTTATTGAAGGAGGTTACGCCCTCTCCTGATCACAATATAATAAAACTTCTACCATTTGTTAACTTGTTTCTGCTACTACAACTTTCTCACCAAAACCCTTAGTTGAATGACAAGAGCTATCAAGTTCCCAACCAAAATTAAGCTTGTTTACACCTGTGCTCTACTTAGTATTGAGAAAATCTTGTCCTCATAGTCATTCTCACCATAGAATCTAAAGGTCTCTAACTAAAGTCACCCTGAAACACTTACATGGACCTCCATGGGATGGTGTATTTGAGCCCCAAATGGACTCTGAATGAGGTGATATGGTTTGAGGTCTTGCTGTCTGCTGTGGTAGTGTACCCCTATGGGTTGCTTGTGGTTGGGAGTGCTGTGGACTGGAGAGTGACGTATTTTGAGATGAATGTTGGGGAGCCTGTTGAACTTGTTGCATTTGCTGTTGGTTGTGTTGAAGCTGTTGCTGCAGGGGTAAAAAGAAATCATATTATCGGATAGAGGACCTTAAACGGGTGATTTTCACAAACGATGTCACGCTAGAGTACATGTACACATATGTAATATGCCCTTCTTTCTGAAGTGATCTTCCCTCACAGGTGCAAATTTTGCAACTCTTGACAGGCAAGTTGGCATTTCCCTTTTAGCAAAGGCTTACTGTACAATTAAGACAACAATAAGAAAATTAACTTGCCTAAAAGGCAAGAGACTGCTTCACTTCACTTCACTGGCAGTAAGTTCTAGGGGAAGCCCCAGATTAACAGAATATCAATTTCTTTCCGTCTAAAGTGGTTAATGAACTATGGTTGGCCATTCTAATAGCCCCGGGATAGTCGACAGCACTTTCCTACCATTCTTTACCTGCATCATAAGTGCTTGCTGATGAAAGATCTGCTGTTGGAGATAGTGCTGCTGCATTAGATGCTGATACTGCCGCTGCTGTGCTATCATCTGCTGCTGCTGCCGCTGAATGTGTTCTGGAACACCCTGCCATTCATATCACCAAACAATCATATTTCAAAGTTGCTGATGCATATGGTCTCAGACACAGATGAAGCTTTCTGTTCAATCAGATGTAGTATACAAGTTTTTGGGCCCTTATCTTTGAGCTGCCCATTATTTTAGCCTCAAGGAGATAGTAGTAACAAGGGTGTGGTCAGTGTTCTGCCACAACAATCTTAAAGGGACACTTTCTCAATTATTCGCACAAGTGAACATCATCTATCTATTTTTTGTTAAAAGAACAATAGAACTGTCACACTGACATGACAAGATTTCCTTGAGGACTGCACTGCTGACAGAAGTCTGTTGTTTACATTCTCAAGTAATATTTTTGACTTTTGAAAAAGTATCTCATCTTATTTACTAATTAGCTCAAGGGAAGAAGACTTCTCGCAATTTTATTGCCTTCAACCGGCATCAAAGCGCTCACCTTTTCTGGCCAACAGCAATGAAAGCATCACCAAAAACTCTTAATTTCACACAAATCGAAATTTAATGGGAATGATACACCTTTGATCTGTAATTCTGAGGAGCTTTGGTACAATATCAAACTCAACCGTGTGCAATGCAAACAGATTTTTGAAGGTTCTGTGACACTACACACATATTTTGAATTTGCGACATCCTGACAGAAAATCAAAGATGGTACATGCGCAGTAACTTGACTGTCTTCCTGGTCAAAATGGTTTAGTGTTAACATGGTTCAAGACACGATGAAAATGGAAAAACACTACCCTGATTGTGTCGATGAAGGAGACGATTCCTCCAAAGAGGTTTCATTTGAATGGAAAAACCACAGGATTTCATACAAAAGTAATTTCATGTTGTAAGAAATCAACTCCCCATAACTCAGTGTAGGTTAAAAAGGATAGAGATGCTTTACAGGAACCGGTGACGCACTATAAACGATTACTACTAGTCTAGGCCATGGTTTTGTACCTTAAATGGAGGAGGCTGTGGACCGGGAACAAAAGGAACTCTGCCCCACTGTTTAATAACTTCACCTAGTGGTTGAAAAGCCTCATCTGTTGTTCTCTTGACTAACAGCCCCATGGTGAAATAACCATGACTAAACCAATCTGCCATCTCAGAGTTGGAAAATGGACCTGTAAAGAAATGATGATATGAAATTTCAGTCAATACATACATAAATATCCAATACATAAACTTAGCTTATGACAACTTCAGCTAGCTACACCATTAACAGTTCTGAAGGGAATTGACTAGTTTATTAGAGAGAAACAGACATAAAAATTAAGAACATTCTGTGGAAAATAATTATGTCAGCTATTTTAGGTCCATGGTGAAATGATTCTTCAGTTCATTTATGATTCCCAAAAAGAACTCAAGATTCCACTCAAATGTGGGAAGATGCACATGTCCTTTGCAGTCTTGCAGCTATTGATAACCAAAGCAAAAATTGCAGATTGACCCTTTCATGCTCAAATTGAGGGATGGAGTTATGTATATTGAATGCAGGACTTAGAAATATTTTAACTTCTGGGTCTTTAGACAAAATCCTATGGGCCAGGGGAAGTGATCATTCAAATTAACTCTCTATTGCTGCAGTACTTTCATGTGGTATCATTTTTAGTGAATTTGTAACTATAAATATTTGTTTAAGTCAGACTTTGGCCTCTTCTGGAGGGAAAGGATTAAAGGGACGAATAATTTTAGCTTTTATCATGCTCTTAAGTGTTTTTAGTAAAAATCACCAAAACATTGAAAAAGAATTAAGAACACAAAGCATTCCTCTGGGGCTAATTAAATTATTTATTCTAAAAGCAAAGAGAATTCGAACGAAGTTAAAAAAGCAACTTATGCAGTTGTGGAAAGAAAGCCTGGAAAAAATTAATGTTAAATAAGGTGCTTCTTTAACTACAATGATCTTCTTTGCATTTATTTCTTTTTTGACATACAAAATTCATAAATACATCACTTTATAAATTAATTTGGCCAAAGACAGAGTGTTATTTTACAATTTGTCTAACAGTCCACTGTTTACCCTGAACTTTCCCTTGTGGATCTGTATAACTCCACTGCACTTCATCTAGTGTTGTTGGAGAGCTGCGGAACTCTTGATGTTGATTGGCTGTGTTTGGCTGCGTTTGCTGTGTTTGTGTGTGCAAGTCCTCCTGTTGAGTTCAACACCATGGTCACACACATGCAAAATTTGAGCTCAGGCGCTGAACCAACCAAAGTAATGGTGTCTGGGGTTAGACAAGTCCTATACTCATAACACAATGAATGCTACAACTATCTCATTATAGAGGTGCCTAGAAAACCAAAGGGAATTCTATTCTAGTTCAGATTGACTTCATAGTTCATATTTCAAATTAAACAGGTGACACTTACATCTCTTTTTCCATGCAATGCTTACATTTTCTTTACAAAGGATGAAATTTACCACCTTTCTTTTACCTGTCAATCCTTTTTGACCTAGCTGATCTACAGTGTATGCAGTATACATGTGCAAGACAGTACACTATGAACCTTCTATCATTTTCAAAATAGCTGAAAACATTGTGCAACTGAAGAGTGCAAGTGCTCTAGTTAATTCATCAATTGTTAAATTTGGCTCAGTGAAGTTTACACTAAGTTAAACATGAGACATGGCTGGCCAGCTCTCTTGTCAGATACGCGGGAGCACACTGATTACATCACAGGGGCTCATGGGTCTTTTTACAACCATTCTCTTGCCGCCATTACATTCATGTGTTGTTGGGCCTGCCTTGGCTCATTCCTGCCAAGTATTTTTTTCTCATCCCTCCCTTCCCCCCCACTCCCCCCAGTAAGTGTGACAGTGCCTGGGTGGATGCCACTCTCAGGGTTGTCAAGGTTATGAATTGCAATCGGCTGCAGTTTGGAACTCCACCAGCCTCATAGCCACCTCACGTAACTTCTGGCAGGGTGGGGAGACATGATGACAATAATGACAGTAAAAAGTCTGAGGGCAGGTCAGCCACCAGGGGGACAAATACATGGCAGTCAGAGTGAATGTACTGTATATTCCGGTACAAAATGGTGGCCATTTTAGAAAGGAGGCTGTTTCTAGAGATTCTACTGTATCCCTTGCTAATGATAGTAACACACCATAATTATCACCTCGTCATCATCATCTAACGATGCCACTAGGTTTTCAGCTGCTTGAGCAAAATGTTCCATATTAGGTTCCTCCTCTTTCTTGACGTTTGCATCTTCTTGCGGCTGAGGTGATATATGAGCCTGAGCAAGCTCAGCAACTGATTGTGGTTTGTTAAGTGGGGGAGATTGTGTTGAAGTTGGTTGCCTACTCTGTGAGATGGAACTGAGAGGTTGTGAAGCAAGTGGAATGGAAGGTAAAGAAGGGTCAGTTGATTTTTGTTCTGCAAGTGGTGATTTTTGTGATGATGATTGAGTTGTTTCTGAGGGTCTTTCTTCAATGGTATTTTTGGTACCTAAGACAAGAAAAAAGCATGTATCATACAAGGTTAGCTTCCATAGGTACAAACACGTTAAACTATGTAACTAAGTGTGGTTTTCCGCTAGCTGAGGAATGAAAGAAATGGAAAACGTTTTTCTCACACACGGCAGGGAGTATGGGTTTGAGTGTGCAAGGCGTCTTCAGGTCACACGGTGTTTTAGAGTTCAGTTGTTTTAGTTGCCTTCCACCATTGCCTGGCCTGCCCCGCCCACCCGCCCTTCATGTGTTTTCTGGGTTGTAGGATTTCAAGTAGTACCTTAGTTCTGGTTATTCTTATGTCTAGGCTCAGTCTAGTTTCATGTCAGCCGTTTCATTACCTCTCTTCTAGTGCTGTTACACTAGTGATTTGTGGTGTTGATATAATAAAGGTTGGGCTGTATGGTTGGCCTAGTATGCCTCCCAGTTGCGTGTGAGAAAATTATTTTTCACCACTTGCTTTGAGGAAAACATAATTATTTCATTTATCATTCCTCTAATCAATAACCAATGACAACTATAGAAACAGGTGATAAAACTTGTTTTAAATTGACTTGCATGTCTCTATCTATATTTTGAGCTAATCAATTTTAGCAAATAAAAAAAGTTCCTGTATTATCTAATTCATTTTACAGCTTGCTGAATGGCAAAAGAAAGATTAAGACACAAAGCTGAAACAATATCCATCAAACCTGTATCTGAAAATATATCGTCATCTTCTTCATCTTCTTTCCACACATCTACGTCTTCATTTTGCGATCTATCACTTTCCGACTGGGGAAAAAAGCAAGCCAGAAAGTGACAACAGTTAAAGGGTTTTGTTTATCACTTTTCTCATGATTGTCACATAGATATTGATCACAACTTTTTGACCATGTACTGCAGGTCTTCATCAGGCGATAGTGTTGATTTACTGAGTAAAACTATTTGTACCACCATGGTTGTTTGTGACTGGTGTATCACGAGCCTCGTTCATGTTTGGTGGGTTTTGATCCAAAGTATTGTTGGTATTATTAGAGGATGAAACCGTTCCCTCAGCGGTCGGTTGCGGTAGGGATCGGCTGCTATGTTGTCTGATCGTAGGCATCCACGCTTCAGGAATTTCAATTCCTCTGTCCCTGTTGATTTTGTTAGGGTGAAGTCTTATGTGAATAGCCTCTTTAACTCTACGAGAGTACCGGTGAGGGTCTTGGTCAATAAACTTAACCTTGTCCTAGAGCAGATAATGCCCGGTCACATTGGCATATTAAGAAACAGCTGAAGTTTGAGTGCACAAAAGCCACATATCCCTAAAGTGCTCCTTAATCCATTCATGCATACACCTTCCCATTTCACCAAAGTAAACTTTGCTACATTCACAAGGAATCTTACACAACCACCGTGGTACAAATAGTTCTACTCAGTAAATTGACACTATCACCTGATGGAGACCTGCAGTATGTGGTCGAAACTTCGCAATCAATATCTACATAGTATGTGACAATCATGAGACAAACGAAGCCCTTTATACAGATTATCCACAATGAACAATATCTTTCATGACACTGAAAACACAAATATAAATATAAAAAAGAAAAATTATACACAAAACAAAGAAAGGAACTTTGTAAAAGCTCCTGTTTCACGAAATTTCATGACAACTCATTCAAAAAAGACTCACTTGACTTCTTTTATGTCTGTCTGTGTTTTCTTTATATTCGTCGGATTTTCTGTCACTTTTACTATGGTCTCTTTCTTCTTTCTGTTGGTAAAGAATAACCATCAAGATCAGTAAATAACAAAGTACAAATCTCACAACTTGGCCAAGTTTTAAAGGACCATTTTGATACTGTAAATCCTCTATTATGCCCCCGGGGGGGAGGGTTATTTAATTTAGCAAAGGCAATAGTATCAGTTCTCCATTGAGAACTAGAATACAAAGTAGAAAAGCTCGAGTACAAGAAGTAGGAGGTCACGCAGCTGAGGATTGATTCCAGTTGGTGAAAAAGCCATCCAGGACCAGTCCACATAAAGTTTTACAGTCGTGATTGACCAATACAGTCTCTCATTTATTAGTGAAGAATAATAAGGGGGAGGGGAGGGGAGGGTGGGCTCAAAAGAGATGGGGAATTATTAACTTTCGTCCCCTTAAAAGGGGGGAATTAATAGAGAGAGGAGGCTTATTTGAGAGTGGGAGCTTAATAGAGGCTTTACAGTATTTGAGTCCTTATAACTGTGACCAGCGGGTAAATTGAATGCATAGCCCCATCAACTCTTAAGTCCTAAGAGTGATCAACAACAGTTTTCTTCTAACAGTATCAATACATAATCAATAGCAGGGTGCAATGAAAGTCAGTTTTACAGCCTGCCATTCGGGCAAGCTGTAGCTAGCATGTACTAGCCCACAAGTCATTTCAACTAGCCCCAAAACCCTTTTTGATTAGTAGGATTGATTACAATCCTTCTGTAATTTGAATTTCCCCAAAAAAACAGCATTTGCCCGTTGGCCAAGTTAAGAACAAAAATCGCTAGCCCGATAGCAAAATCCAAAAAATGTTACTTTGCACGATGAATAGAAATGGTTATGAGAATTAATTCAACGATCACCACAGGAATACTTTGACCTTTTATCAAAATTCTCTCTACTAATTCTTTAAGGAGGAAAATGGAAATCAGTCTGGGGAATTTGTATGTGCACGCTGGGGCTGAAAAGGTTAACTCCTTTTACTCCTACAATGGTAACCAAAGAAAAACAAACCTAAATGAATCAAATTTTGTTCTGTAAAATACTAAGAAATAAATACAGCACCATACCAAATTTCAGTCAAAATGCGTTGTACAGTGTGTTTGAATGGTAACACCATATAATTTTCTCCACAGATTTGAAAAATTAATTTTATTGGATGAGGTTTTTCAATCTCTCTTAGCCAGTGAAAAGACCGATAGCATGTTCAAGTAAAGTAATAAAGTTAACAAGAAAAACAATCTTGCCATAACTTGGCCTAGGAGTGAAAGAGTTAACACAACCTTAACACAAGTCATCAAGACTCCAAAGACTAAAAGCAGAACAAACCTTGTGTGAAACAAATGCTCCAGATGAATCAAAAGTACCAGGGGTATCAAAATCATCACTATCGTCATTACTCCATTCAGGAAGTCGTTCATTTGATGAGCTCCACCTGACATCATCATGTTCATGATAAGAACGTCGACTGCCCCGTGCTGTCTGCCACTCATCATCTGTAGTACTTCGATCTCGATATGAATCTGGTCCTCCTCGCCAAGGTGCCCTCCCTCTTGTAGTACCACCTTAAAAGTTGATTGATGCCATAGTTATAAGAAGATAACATGAGATTCACTTTGGGACAAAAGTAGACATTATAAAGTGGTTACAGTAATCCATGCTCATTTTTTTCAAAGCCACATTTTGATGACCTAAAATCGCAGAATGGTCACCAGACAGACAATAAGAATTAAGGGTCTCCAGAAAAAATGTTGAATATTACATGAATGGTTATTTTGGAAGTAATCATAATAGATGCCCCCAAAAAATATTTTTGGAGGCTGACATGACATCCCGAGGCTTAAAACCTGAGAAGCCAAGGTCTAAGAGGTGAATTATAAAAACAATCGCCAAACTGGTGACTTCCACTGAAATTTTGTTGCCAAAAATGTTTCTATTCGCCTTGGCGACCAAAATGGTTGCAGCTTTGTGTGCTTGGTTACTTTTCTTTGCATTAGTACAAGCAGAATGCCCTTGCTAGCTAAACCCGAGTTGCAGGTTATAAGAAAGTGAAATGACTGCATATACTGTACAGAAATAGGGTCAAGGACAAACCACTGACAGACTCTGATTCGCCTAGAGCAAACAGTAAGGAATGAAACAAAGAGCTAGAGAGTACCTCTCCATTTATCAGATCTGTCAGCAGACCGTTGCCCTGATATCCTCCATCCATCATCATCCTCTCCACCGGGGCCAGATCTCCAATTCCCACTGTCTGATCGTCTGTCAGGCCTTTCCCATGAAGTGTCACTGGATAGGCGAGGTCGAGATGGATCATAAGCCCCTCTGCCTGGACCAGAAGGACCTGTATGGGTAGAAAGATAGATCAAATAAAATGAAACAAGTTTTATCTTGATTTCCATAACATCTCATTTCTTTCTCTACTTTCACCGAAACACAAAGTTC
>OZ037992.1:2779016-3066516 GCA_964035705.1 Porites rus
GAAAGTGAATCTCAGACCACAATTTTGCTATCAGTAAGCCTAGCTTTAAACAACGGATCTCGAAATGTTAGATTCGAGAATTCCAACCCAGGAAAAATTATGCCCATGCAGATTCCAAACAAATACGTTTCAGCGATTAAAAATTCACGGTGCGTTGGAGGTAGCAGGTCCTCAATCCATCAGCTGTGCGGTCGGAGGCCGCACTTTTTGACAATTTCAAAAGCGCGAAATAAATTGTGTCAAATAGGCTCTTGTGTTATGAAAAAAGTACCTTGGAATCTTTATCCTCAATGCTACAAGAGCCTTGCAAAATTCTCCTGTGAGTAAAAATGAGAGAAAAATGGCGAACCTCAAAATTTACAAGTTTGATCACGTGGTTATTTCCCTATCCGGGATACTGGGCATAATCTCAAGGAGGAAACAGCTGAGCAGCAGACTTGCGGGCGTGAAATATTTACCTTGTCAGCGGTTTTACCCAGATTTTTCTTCCATCTTGTAAAAGAACTCGACTCCAGAAACGTGCATGGGCTTCTTTTTCACCGTTTTTTGCTGTTTTGTGCCATGATCAATGGCGCCGATCTTATGCCTCAAGATGATCCTCGTATTTGGATTGATTTTTCTTTATTTTCCACTGTTTTTGGACTCACTGGCACCCGATGAAGACCCATATAAAATTCTGGGTGTATCTCGCTCAGCAAGCTCCGGTGAAATCAAAAGAGCTTACAAGAAAATGGCAAGAAACTGGTAAATTCTTCACAAAAACTTCTTTGCTTGACTTATTATTCATACTGCTGTCCAAACAGGGAAATATTTTAATGTGTATATTAATCTCATACTGAGAAGCACGGAGAACAGCACTCTTTAAAACAACCGCTTTGCAAAAGAAATATGTATTTTGTCTACTCATTCGCTCTTCGTGTTCACTAAGCTAGAGTTTGTTTGTTAAAGATAGGTTCCCTTTAATCAACAAGCGAGGTTAGGAGATTTTGGATGAATGCCTATGGAAAACGCACAAATTTAGTTTGGGATAAGGAGTGACTATTACAATATAATTAAGATACGGGCAACTCATTTTAGTGACCAATTTTTGTCTTCTCATTAGGCACCCAGACAAGAATAATGATCCAGAAGCACAGGAAATGTTTATTAAAATAAATGAAGCTCATGAGGTGAGATGCTGTAGACAAAACTGTCGTAAAGCTGTGTAGAAGTGCACACACACATGCAAGTTACAGATTAAATGAAGATGAAATTGATATTCATTACTGCGCTTTTCACAAACATGTGACCTCTAAAGTTCAAAAACCAGCTTCGCAATTGCGTTTTTCACTGCCGTCAATCATAATAATGACCACAAGCAACGAACCCTGAAACACAGAAACACACAAAACGGATCAAAATCCACCAATCACAAATCACAAATCTTGACCTTTTGAACCCGTTAAAGTAAAGTCTTGTTTCCTAAGAGGTCCATTAAGATGATTGACGGCAGCGAAAAATGCAATCGTCAGTTGGCTTTTGAACTTCAGAATTTGCATGTTTGTGAAAAACGTAGTAAGGGGCCTAAACAGTTCCAAGGTGGAAAGAAGTTAATCTCACCATAATGTGTTATCAGAGTGAAAGGGTTAAACATTTTTCTCTTCAGATTTTGTCAGATGATGAGAAGAAAAGACATTTTGACATGTTTGGAACCACAGGCCAACCAGGCAATGGTGGGCAACAAGGCAGCCCATTTTATGACCCACATAGCGGCTTCAGCTTCTTTTTCAATGGAATGCCTTTCCAAAACACTTGGTCAAGACCAGGACAAATCAACTACAGATCATATCACAAGTCTGTCGTACCAGAAAGCTATGAGAAGCCATACCTGATAGAAATCATTGGAGATTGGTGTTTTGCATGTGAGTAAATTATGTTATTCTAGCTAGGAAATTCCTATTTGCTGCCCTCGTGGTTGTCGTGGTTGTACAATTTCTTTGCTGCACTTGCTTGTGCACTAAATTATGAAGTAAAGAAAGTAAATATTAAGAAACTTTGCCTCAATAACTGACATCTCATATAGTGAAATTATTCTAACATGACTCCTAGACTTGCCAATTTTTATCAACACCATGGTCTCACTATTCCCAGAAGAGACTTTAAAACAAAGAAAACCAATCCAAATGTACAAAACTGACCAGAAAGCCATGTAGTCATGTTAGAATTTTGATATTTTGAATGTGGGTTATTTTCAATTTATTGGTCTTTTGTCTATAAACAGGTGCTGAGATTGAAGAGACTTGGCAAGAAGCTTCAAGAAGCATGGAAAAAGCAGGGGTGGGGATTGGCATTATTAACGTCAATAGAAGTCCTCGTCTGGCTGATAGTCTGAGTGTTGGACGTGTTCCAAGCATCATTGGTGTTTTAAATGGATATGTTACATTCTATAGTGGCACAGTTACTGTTCGAGGATTAAAAGATTTTGTCAGTGGGTTATTTCCTAGTGATTTGATTCAAATGGTAAGTTTTTGGAGGGCAAAAGTCATTGTCAATATCAACTTTTTTAAATGACAGTATGTGCAAAAGAAAAGAACAAACACCTCTGAATCACAGTCAACAATTACCAGCACCATACAAATGGCTTATTGATGGACTTAAGCAAAACTGACAATGACAGACTGACTGGGCAACCAACAATTTGACTAACTGTAGGTGACTGCTCAACTGTGACAAAAAGACTGATCGAAACACATAAATGACATTTAAGAGTCTTCATAGCTAATAATATCATAGCTTCACTGAAAGATGACTAATAACATCACAACTTAATTGACCATTAAGGTCAATAACCACAGTTTAATGCTATCAACTGACCTGATACAAGTCATTTTGACTCTGAAGATGACTACCACACAGGTTGTCAAAATGTCAATCACTGTCAACACCATTACTGTCCTATTCAGGACTGTAGATGAGCGTGATCTATCTACTTAAGGATATAAGAAAAGAGATTTATTTATTGATTTTAACTTACATCTGACTCTTTTTACCTTAAGGTAACAGAGAAGAATTTGGATTCTTTCCTGGACACAAGTGCGCACAACAAACCCAGTGTGATTCTCTTCTCACCAAAATCCTTCCCTTCACTTCTTTATCATCTCGTGGCTTTCAGCAGTTACAAATGGCAGTCATTTGGCTTTGTGTCTTTGACGCATAGTTCTACTGAGCCTCTCAGGAAACGATTTCATGCTGATTTTAAAGAGCCATCAGTCATGATTTTTAAGGACGATGTAGCAGCTCCTGAAGTTGTCATCAGGGTAACTGAAAATATTGCTTATTTTTTTATGCCTTCAACTCTCAGCAAGGCTTGCCCCAAATATTCTGTCATTGTTGTGTTTTGTAGCATATTTGGTACATTTATACAAAATGGTCTTAACTGTTATGTCAATGTTCCTTTAAAAGTTCGCTCTAACATTTAACTCTGGGATAGACTGTCATATAAAGCCCTAGGGGACTTCCTAGAAAAGTACCCTCGCCACTAGTCTGAGAAATAATCCAACATTTCACCATGCCACCACTGGTTTTCCCACCAAATGACATCTAAGAAATGAGTGCAGAAATTCCATACTGATGAGACGGCACTATCCAGATCTGGGTAGTGCTTCTGATTGGTTGTACTGCACAGGTAATTTGTGTCAGCCAATCAGAAGCAAGACCCAGATCTGGGTAGTGACGTGTCGTTAGTAAGGTATTTCTGCGCTTGTTTCTCGGATGTCATTTCACAGGGAAACCATTGGAGACGTCACAAAATGATGGCTGTTTTCTCAGGCGAACTGGACACCATTATCTGATAAATGTGTGTACATGAATTCCGGTTTTAGTCTTCACTTCCTGTTGCAGGCTTCAGAGCTGAAAGGTGGCAAACTGCGTGAAGTTGTTGCAAATCACAAGCACCTGCATCTTCCAAGGCTGTCATCAAGGAGCTTGTTTGATGAGCTGTGCCCAGAGGAGAGGTTTAGATCCCAGAGAAGGTTGGTAATTTATTCCCAGATGATCAAACGGATTTTGAAGCCTTGAAGTAAATGTTGTAGCTCCACAAAGAAATTGCTCCTCGCCATCTCAAATTTGGTAACTGATCTTAAGAAACTTTTTTCCACTGTTCCATGGAGTTTAGCATATTGCTCCTTGTCAACTGCGGAAGAGTCCCTTCCATTCAAGGTGGAATCATTCATTCTTGGTGTGAACTGACTCAACATTCAAGTAAAAGACATGCAGTGGATCAGTTCTAAACTGTTTATCTTTTGTTTTAGGTTATGTGTTGTTTTGTTAACTAAGCAAGGCCACCAGGCAAAGGAGAAGCTTGTACTCAGATTATTAGCAAAAGACAAAATGTACCAACGTGACCAGCGAGTGCAATTTTTGTATCTTTACGAAGATGTACAAAAGGAAGTCGTTCAAGAACTGAACGAAGGGCTGAATGATGACAGATGCACTGATAATTCCACTGCAGCTAAGGTAAGTGTTTTGTTTTCTTTCAGCAACGCAGGCTGATCCTGAATCACTTTCACTAACCATGACTAATAAGCTTTCAATGTTTCCATAGGTGGTGATTATCTGGAACAAAGGCAACAAACAGATCAGATATGACTCGTTACCCAGAGGATGGTGTGTTTCTGGAGAAGAAGAGTCCATGACAAAAGCGCGACTGAATATGGTGCTGGATGATTTGCTCTCAGGGGAGGGGAAGTTGCGCTATACGTCAAGAATTCCTTTGATTTTCAATGAGCACGCTCCGGTGAGAAGAGATATCATCACGCTTTTCCTGGTCTGGAAGGGTATTTCGTGATGCGGGATTTGACCAAAAGAGGGTTCGGGATTCGGGAAAACGTTGACGGGATCCGGGATTTGACCAAAAGACATTGCAGGATTCGGGAAAACGTTGACGGAATCCCGGATTTGACCAAAAGACAGTGCGGGATTCGGAAAAACGTTGACGGATGCGGGATTTGACCGCTAGCCGGGAAGCGGAATTTGCCAAAAGGCACGGATGCGGATTGAGAAAGAAAATGATGTTCGGGATAGCGATGACAGAAGTTCGGGATTCGAGATTTTCGTGAAAAAGGAGCAGGAATGCGGGATCAGGAATCCCCGTTTCCAGATCCTAGCTTAAGTGGCAGGCGAGTGGTGAAATCGTACGGTCACGCTTTGTTTGTCGTATAGTAGAGTTGTTGTCGTTTGTTTAGTTGCTCTCAAGAAGGATTTGATTGCGTCAATGGAAGGCGGAATGAAATCGGACGTCGACGGTGACCGTACTTTCTCTCTACCCAGTCCCCACGCAACCCTTACTAGATGGAAACGGGGTATCCTTGGAAAGGATATCATTTTAACCCTTCCCCCCCCCCCCCCCCCCCTAACCACCCCACCTCGCATAGTGCAACTTTAAATAACAAACCAGGGCCGTTCGGGGAGAGTTATAGTATAACCTTCATCAACAACTTTTTGACAGATTCCCGACAATTTTGTTATTTCGTCATTACAAAAAATCTCTAGTGAATGTTCGTGACCAATTACCTTTCGTAATTTAGCTTGAGTTCACAACTTAGTTTTCGTGATATTCTAAGCTTTTTTGTAGTCAGTAACTGGACACAATACCTGTTTCCGGGTGTCGCTTCTTTTACACTATTGTTCGCAACATACTATTTAGCCTGCATTGCAGCCGGCCCACCCATCCTCTAGACCATTGGTATAGTCCATACAGCCGTGAGATCATTATACGTTTCTGGGAAACTTCCCACCTACCCCTCCCCTAAGCCAACATGTTGCCCTAAATGAGAAGTAAGTGTTAATGTTGGCTTAGGGGAGGGGTAGGTGGGCAGTTTCCCAGAAACGTATAATTATCGGCGTTGGTTAGGATGTCTTCAGCCCAGGCTACATACTATACAGTCGAACCTACACTAAAGGCCACCTCCCCACAACGATCACCTTCTTTTATTCCCAAGGTTACCGTTGTGGAGAGGTTCAACTGTATATCCATTTTGACATTTTAGAAACTATATGATGTTTAGATGAAACGTATAGATTTACTGTATTTCCATTCACAGGGTCTAATATCTCATATCTTCACTTGGTGCAGTGATGTAATTTACTACATAAAATCTTCCATGTATCGGTGAGTTAATTTGCTGCGTTATCTCACTTTCTTTTACGAATGTTACGAAAAAAAAAAATACTACGTCTCTTTTTGTTTCTATTTGTAGCAAAGAAGCTATTTCCTTGTTTTCCTTGCTATGCGGAATTGGAGTTATTATTTTCTTCAGCATCTTATTACCCGATGCAAGGTAAGCAACATGTTTTAAATTTCTTGCTTAACGTCTTTTATTCCCAACAATTTATCAGTGTTGCCCACTAAATGGTTGACTACCATTTACGTGATCAAGTCGGCCGGCTATCGCTTTGGGCAAATGGTAAGAAAAATTCAAGACTGTTAAATTTCATTCCCGAATCGCGTATGCCACGTTCAAAAATCAGTTCCTTTTATCTAAAGACAGTCACGAAAGCCTGAAACACCACCAATGGGTTTTAATAAATGGAACACGAATTTCTGTTAAGACATTCCGTCCCGAAAAACAAGACTACCTTTTCAGATTATTCGTTGCCCCCGGAAATTTTCCACTGGAACGATTCGACAAGCCGTGTTCCATTTACTTTTTAACCGAATTTTCTGGAAACTTTTTGTAATTGGTAAACGTCCCTTGGGCGCGTTCCATTCAACCAAAACGTCCGGTGTGAATTTTGGGCAACTTCCAGTAGCGAGTGAAACAGCATCTTCCAAATATTCCAAAACAGGGGACGACCTTGCGACAAATACCAAAATTTTTGGAAAATTTTTCCCGGAGGTTTTCTTTCCATTCAACTTTTCTACTGGAATTTTCGGTTGAATTGTTTGCATTTCGAAAATTCACCAGTTTCCGGAATTGCTGGAAACTTTTCCGAGAAATTTCTGTACCATTTGCCGCTGTTTCCAAATTTTCGAAAGTTTTGGTTAAATGGAAAGCGCTCCATGTTACCTACACTCATCCTTGACTTGCTAAAGTTGAGTAGCGTCTACACATCAAATTACCTCTGACCAAACACGAAACGTGCAGAAATTCAAATGGACCCATCAGATATCAAATCAAACACACTTGTCTGGTCCAAGCGCGGGAAAGCGCGTGTGACCAACTCACGACTGGCCGTGATTGGTTTTGGTGTCATTGGTTTTGGCTGTGAAATTGGCGCGAAATTTTCATTCAATGAATTAGCGAAGCAAACCAAAGCATTCGAAGCAGTCCCCAACCGTATTGTCGCCCGTACGTATTTATACGCATGTGTGGAGAGATACAAATATCTCGAACCTCCAGCTTCAGACATGTAATAAAGTCGTAGTATTGCCAAAAATTACATGGGCAAGTGTATTAGGCTTAATGTTATTTAATCGCTGTGCTAAGTTCTAAGCTCCTAAGATTATAGTTAAAATAATCATCTTCTGATTGATTACCTTTTAATTTTTCGGTAGCGAATCATTAGATAGAGTGCATAAATCTTCGAAAAGGAACTCAGGGACACCAGAGAGCGACACGATTTTGGGACTTACTCGTTTGGACCCTTCCAATGAAAGAACCTTGGTGTCGAAAGCGCCCCCAGGTCACGTGACCTTCACCCTGTTAGTCGATGCTTTGAGTGCACACGAGGCTGTGAAGTCGCCTCTTATGCAAGCTTTTAAAGATGTGGTCCATCCGTACAAATGGTGAGCTCTTTCTTCTTCCTATACAAGCTAGAACCATATTGTACAGCATAATAAAACAGCACCACAGGAAAGTACTGTTCAGTAGCTTCGGTTAAATGGTCCGCACACTTTGGGATTTTATCCACAGACGGACTCAAAAGTTAGAACCACCTTGTACTGCATAATAAACAGCACACTGGAAAGTACTGCTTAGTAGTTTCATCTTGTTCTGCTAAGTGGCTTTCATTTCATTTTACCCAGTATTAAAGACTTTATCCATTTTTAACAACGCTCCTAACTGACGTTTCAGCCATTAATAAGGACTTGTCCACGTAGAACAAGTAAAAAATCCAGGCAACGGTTAACCAGTTTTTATTTTCCTTCTTTAAAATATTTAGCAACCCAAACTTCACGTTCTCTTGGCTGACGATTCCTGACAACCTGGCCTGGTGCGCTGAAGTTATGGATGTAGACAAGTTTGGCGAAGTTACTCCCGGGATTGTGTTGGCTTTGAACGGTCATAAAAAGTATTTATCGATCTTCAAACCCAGTGATCTCACAAAGACAGCGTTCTTCAAAAGTCAAGGAGGAGATTTGATGGGTTTTGATGATAGCGATAGTGATGCAGACGTTAACGAAGATGCACAAACAGAATACGAGAGAAAGAGGCAGAAGGTTTTGAGTTTATCGCTACGGAAACAGCTAAGTGGTTGGCTGGAAAAATGGTGCGATGGTCTTGTAGAAAGAATAAGACTCGGCGAATGGCCGAAATTTACAGACTAGTTTTTGAAGGAAATATTGATTTTAAGCGAATTTTGATACGGAGAAGAATTGTTTTTATCTCACACTCGGATTATGACAACCATCTCCTTTATCGTGGAAGTTTTTATTTGCTAAGTATGAGAGGACGCATTTGAATCCAAAAAAGCATGAAATCTTCCGCATTTTTTGGGATATCTCCGTGGTAATTCTTTGGCCAATGTCGCAAATTTTACAGACACCTAAACTTAATGTAAAAACGTAACGTAAAAATGTTGTAGCATCTCAAAGTTTCAATTTCGATAGTATTTCCGAAAAAAGAACCCCTACGTAAATCTTGGAAGCAGCGGTAACGCTATCCAGCGAAAACAACTGGTGGCCGCTTGGGCGTTCACCACGAGAACGCACCAGAGAGAGCTCCTCGATGACGATCACGTGAGCTATTTCCGACGAGACCCTTTTATTGATTGGGGAGTGCCACAGGCAACCCATCGAAGAGTTCGCAAGTGGATCAGTTTTCAAAAGAGATTGTAGTCATGGTCTCTCTCTTCTTTCTCGCGTTGGCTGAATGTTTTGCTAGTTTCAAAATGATAAACACAGAATCCCAACAAGGCCATTTTAATTAAATATTAGCTCAGAAACAATATTGTAAATAGCGAAAATACAGAATGCTTTGAGAACAGCGCTGGTCATGTTATGTACAGTTTTATTTATTCGGACTCTGCGTGAAAGAGGATTTTTTTTACAAATGTACAAAATAAATACCTGGGACATAATACAAATGTAGAAACTAAAAAGAAATAAAAAATATTCTCTTCCAATCGTGTCTATTCCCTGATAGTTGGAAAAAAGTCAACATATCAAAAACGCTTCTTCAGGTTGAAGCACGTTCTATACAGTGTTAAAAGATCAAAAACAGCGTGCGAGACAAATTTAGTATTTTAATACGTCAAATATCTTTAGAGGAGACTGGGTTTTGAAGCCCGCAAACTCTTATCTCAGGGGTCTGCCACTATATGAAAGCCTACGGATACAGTCGCCTCTTATCGCTCGCGAAACGTCCCTAGAGACAGGATCCAGGCGGGTGCATTCGCAGGAAACTTTATGACTGAACAACTTGACGAGAACGTCTTGCTTTGAACAATGAGAATTAATGGCGTTGATATGAACTTTGTATTAATACACACATCAGACAAGGAACTTTACCACGCTTTATCACCATCCCTTTCTATTTTCTATGTTCAACTTTTTTCTCTCAACGCGCACTGGACAGCGTTAATCTTTGAACGTTAAATTGAAAATGTAGGCGTTTCTGTAAGTATTTTCTCTTTGCGATCAGATTGAGAACTGATTTTCTCATACTTTAAATGTAATGTAAAGTTTCACTTTTGTTAAAAGAACAAGCTTAATAGAAATGTAAGTTTAAGAAGGTTTTTAGTTTCTTCGTGATTCCATTTTGCTTCGAGCTCGTTTCTTTTGAGTCACTTTGACATGAAGAAAGGCTGGAGCTAAGGTGACATCGAGGAATGGCGGTGATGTAACATCTTCCACGATTATTACATAGTCACCTGCCAAGGGGGAAAAAAAACGAAGCAAGGTTAGTTTTAATTTTCCAAAAACAAGTCCAGCAAACACTGAATGAAAAAAAAAATCACAGAATAACGGGAGGAATCCTCTGCCGGCTTAGTTTATGAAGCTTATTACAAGGAGTCGTAAATTTTTGTTCTTGACTGTTTAGGATGAAACTAAACTAGAAAACATTACTGATGTCTGAATAAGTGGCTCCACAAGGAAATATTTGATTCGGAATCAAGCTCGCCAAGTAAGAACCAATACGCAATATTTGGCCACTTTCGAGTTGCCTCAAGCCTCTGTTTCAAAGCGAGGCTAAGTGCGAAGCCATTGATATGAAAACCATTTTTTATTCTCATGTAAATAAAAATCATTATCACAAGAGAGGTTTTGCACTTACCATCGTTTAGAAAGTAAGGGTTTTTGGAACTCAGAGAAGGCCTATTGACGGAAAACTGATTTGCGTGGTCTGCAACAGTGTACGTTGTTACCTCCAAAATTTTGGTCTTTTAAAGAAAGCCACCCCCCTCCCGCCTTCTTCCACCAAAAAATTCCGAAAATAAGCCCCTCCATGGATAGCCCCTCCAAATATAAGCCCCCCAAACCGGTAACGCAAAAAACCCTCCTTTAAATCGCCCTCCAAATATAAGCTCCCCGGGGGCTTGTACTTGGAAATTACCCTCAAATACCAAGTAAAACAAAGCAAAAACGGTAAATTTACTTCCAACTATAAGGCTAGCCCAATCGATTTTGAAACGCAAATGTCCCTCCATAGATAAGCCCCTCCGAATATAAGCACCCCCCCCCCCCCCTCAAAAAGGGCCTTTGAAAAATATAAGCCCCGGGGCTTATTTTCCGAATTTCACGGAATAACAATCTTCAACTTACCCGGTTTACAGAACTTGTCATCTTTTTCTTCTTTTTTATCTTTTTTTCGTTTGCTGTCAACCTTTTCCACCACATCCGCCAACCCTTCTTTTTTCTTCTTTCCGTCTGACACGGCGGAAGAAGGCACGCTTCGATTCGCAACTTTGAGCATGTTGGGATTCACCGTTGAAGCAGCTCGCGCTTTCCACCTTAAAACAGAAGAATTCTTGTTCACTAAATTGCTTGCAGTCCACCTTTTCTCTTATAACGGTCAACTTCTCAGTCACAGTGACCGCGTTTCTCCAAAAGGAACAGGGTGTACGCGGAAACCGTCTACGCCCACGTTTCTCGCGGTTCGCGCGTGCTACTCCGGTAAGTTTCAAAAACATAAGAGACTGCTTACAGTCTATTGTCCATAAACTTGGCCTCATTAGTATCTTCTAATCATTCTCTAATCAAGCTATATAAACAGTAACGTCAAATGATTAAAAATTCATAGCAGAATGAGTAGCTCAGTAGTCACATAATACAAAACACTTGACGTAAGAAACGAAATTACGTAAACTTGTCAAATTATGCAAACGATTTGAACGATGTTGATTTAGGGCCTGTTTACATGGAGGTGGGGGACCCCAGGTAGGTGAGGTAACCCGCCTAGATGGGGTAACCCGTTTGTCCATATAATCTCTCATTTTAATTTGATCACGTTTACACGATAGGTACCTGGGGTCCCCCACCTCCATGTAAATAGGCCCTTGATGGTTTTCTGAGCTCCTAGGAGTGACTCGTGTTTTTGGTATTATCCTAAAATTCTTATTATGGTGTCTATCTGACGATGGCTGCTGTCACATCTAGGCTACTAACTATAGTTAAGACGGGGATAACTATAGTCAGTTATTTCGGCAATGTGACCGCTTCTCTGTCCGCTCTAACTATAGTTAAAAAATTTACGCCTCGGTGATCCAAAACAATACAGACTAAGGACCTGTTTACATGGAGGTGGGGGACCCCACGTAGGTGAGGTAACCTGCTTAGGTGGGGTAAAAAAATAACTCTCCTTTACATGCAATCTTACAACCCCGCCATCCCGGGGTGCACTTTCTCAAGATTATTGAATGGTCGCTAAGCACGTAAATAAGAAAAATGCTGGAAAACCACGTGTTTTGGCGATTAATGCACTTCTACATTCACTTGTTGCTCCTGCTGCAATCTTCAGTGCAATGGCTTTCTATTGTTAACTTTAATAATGATGCAAAGTCACCTCCAGAGTGAATTTTGCGAGAATTTGATGTATCACGAATCCGACCCCGGCCAGGCGGGTTACCCCACCTTGAAGCGTTTACATGGCAAAATTCAGAATGTGACACCTCTTTTCGCATGTGCTAGATGAGCATATATAAATACGCAAAATAAAAACCAAGCGTGAAGCGAGGGGGAAACCAAAAACAAAAAATGTACACAGGCTAATTAGAACTAACTGTTGTTAACTGCGTGGTGTGACCGCAATGTCGACCGAAAGCACTAACTACAGTTAGGTATGACATCACGTAACTTGACACTAAAGTTTAGTTACGTCGTAGATGTGACCGCAGCCGATATCAAAACAAGTCCGGGCTTTCCGTACGTCCTTCACAAACCTTGAATTTGCAGGTCTTGAATCCGAAGGAGCAGTAATTTCATGTGTGGAAGAATGCAGAGATGCAAAGCTGTTCATCGGTTTCAGCCCCGTGGGGAGGACTGGTAGGTAGAGATTTTCAAACAATGCTTTGCCACCAGTTGTCCGCACTGGTGAAACAGGAGGAGGGAGACTGGAAACAGCAGCGACCATCAGTGGATCAGCTGTAGTCAAAACAAGAACATGAACAGTCTTATGTAAAGTAGCCTGAGTATCAGGCCTTCCTAAGGGGCTAGGGGAGAGGAGATTTTAGATGGGGGAGGGGGGAGCTCTCTCCCTTTTTCGCTTCCATCTTTCCCCTTTTCCCCCAGAAACGCCTGATACTCAGGCTATATGTAAAGCTACAAAAATGTATGTAAAACACAAGGATAAAAAAAATCCAATCCAGTGGTCCGGCACAAGTGGATTTTCCTGCTGTTCAAGGATCCAGGCAAGTCATCCTCTAACAAAATTATTAACTGAGACGAACAAAAAGTGGCCCGAGGCAAGCAAACTGTGACAGCTGCTTGCCCAAAGGACAACTTATGGGGAAATCAAGAATTTTCAAGCCCTTAAAACACCACTGAATTGATTTAGCGGCGAGTAAATGTGTCTATGAGAAGTGTGGTGTTGTTAAATTATGAGTTAGCCTGTTCCAGGCGTTCAGATAGTGTGGATATCACAAAGAATAGTGAACAGGAAAACACAGCAAAGGGGTGGGGGTAGAGAGGGCAGAAGAACGGTTCCCTCCACTTTCCTCCTTCGCTTTTTTCTCTCCACTCTTGATTTTGCGCCACTCCCCACTATCTGAACAGCTGACACAGGCTAATAATGAGTCTGTGGGCAAAATCCTGTAGTGTGATAATTCAAATGAAGCCTTTTTGAAAGCCTGCATAGCAAGTATTTCTGATCGAGTAATTGCTCTCGTCCCTTTTTTCTTGATGAACTCGCACGGACACTTGCTACACAATCTACCTTTTCGACAGTACTTTCACACGGTAATTTACAATTTTTTTCTAGAAGTTTGACTCTCATGATAGCAAGTCAATAAACTTGTACTTACCATCTCCAGCAACACTTGTGTTCTTATCAAAACTAGCAGGCATCATAGTGCTGGCCTGTGATGGGGCAGCTGCTCTGTTTGTCATATCACTCTGAGCATTCTCAACCACTGAACTTTCTTTATCCCCTGCATCTGATCCCTCAGCTGCAGTCACCTGGCAACAGAGAAAATCACACATCAAATCAAATCAATAGGAATAATCCCAACCCGCAAACAATAGCCAGGATAAGTTTCTAATTTTACATGTTCCTCACATAGGATTTCTGCATTACTTAGACTCAAATGAGATATTCTTATAAGGAAGTTGGTTAGAAAGCAAGGGATTAATCTACTTGCTGCTGAGCGAAGATTTCGTAAAATTTGATGTCGAAACGAATCAGAAGTATAGAGGCAATAGTTAAGTTAGGTAGCATCTTTTTGCATTCCGACATTTTCATTGCATTTGGTTCTTTCCTTCTTATCTGGACCATTACTTATTATAAGTAGACTGCAGCATTCCCTTGGGATTGTCACATGGGCGAGCATATCAAGTGGGAGAAAACAAGGGCATTTTGCTTTCTCACCCCATCTAAGCAAATCCGGAATCCGGAATCCCTCAAATCCAGAATCCAAATTTTACATAGTACAAAGACTGGAATCCAGTACCTGGAATCCAGAATCCAAAACTGTCTTAGATTCCATCCCTATAGTCCTGCCTAGCCTTGACTTGACGGACTGAAATGACTGCTCATAGTATATGTAAACCTTTACTCTGAATTTTGTTTATAAGTTCCACTATAGCTAGTCCTGTCAAAGCTGGTGGATAGATCAAAGAGACTCAGTCATATCTGAGTAATGTCAAATACAAAGGAAAAATTTTCACAGGCTTTTGTTTGTTTGTGTAAGGGAAGTTCAGAAGCCTTGTTAACCCATGGATGTTCTCTTTCCTTCAGTGACGTTCTCAGAGTTACATGTACCCTGCGGGCATGGCTCCAAAGGCACTTTCCAAGCAAAAAAAAATTAAAATATCTTTTTTTTCATTATGGAAAGTTGTCTATGCTCTATTGAGACCTATAATATATTATTTATCAAATGAAAATAACAAACAAACCAATAGAGGGCATAAAAACAGGACACAACTATCATAAAAAAAGAAAGAACAGAGATTACCTGAAGATTCTCGATTGGTTTAGCCAACTCATCACCTATTGGTGGAGATGGTTGACCTGGTCTGTTAGACATGACACTTGGTGCTTGGGAATTTAGTCCATATAATACAGTCTCACTGGAGATCTCCCCAAGTAGCTCTGTTAACAGATAAGGCTCAATTTCAAAGCCACTGAAAATGCAAATTGGAAAAAAATACAAAATGGTTAATGTTTTTTCTACAGTGGAATTAACAGTGTTCTTAGCAGGATTTTCTACACTGGGGTTTATAGGACCCATAGAGAGGCTAAAAGGGGGTCATGGGGGTGGGGGGGGGGGAGCAGGTCACAATTTTTAGATACAGTTAACTTAACATTTTACTCACTGTCACAGGTCTCAGCTAGAGTAAATACCTTGCACTTTTGCACTTTTTTCAGGTCTGAGTTAGTGTAAATAAAGTTAACTCAATGTTTTTCAGGTCTGAGTTAGTGTAAATAACTCATACTTTCTTAGACAATAGATGTCCAAAGTCTGAATGATAAACGTCAAATATCAATTTTTTATTATTGGTCCTACTGATTTTATGAATTGCACCCTTGGGACCCCTTGGGCTAATTATAGTGTGGTATCTCCCTCAAAAGTGTGGCAATGCTGCAATGCCGCAGTCTGGTAAGAACACTGAATTAAACATAGCTTTTCCAGGTAGTTTACAGGCACTCCACTTAAGTAGTAATATATTAAGTAGAAATAACTATTGCCAAAGAATGACAGGACAGGATTAAACACCCAAACTGCTGGGCCAGAGGCAACCAATTGCTTATTCACAAGGCCAGTCAAGGAGTTAAATTTAGGGCAACCAACATAAAAATCCAGCTACTGGTTGGAGCAAGACTCCAACCTTGTGCTGACCTTTTTTACCATACTGAATTTTTGAAAATAAACAAAATCAGATCATTGTAATAATACAATATACTCACAAAGGTGTCATAATAGTATCCACCTCTTCCCCATCAGCAGATTTTCTACCAGAACTAACTTTAATTCCAGCTGTCACCTGGAACAGTCTCCCTTCATCTGAAATCAGTAAATTAAATCACGAAAAATTTATGTGTGTGTTACAAGATAATATTAAAGTACCTTTAATCCTGCCTGGTCAATATTGCAGAGGTGAAGTGGTACGTGTATAAACTGCATTTAAACTACATGACAAATACTTATTTTAAAAAGGACACACCTTGCCTGAGTTCCCCATCAGCTGTGACACACTCAACTTCAAATCCAAAAGGCCTTCCCTGTACAACTTCAACATTTTCATCTCCAACAATACGTATTTGAACAGTCTCCACTGAAATGTAAATTTGAATCATTCTTCAGGATCTTCATTCATACGTCATATTTTCTTGGAAGTGCATGAATAATAAACAATTATTGGATGACGTTTTTGTGGTATCCAGAATAATCAAGGTCGAGGTAAGTGTTATCAGCTGGGCCAAAGGCTGAAGCTGATAACAACTACTGAGACCTTGATTATTCCAGATATCACAAAAACCAAATCTAACCATTGTTTTGAAATAAAATAACAACAAATACACTGTTGTAAGGAACCGATTTGGCATTGTTCTTGGAAATCATGAAAGGTGAAATGTTGTGCCACTTTGTACACACTACTAAAACAACTCAACCTTGTCCTCAGGTCTTCTTAGTCAACTGTTCAGCTTTCTGGCAATTATGCTGCGCCACAGTTTACGTCATTTTTGACACATTGCAAAATTCTTCCAAATTTGTTTGACAGTAGCCAGTTATGATAAATTATGGGTGGGATTTTAGCCAATCAGAAATGGAGAAAATTTTTGAATGAATGATAATAATTTGTTATTATTATTATTAACTCCTTTCCCTCCTGTAAAGGTATAATGGCACTCACTAGAATTCTTCATCTTTTTTGTATACCGTAATTTTGTGTAAATTTCTATAATATTTCTGCAGCTCCAAAGGTTTTCTTTTTAAATTAGCCCCTTCATCTTTTCCTGACTGCTCACTTCAATAATTCTCCACTACTAAAACTCTTAAGTTGTTTAAAAAGTTAAGATTGCTGCAAAACTCATTTCCCATTCCAGTCTTTACATATTTGTAAGTTTTCATTTTTTTACAGCTATAAATGCTAAAATACCCTCAACTGTCTTTCAAAAAGGACTTAACTCCTCTTAAAATGTAATTTGAAGAGGCTCAAGGTACAACTCAAGGAATTAACAGGTTCAGATAAATCGATTACTCAACAAGGCTTTTAAAAAAATTTTTGTAGTGGGGGACTTTTCTCACCTTCAGGTCTTCCATTGACCCACATCCCCTCATACGATACACCTGAAGAATGAATCATGGAACCTTCACCATTGAACACATCTCCCCACCACTGACCCTAACAAATTAAACAAATACAAAACATACATGTAATCCATGACAAAGTGAAAGCAAAGTCAGAGCATGAAAAGTCATTAATTTGTTCTAAATAATTTAGGACAAATTGTCATTGTTAATATGTAAGAGTTGCTTTTCATACCCCATAAATTGTTCCATCTACAAACTTCATTATTCCGTGTCCTTGACGTAAATCATTAACCCAGTCTCCTTCATAAATATCACCATTGCTGATGGGAGAAAACAACAGAGAGAAATTGGTTCCAATCAGGCCTTAAGCCAGATTACATGAGAACTGGACATTCAGGAGGCATGTTTTGCCATCAAGTTATAAGAGATTATTTTAATGTTGACAAAACCTAGACCGGAGGATGAAGAATTAGCCCAGTTGGTTAGTGCACGGCCTTCTGTGCAAGAGGTCCCGAGTTTGATTCCCAGGTGTGACCACAATTCCTTCTTTCAACTTCTTTCCTTTTTGTGTAGCTTAAAGTAGCTTTAAATACCTATAAAATGGAGCACTGATGAAGGGGGAGGGGGGATAAAATGAGCGCGCCATCTGCCATAGGTTTGCTAGTCAGATGACTATTTCGAGCTACCAATGTAAAATAAGGCCTCTTTACCATTTTTTCTTTTACCTTAGTTTCTTTATTGGATCAGACTGGATTTGACCTGTACTGGGGTCCCTAGCTGTGCACCAAAAAAGAAACAATAATCACTTCCACCCATAATTTGCTATTATTATCTCGTCTTTAAGATGAAAAGTTTTTCATTTTCTGTTATCTAGAGTAAACAAACTCGACCACGATTTCTTGCATTGCCAAATTTTTGCACTTGTTTGTCCCCTGAGAAACAACATAACACTGCTTTTATCCCATAAGTCCTTCAGCACGTGCAAAGTGGGTATCACGAATAAGGTCTCTTCTGAGTTTGAGTTATTACAGCTCCTAACCTAAACAATAATTTGCCTTCCCCATGTCTTCTGTGGTTATGGAAAGATCCTTCATAAACTGTTCCATCTTTACTGATAAGTTTTCCCTCACCTGACAAGGAAAGGCAGTAAACATTGTTGAGTAGCAAAATACAGCGGAACCCCATTAATGCGACCACCATAGGGCCATAAAATCCTGGTTGTAACAACGAGGTGTTCGTATTAACAAGGTCTTCAAAGTAATGAAATGACTCAGTGATTTTTAAGTTTGGGTCAAAAGATTATGGTCATAACAACGAGGTAGTCATATAAACTGGGTGGTCATAAGACAGAGTTCCGCTGTTCTCCCTTATTACCAACATATGGCCAGCTCCACAGAAGGGCAAGACTTAGCAGATCCTGTGTTCTGATTGGCTGTCAGCCTACATCGCAGACTTAATCTAACCCTGGTCAGCAACATCTGCAAGGCAGCGCTGATAGGCTGATTTAGCAACGGAACAGGAATGTCATGTGACAACGGGAAAGCGCACGAAAAGGACTAAACTTGACTTCCAGTGCAAAATTTGCCATTCTGCTGTTAGTCAAGCCAGTTGTTTGATTTGCGCGCGCAGTCGTCAACTGACATTCCCATTCTGTTGCTAAATCGGCCTAATATCCTTGTTCTGGAAATGCGATTCGAATTTCTTTTCCAACCTGACTGGGAAATTGACAATAGTTTCTTTAACAGGCCAATCATGATGCATACTCAAATCCTGGTACGCAGGTGGGGACCCAGAACAAGGATTTCAGCGCTGTTTCGCAGATAGATTTAACCAGAAGTTAAGTTCTGTCTGTGACGCAGGCCAATTGGCTGCCTGACTGGGTAAAATGGGGCTATCTAAAAAATTTAACAAAGGGTTTCCTTGTGGTTAATTTAAAGTTCTCTATGAAAGTGGCTTTTACAGTGAGCAGTGAGCAAAACTGAAATTGCAGTGAGCAAAATTGAAATTGTAGCGAGCCAATAATGAAACTGCCAGGAGGGAAATTGAAATTGCCATGACACTTTTAAGCCACCATTAGGGCTTTCAATAATTTATTATTACACATAGAATGGATATGCTTTACCTTCACGTTTATTGTCAACCCATTCTCCTTCATAACGAGATCCATCACCATACATCATAATACCGTGACCATTCAGTTCTCCCTTTACAAACTGTCCTGTGTATTCATTTTTTGTTGACACCCATCGCCGAAATCCATGTCCCTGGATTTCCCCATCCATAAACTGTCCTTCATAAAAACTGCCATCTGCCATAACAAGTTTGCCATGACCTTAAATAGACAATAAAATCAGCATTCATATGTATAATAATATGGTAAAAATTGGTCTCAGATCAAGCCCATTGCCGGATCCAGACCAGATCCAGATAAGGAGGGGCCCGGTCTCCAAAAACATTTTTTTCCAGCTCTTCGGGCCTCAGTTTAATCTAAAAATTAGGGGGGGGGGGGAAGCAGGCCCCCCAGGCCCCTCCCCTGGATCCACCACTGAAGCCAGGACTCTTTCTCTGTGATTGAAGCCTCCTCTTTTGTGAACTGTGCTATTTTTTGTAAGTGCATCTTTGTCAAACTTTCCCAGTAAGCAAATTGTTGGAGTACTGTAAGGAGCCATATCCATACTAGCAAAGCTCCCATGAAAAGAGGTCTTTGTTATTCTATTTCCCATGGAATTACATTACATTCCCCCAAACCTCAGCTCAACCTCATTTTGAGGGGTTCTCTCCTGCCCATCCCTACGGGTACAAGCGAAGGCAGGTAGGAGAGAACCCTGGGAACGAGGTTGACCTCAGCTAAACACACAATAAGTTGGGCTCACTTACTTAATCTTGTTCTCAAGGCTTTATTATCTGATGCCTAGCCATCTTATCTCAAAATCAATGAGGTTGTCCATACACGTCTGTTACATTCTAATGCTGCGAAATGATTAGTTACTCCACCAGAGAATGGCAGCTTTCATACGCTGGCATTAAACCACCATTTTTATTATTATTATTATTATTATTATTATTATTATTATTATTATTATTATTATTATTATTGCCATGTAATATTAATTATTACCATTACCTCCGTCAAACAAACATAAGGTAATTTGTAGGATGATTCATTAACAGCTGTCCTTTAAAGGTTGTAATTTTCAGGCTCCGTCAGACATATTTTAAAGGCCTATTAATTTAATTAAAGCTTATATTCATTCCAAGAGACTTTACAAGTGACAACCACCTACCATGTTTCTTGCCCTTGCTCCACTCTCCTTCATATCTGAAGAATTTGTTGGGGTAATTATAAACACCAAAACCTTAAAAAATAACGTTATCTGTTACACAAAACATGAACCAATGTTGAGAAGAAACGAACTGAAACAGCTGACTGATCTTACCGTCTCTAAGCTGCTTTTTGGTTTCACCGATGTAATTTCCTGCTCCTTTAGATGTTGTGGTGTTTAATAGTGTTGCCATTCTTAAAGAATGTTTTCTACAGCAACGCTAATGTTGTGTTTTAATTTTAATAACAGATTCACCAAAACTATCGTCAACTTCACCCGCCATTTTTGTTGTCGAGTGGTTGCTAAGCGGGAGGGCGCTTACGCCAGCGGACTGCCCCAGCGGACTTCTTATAAAGTGGTATTTTTCAAAATGGCTGCCGTTTCTGCCAAAACATGTGTTTTTATATTTTAGAATCTAACAGAAACCCCCTTCGAAAATGACAGAACAAGACGGAGATTTCATTCAGGGAACTTGTATGCAAATGTGTCCTCAGAGGGAGATCTCATCACGAGAAAAACAGCGACGACTTCACTTCTTCGAAACCGTTGCGTTTACATCGCGCTCTACAACATGTACAAATTCAAACATTTCCCAACAAGACAAACTAACAGCAGATCCAAGGGCCGTAGTTAAGGAATTTACTCGCTCAGCGGCAGGGAAAGCTATTGATCCTTCAGAACTTAGGCCATTTCATGTACTTCTACGCACGGTAAATTATCTGATTGACGTAATTGCTGCCAAAGATGGGGACTACCCATGGCATATGATTTACTTGTTCGTTTTTGACAGGACAAGATCTGTTAGACAAGATCTAGTTGTACAAAGAATCGGCGGAAAACCCGTTGTGGAAATTTTCGAGAAAATATGCAGGTTTCACATTATCAGCAGCTACCAGCTATGTGAAAGTACCATCGATGTGTTTGACGGAAAAATCAACAATGATCACCTTGCAGAGTGCTTAAAGAGACTTCTGTGTTTCTATGACATGGAGCAGCCTGCCACCTATAGAGAAACCAGAGCAGAGTTCGAAGCGTACTACTTGTTACACAATTTGGGCTCAGTTGAGGCATTAACGCGAGCTGTGACTTTGCCTGAAGAAATCAAGAGAAGTTGCCTACTTCAGTTAGCATTTGACATTAACTTGACCATGCTGCTTAAAAACTATGTACGTTTCTTCAGACTTGTCAAGTCGCTGCCTTATCTAGCATGCTGTGCTGTTCATAAACACTTCAATCATGTGAGAGCTGATGCTCTTGCCACCATAAACACAGCTTATTTCAGCCGTAATGCAAGCCTTCCCCTAACACTGTTGGTTGAAATGTTGAATTTCAATGATGTTCAAGAGGCTAAAGAATTCTGTTCTCATTCTGGCTTAGAGGCATCTGATACAGCAGTGAAATTTGTCAAGGCGCAATTGAACAATGCTCAAACGCACAGAACAAGGTTTTCAGGCATGATTGACACAAAACTGTCTGGCAGAATAACTGGCATAATCAGTGGGAGGGATAATAGTTGTAGAACATTTCAGTTTCCCTCTCAAAACAAGAGATCAGAAGAGTGCAGTAATGATGAGAAATTGCATGGAGTTTCAAAGCCAGTATCTCATTTAAAAATCCAACAGAGCTGGTTTGGTAAAGGCAGAGGAAAGGGAAGAGGAAGGGGATGGAAGCTTTTTCAATAGCCACTGTAAATTTCTGTTTTCACCATTTATGCCCAAGGGGGGGGGGGGGTACTCCATTACAAGAGGCTAATGGGGATGTACCGCTGGATGGGGTCGCATTTTCAGGACTGGAGTGACTAAAATGGGGTCGCATTTTCAATAGAGTTACTAGAGTGGGGTCGCAAATTTTCAGATTTTTGGGGTAAGTGGGGATTCAAAATGGGAAGATTCTCGGTCTGAAAAAAAAATCAGAAATTTGTTGTTTATTAAATTTATCAATAAGTTCGCATTGACCGCATTACATTCCGCCACTTGAAACCACGTTGATAAGGTAGATGCGTAAATAGAAAGTGACTAAGTTAGGATGGCAAAAATTACATTTCTCAAAAAGTGACTAAGATGGGGTCTATAATTGGCCAAAAAATAGACTATTATGGGGTAGGGGCTCTGAGAGGCCAGCGGCACATACCCAGCAAACACTAACCCAAGTAACCCCCCCCCCCCCCCCCCCGGCATTTGGGTTGCTTATAAGTTGCAAGCCATCTCTGTACACACAAAAAAACAGAGTGTGATAACTTGAATTTATACTCACTTACTTGGGGATAAAGAATTGCACATGAAAATGGAACATCAACAAGTTCAAGAAGCTGAAATCTGCTTTGAGAAGCTTCAATGAATTTTGTGTGTAAATGAAGAAGTAGTTTATTGTGTTACAGTTACGCAGATTGTTAACAAGTTATACATTCATTTTGTATTTAATGGTTAGCCCATTGTTTCGTCTTGGTCAATAATATTTATAATGTTTTGGGTTATGGAGAACATCTAAACTGAACAGTCCCTCCTGTTTACACGACCCCACATCCAGACTACAATGTAGTTATGGCTTTCCCCAGCTAAAAAATCCAAAAGAGTTGACAGGGACTCCACCAATAAACCTGACTTTCAGTGCCAAAAAGCAGTGTAAGGAATGTTCGCAGTGTAAGCACGTAGGATGCCGTTCATTTCAGTTCCGTTAGTGTCTTTACAAAGTGCTTTTTCTGTCTACGTTCCATTGTTGTTGGAGTCAAGACTGCAATAAATACTTTATTAAAGTGTTATATGGTTTAAAAGATGTATTTCTATTTCTGGCCAATGTTTTGGGAAGCAATTTTTTTGTTATTATTTCCTAGCTTACTGTTCACATATTTGAGATGTGTCTTAGGTCCCAAATACAGAAAAAACGGCCAGTTGCAAAATGGCTTCATGCACAACAATAATCGTAATCGTAATTGTTTAGTGATCACACAACATTACGAATCTCCTTATTCGTTCAATGCCCACCTATTTCTTTAACATGGGAGAGATTTCAAAACCTAAAGTAATCTGATTTATTATTATCTAGAATAACAACGAGTCAGCACCCTTATCAACGCAAGATACATGGGATAATTTCTTTGAGGGGGTAAGTAATCATGATCATAAATTATTTTTCTCTCACAGAATTAAGTTCGCGCTATTAATTGTTCAATCACTCATGTTTATATTTGTTATTCATTTTCAGTGGACTGGCAATTACAAAAATATAGATATTGATTGGGAAAAGACTTACACTTTGGCCTTTCATTGCACTTTGGACACAAAGATCAGGGAATTTCATTACAAAATTTTAAATTGTATAATCTTTACAAACGTGAAACTTAATTTAATTGGTGTAGTGGAATCGCCAAACTGCACTTTCTGTCAAGAAGCAGTGGAATCCGTCGAGCATTTACTCTTCTCCTGCAGGATATCTTCTGAGTTTTGGAAGCATGTCTTGTCCTGGCTAAGAGATAATGATGTTTATGTGGAGACAATTAATGAGTCTGATGTGATATTTGGAAAATTTGATATTGTAGAAGACTATATTCTAATTAATCATATTTTGTTATTAGCTAAATATTATATCTACTGTAGGAAATGTCATAATAGCATACCTTCAATTAGAGGTTTTATTGCTAGGGCAAGACGTGTCTTCAATATTGAGCTCCATATCGCCAGGGAAAAAAATAAACTTCTTTTTCATTTTCAAAAGTGGGAGAAGCTAACTAATGCACTTTGTAGTAGTTGATACCCATAGGTTAGTTAAAATTAGCAGGCATCTTTATTATTTTCATCGTTGTTGTAATAGATACATATATTTTTCGTTGTTATTGTTATCCTTTTTCCTTTTTAAGTAGAATTGTATTCAATGTTTATTCTTAAGTAACATTGTAAAACTTGTCTTTAATTCAATAAAAACTGTTATATAAATAAATAAATAAATAAAGAAAGAAAGAAATTGTTCAATCACTCATGTGTATATTTGTTATTCATTTTCAGTGGACTGGTGAAACCAGTGAATTACCTACTTGGAACCCGTCCAAAACCGTAAGTAATCTTTCATTTCCACTTGTTTAGAATACCCTATGTAGAAGTGCAAACGTTCCAATTAATGTTTTTTGAGGTGTATACCTTATGAAAATTAAATTGTTTAGGCCCACCAAAAAAGACAACATCATTCATTCCATCGTTTATAAGAGTCGGAAGAATATAGAAGTTACAGTTGGCTTACTGATTTCAAGGCGTAAATAGTTTATTCTAGATCAATTTCGTTTTTCACTGATCAAAGAAGTGAATTTGTTTTTGCGGATAATTGCACCCATAGTACAATTTGTTCTATTCTTCTGTTCATAATCAAAACAAAGCATTTGCTCAATGTACTAATATTCAATCATATCATCAAGCTGAGTTGAAGAAAATAGACAGCGTATTAGTATACTCAAACAGGTATCAGAGCAACTTAAGTTACTTCCACTAAGCAGTTGAATATATAGAGGATATTACATGGCCGCGCGGAGATACGAAATTTCTCTTGGAGTGTTGAAAATATTGCGCGAACGAGTGAACTATTTTTTTCCACACGAGAAGAGAAATTTCGTATCTCCAAGCGACCATGTAATATTCCATTTATTATATCAACACCAATGAAATGCCAAACCATTTTACTTAAAAAGTTTTTTGGTCTTAAAGGTGCAGTTTATTATGAAGCAATAGCAATGGTGATATTTTCACATGTGAAGATAACATGTTACTTTCACATGTGAAGATATCAAGTTTTCGCGTGAAAGCTCACTTCGTATTTCATTGGTGTTTATATAATGAAGCAATTTAATTAATAGAAAAGTTATTGTTATAGGTGGGTTGATCATTTTTACAGCTATCCCCAGAGGAAGAATTTAAAGTGCGTAGCTGCCTAGCAGTCATAGAAACAGAGGAAAGAAAGAGAGAATTGAAAAGAAAGAAAAGGATTTGCAAGAAAAGAAAGAAAGATTGAAACAAAAAGCAAGGGAAATTAAAAATGCAACCATAGAAGCCAAGCAAGACTGCAGAGTTCTCATTGGCACTGAGTACGTCAGGAAAAATTAAAAAGGCGAATAACCAAAGGTGAATCGGGTCTTCACCTCTCGCGTGCGTGTTAACGGTAATACCTCAGTAACTTAGAGGGAAAAAAAAGAGTGTGAAGAGTCCATTGGCAGACTTGTTTTTCATAGAACAACGAAAACCGATACAAAATGAGTGAAAAAATGAGAAAATGAGTGTTTAATGAGTTTCTCAAACAGCTACACGTATAGTGGGTTATGTAAACCAAGCGAAGCTAAGCAAAGTTCTTATTTTAATCGACTGAAATGTTCCAAGAGAACTACACAGTTTCATCTCCGCGAGGAGCATTGATCCACAAATTAGCGATCCATTTTTCTCCTTCAAGAACATCGCATCCTCCATGCAAAGTCAGCTTATCAACATCTCCCATCTTCCCAGTCTTTTCGTCTAGAACATTGTTGTACCAAAGCAGAGCTGTTCCCTTAACAGGTTTCACTACCAGACTAGCTTTATGGCAATGTCTACTCAGATCTCTTGTATAATTGTTGGCTCCTAAATGGTCTTCCCGATCAGCCAACGGAAACGCTGTCTCACCTCCTTCTGCCACGTCGTTCAAATAAAACAACATGGTGATGTACCTACAATGGAAGTAAAACGTTTTGGGATATTACGGAGCTTAGGCAAAGACGTTTTTGAGCGACGTTTTTTCTTTCAACCGGAAGTCCATTTTTGCATTCTTAGGCAGCGGATTTGTCCATATTTTCGGGCAAATCGCTTTTATAAGAGTAAAGACACTAAGCAATACAAATTTGGAAACGTCAAGGCATATTTAAAGTGAAAAATCATCACTTCCATTTAACGTGTGTCACTCCGCAAAAGCTCCCTCTTAGTTATAACCAGCAACCCCCGCCTGCTACCCAAAACAATGTTGAGCAAAATGGGTGGAAATGAGTCCTTTTTGGAGCACAATGATGTTGAATTTTAAGCAAAATGGATGGACGCAGTGAATAACCCCCTTAACTGTACAAAAATGCAAAGGCTTTTTGACTTAGAAGTCTGCAAAACTGGCTTGAGTCGTCATTTAGTAGCCCGCATCGCAGACAGTCTAAATCCCCGATATAATCGGCAGTACGTACTGCATCGAGTTCTCTGTCTTAAGGTCTCAAGTGACAAGTCAGGCTGCTACGAATGTTGTCAAGGAAGCAATCAACAAAAACGTACGCGTTTCCTACATACCGCATTTACTTACTGGCTCAGAAAGGACAAACACCCCGAAGGAGGGTCTACCTGGGAATTCGTGGTTGGGGTGTGCCGCCCGTTTCTCCAATCCTGACCTTATTTCAGACCAAAAAAGGCATTTTCTACACCCTTTTTCAGACCTGGGCTCTAAAATCCATACCCGTTTTCAGACCTAGCGTAGGCAGAAATTATGTTTTCAGTAGAGCACCAACAAAGAGATTTCTTTAAAAAATATATTTCGAATACTCATATTCACATTTTCTTTCTTATTTATTTAAAGTTGAAACGACCAATATGTCCAAGAACTCCCGAATCCTCTCGAAAACCAAAACCGAATTCAGACCAAAATAGGCAAAGTCAGCAACCGTTTTCAGACCAAAACGGCGAAAAACCCATGCCCTTTGGGGTAGCGCAGGTGCCTATAAGGCAAATTTGAAGGAGTAAACCTCCCCCGGGACAAACACGTACACACAAAAAAATTACTCCCACAACCAAAACAAAACGGTATAGCAAAAAAAGCAGTTGTGGGAGTGATCTATGTGTCTATAAAGTACAGAGAATTCCGACCTACCTACACAGAAGACATGATGCAGTGTTCTTTCCTTCGTTCCTCTGACAGCATCTCTTTTCCTTTACATTTTCACCTACGGAGGAATCGTAGTGGGCGTGATAGTGTCCAGATCTCTGATAATACACGACCTGTGAAAAGTAAAAGAGAAAATACAATTGCTTTAATCAAAGTACCACTATGATGTCTGGACTAATTTTCCACCAAAGCGAGTCTTGATGACTTTTTTTATTACTCACCAGCTTTAGAAAGACTAGAAGGGGAAGGAATCGGCCCGGCCAGTTCATACCGCCGCCCGGTTGGCACATTTGGGAGGGCGTCGGTCTATCGGCGCCGAACACCGAACGCGAAATCCCGGCCGGATTAACAACCAAGGTCTTTCAAAAGATGTTTAGATCATGCATGCTGGCTGTGATTAAAGATTTTGTCTCAGTTTAGATGATCACGTCAGTGGACGGTGGCGTTAAGCCGTCGGCCTAAGCTAATATCTCCTTTATCTTGATTATCAATTGAAAGGGGACGTAAAAGAATCCACACTAGTGTTAGAAAAGAGAAGGGATCCTAGATGATCCCGGTGGTGGGGAAGCGGAAGAGAGGGAGAGAACTCTCTCGCCTAATCTGTGGTCAGGCGGACCTCTTCACTTTTTCATTTCCTTCTGTCCAGCCGAAGGTGAAGAGAAGACAGAGCAAGCGACGACCGGAAATACGTCCGTAGGCTAATCCTCTATTGTAGTTCCAGTTCTGATTGATGTTCCCGGCTGCTCAACTCTTTTGCGTTTGAGTGTGTGAACGAAACATTGTCTAAACAGCCAGTCAAAAGTTGTCTTCCCTTCTCGCGATTTCGAGCGTCTTTCCGGAGTTGATTGAGAAGCCAATGAACCGGCCGGAAGAGCTTGCTCGCACGCACCTCCCACGCACGAAGTCATTCTTGGGTCGCGCGTGGCCTGCTTGGCAGGCGTTAAAAGGTGATTTGGGCGCGCGAGAGCGCGTAGGGCGCCCGTGGTCTCGTGCCCTAATATTCCCTTCCCCTTCCCTTTTGAACGCCTGCCACGCAGGCTATGTCGCGCGCTGGAAAGGGTGGGAACTATGATATAGGATAGAATGTCTAGAATTCTAATGATATGATATAGGATAGAATGTCTAGAATTTTAATCTCTCGAGTGTGGATGTGAAATATATACATGAAATGAAAAAAGGAAAGCTGAAATAAATACCTGTAACGGCTCGCTGTGATCAATCTGCCATACAGACATCTGGGTAACCTCAGCGATTCTACTCTTGACGGGTTTTAAAATAGGATCATTGTCGCTCATTTCTACCCAGGAATGTTGACTGTATCGAGTCTTGTAATACGGTAAGCGTTTTATGTTTAGTAGCTGGTGGACGAACTCGACAAAGCGCGTGCGGTTGGTCTTGATACAGTCCTCATAAGTGATTGTTTTGGCCTCCTCTGCAAGTAATTCTTTGTAGACTGTCCATAGGTCGTTTAAATCAACAAGAATCCTGAGTAGGCGATACACGTAACTCGAAAACTCGATCAGAGAAATACTGTTGTCTTTGTTCGAATCATATCGTGCAATGCTCTTACAATAAAATTGCATTTCTTTCTCATTTAACGTAGCATTCACATTTTCCCACGTAACTGTGTTTGTTTTGGTGATCGTGCTTTCTTCCAGACCTTCTCTCTTTGCAAGTTTTATCAACTGATCGCACTCTTCGCTGCTTAGAAAATCTGGGATTTCAAATATCGGTGGTTTCAAGCTCCTAGTAATGAGCTGTACGCTTTTGTCTCCATCCACTTGGATTGTTTCAACGTGGTTCAATGCTTTACCTTCCCGCCGGGTCAGTGCAAAGCTTGAGGGCGAGTACAGCTGGCCGTCTTTGAAGCAAGGATTTTCCTCATCATGCCCTATCGATGGCCCATCACCGACGGAACAAGTTTCGCCTTTAGTCGGTTTTTCTTCTGAGCCATGAATAATGTCAACTTCGAGTTTTAAAAGAAAGATATAAAAGCAAACTTTAAATATGGGTGTCATCGTTGAAGCAAGACAAGGGGATGTTATGTTCTCGGTATTTTTTTAGACATTTGACCCCTTACTTGACTCCCCGCAAGTTGACACTGTTTTGACGTGAAAACCAGATGCATATCTCCAGGGGAGCACGTAAGATGAGAAAAACACGCGACAAAGAATTCAGTTTTCCCAGGGAAAAGGAGCGAAATCATTTATTTATTGGTCAGCACACCGCGCCCAAAATGCTACGTCAAACCACACGATGTAAAACAGAGTTCATTACCATCGGTCATTAGCTTCCCAAGCTTATTATTACTTTCTGGCGCTTTGTTATGCGATGCAAAGCTCTACAAAAGTCTGCATTACTTCAGCCATTAGTTTTAACTTCTCGCGATAGTATATGGCAACAGAATTACAGAATGCGCGCTCATCGCTTCTTTTACAGTTATCGTGCACGCGATTTGAAATTTTAGTTCGCGTGGCACTGCGCTTGTCGTTAAAAGGGCCCTTTGTTTCTTCAATTCGCGTGCTCCAGGCCTGTGCCCTCCCCTGAGAGTACTAGCGGCCGTCCGTGAAAAGGTCGAGAACAACAGAGTTGTCACTGATTTGCCTAACTTCGCACGCAAACGTTCCCATGGTTTCGTCACGCGTTCCTAGCTACCCCACATGGAACGTGTTAGCCTGCAGTGCAGGCGTATTTTGGGTGGGCGAAACCTTGTTCGTGTTCGTAATATTGTTGTAGCCGACATCTTTGATTTTATGACGGTGGAAGATTGGGGAGAGTAGAAATAGTAACCCTTACGGTAGGTCACCTCCTCTCTTCGGGAAGTTTCAACATGTCGCTTTCGCGAGCAAATTGAGCGCTCAAAGAAAACGCCTGCACTGCAGGCTAGGAACGTGTTAAAGGCTTCAATTTGCCTACCCTGCATTATTATATCATTCAACATAACTCCAGTTGCAGCTTGGCGTTAAAAAAAAGACGTTGGCGTTAACGTCCGACGTCACTGAAGGTTTCTGCAAATAGGGCCGGCTCAAGCAAAGGCGTTTTTGAGCAACGCTTCAGTAACCGAGTGAGGCCTTTTCCATAAATTGTGCACGCGACAATCCCGAAAGGTAGTATGGGATATGATCGATACGCTCAGACGACTGTAGCTGTCGAACCTACTTTTGTTGCTCTCCTTTAGCACTCCCAAACACATTTCCATAGCCTTTCGTGCCAATTCTTTCAAATTTCTTTGAAAAAAACAGAGAACTCAAAACCACCCACAATGCCTTTCAGGATTGTCGCGTGCACTTTTCCCGACAACCTTTCTCCAAATAGCTGTATTGCTAACCTTCATTGCCTTTGTAGAGCCGATTTACTCGAAAATTTGGACTAAAGAACCACATAGGAATGCATAAACTCCAATCCGGTTGCGCGAAAACGCCTCTGAAGCCCAGAGTAGGCACTTGCGCGCGTATAAGAATTTATGATCAGGCACAATGTGCGCTTACTGACATTATTACTATTTTCGTAATTTTTTTCACGGTAACTGAAACAGAAAATTAAATACATAAGTTTTAACTGACCTGGATAAGCAAATGACGGTACAACAAAGATTTTTATGGGAGGAAATACTATTCACTCTTTTCGGCGCGAGCGTTACGATTTCATACATTTACGTCAATGCATGTCCTAACTTAAAAAACGTAACAAATGAAACCAAGGCAACGAAAAGTATTTTCTAGTTAGGGTTTTGCGTGCTTTATAAAGCGCAGTGCTTACAGTTAGTATTTCACCCGAGATTTTTACAGTAACTGTTGAAGTTTGTATTGGGGAAAATGTGCGGTTCGCTTCTTTCCAAGTTTAATAAGACGAATAACCAAATTGATCCGGCGGTTCATTTATTTTCCGAGCGAAAATTTGCAGGCCGTTCTCGCGAAGATTCGGCGTGTTTCGAAGACCGAGGGTTTTGGAAGGATGGGGATGGAAATGCTGAAGGATCAAGCTGTGATACTTTGGCGACATCTTCATGTGATAGCTCTGAAATGAGCGAAACTGATTCCTCTTCGCAGGAAGACATAGAAGCCGCTGTGCGCGTTTTGGACAGGCCGGTTTTACCATCAGGACACAACAAATCAGTCAGGCTTCCCGTGATTGAGAGTTATATCAATGAAGAGAAGATGCTAATGGAAAGTGCCCGTCAAATCCTGGGGTGTCAGGGATATGCTACGTATATCTCATCAAGCTCAATCACGGTGGCTAAGCCCATAAGTGCAACTAGTTCCGCTTCGTCAGGAAAGGCGAAAACGGCCGTCGCCTTTGACATACCTTCTGGTAGCGATAAGACTTTATTCCCGTCTGCCAGAGTTCCTTGGCGATTAAGAAGGCGCAGAAAAATTGTTCCCGAGTTGACTTTACAGGCAGTTAGAGAGAAAATGCGCGCTGCAGAAGAAAGAAAGCTGAAGGAACTTGAACGTATCCGAGACTATGCGCGTGGCAAGGCTGGAACGAACCGACCACATCCTGCAGAGGCCATGTCAAAAGCAACAAAAGAAAAAATTGCTTCCAAGCTGGCGGCAGCTGAGATCGGGCGTAATGAAGAGATAGAGAAGCAAAGAGAAGCTGGCAACAGAGCCTCGCGAAGCAGGAACAGGATTGCAGCAGCTCAGGCTTTTGCGAAAAAGCAAGAGCGTGAAGCCTCTAGCGCACGAAAAATGGAAAAGATTGAAGAAAAGAGGGCTGAGCACCGACAGAAAAGTGACATACAAAAGAAACTCAAGAAAAAGCATGTGACATTCGAGGACAAGGTAAGGAATTTAATACCATAACAGTACTAATATAAGTGCGCGTCCCTGACGGCGATCGCAGAGAGGACAGACGGCTGTATGTTAAAACAGGCTAACCATCGATTTAAGGTTTATTTCAAATTCAGCTTTTGGTTTACACATTTTAAAGCCAATCTAAAATTGAAGAAAACCACTATGCATGATGGAGGATTTGTAAACTAAATCGGCAGAAATTAATCAGGTTAAAGGACTACCAAGCGTTTCAGGGATTTCTTTACGTTCAAAATAGGTGGCCCGTCGGTATCGAATCTTTGGAAAAGGCGCATTTTAAAAATTTTGAAAAAAAATAAGAAGCAAAGAGTAAAATCCTGCGGGATTAATTGGGAATATATAGAAGCCAAAGTCACACAAGTTAAAAATTCAAAAGAATAATTATATTATTTGATGAATTAAAACAGATTTTTTTTCTTTGCAGGCAAAAGAAACAGAACACGAAGTCCCTAAAGGCGTAAAACAATCCTGGGATAAGGAAAATACTGAAAGTCACGTGTTCTCGGACGACGAACGCGATCATGAGCAGAAAGTCTGCTATGAATGGGAGGACTTCTTCGACGATTGAAAGTTGAAAACATTTTATGTACATTTTTTTTTTCATTTATTTTTCTTAATTACTTCTTTCGACTTATTTAATTACTTCTTTTCGACTTGTTAAGAATGTAAAATCTCCACTTGAGTATCGTTCCATTCCGCGTTTCATGAAGTTAGACTGCAGGACATAAACGCTGGATATGCCTTAGTTATCGCATTTGATACCGTTTTTCCGATTGAAACTGTGACCCTGAATGTGACTAGTGCAAACTACATTGTACTTGCTATGTTTGGTCTGATACATACCGAGCCTGTAGTGCAAATAATAAAGACTCTCATCGAGAATTCAATGAGAGTCTTCATTATTTGCACTACAAGTTCCATTTTCCATTCTCAGAATGAAAAGTTGTTAGAAACTTGTAAAGATAAAATAAACAATTTTCCGTTACCAAGAAATTATTTTCATTCTTTAAAGATTCGGGTTCTGGTTTTTAAAACAGAAAGGAGAGAGTATCCTACACTTTACAGTCAAGTCTTTCTTTATAGAAACCTCCCTAAAAAGCACCCCTTGATTAGTTAGTACCTGCCGTTCTTTAGTGATTTTCTTTAACTCCTCTTAGGAGGACTTTGGAGGCTTGGAGGCTTTTATTCATTATAACTAACGTTGATATGTCTGCAAAACTATTCCTTCCCTTGCCTTTTTCAAATCAATATCGCTTTCTGGGAAACTGTCCACCTGCCCTTCCCCTAAGCTAACATTTACACTTATTAAATGTTGGCATAGGGGAGGGGTAGGTGGGTAGTTTCTCAGAAACCTAAGTTTATCCGCCTTTTCGCCTATGGGAGGGAGCAAAACATTTACAACTCACCTCCTGACTTCATCATACTTAATTCAACCCTACATGATCCTACAGGGGTTCAAAAGGCAACAGAATCCCCAAAATTATGTTACCCCTCTCCCTCCCTCAGGTCATAAGTTTCCACGGTTTGCATCTTTGAGAATGATCCGAAGGAATTAACTTCGCTGCAGTACTGATTTTGTCAACTGAATTTCTGAACCCGTTGTGATTGAGATATAAACGTACGTAGTAGGCAATGCATTTTCCCCTTTATTGGCCTTGTTATTTTGTTAAACGATCTGCAATGATGATCTCACAAGTGCCCCGCCCTTCCTTTCGATGAAATATTTGCTCAATCAAAATAAAATACCGTGTGGCACGAAATTTTTGCGAGTTCTAATATTTGCGGTTTTTCCTTGTACAGTATTAAAGACAACACCACAGAGAAAGTAATTCCTCTTATTGTCAAACCACTTTATATTTCTCCTCCCGACTTCACTGGTGCGTTTAACCAAACGTTCGCGATCCACTTGACACCTTCAATGACGTCACATCCGCCATGTAAAGTCATCCAATCACCTCCTCCCATGTGATCCGCCCCATCATGCTCTAGAAAATGGTTGTACCACATGACCGCGGTCCCTTTCTTCGGCTTAATGATCAAATTAGCCTCGTGGCATCTTTTGTTCAGAGTTATGGAGTAGTTTCTAGAGTGAAATTTGTGCGGGTCATCAGCCACTGGAAAGACTGTCTCGCCTCCTTTGATTACATCGTTCAAGTACAAGATTACTGTTATAAACCTATGATATAAGTAAATATGGTATAGGTAATTTGATCGTAGGGTGCTGTAACAAATGATTATTTTTTGGTGGGATAAGAAAATACCCGGGCCGGGTTGTTCAAAGCTGGGTTAAGATAACCCAGGGTTAGTGCGAAATTTGAATTCAGATTTGAAAGCTTAAAAAGTAAATCCAGTTTAACTCTTTCTGTCAACAAGATGGATGCTCTTCAAAATAACAAAGAAAATAATCCGAGAAAATGCTTTTGAACAAGACAAAAAGAAAAAGGTTTAAATTTAACCCTGGGTTAAGCGCTAATCGGCCTTCGAACAACTGGGCCCTGGTGCCAAGGACACAAGAACGCGCTCGTACCCTGGTCTTCGAGCGTAAAACGTGCCTTCTTGTCTCCTAGTCAGCTGCCTTGCCCCTAGTCGCTCGCGATCGCTCTTTTGGAGTATACTTCATTTAATCATTAAGAAAAGCGAGGGCGAAGGGAGTGATGGGAAGGGAAGACTTCCCATACTACCCGCTCGCGCTCTCCGCTCCTTCCCATCATCCTTCACTCTCGCACTTATTGCTCGTCTCCAGCGACCCACTTTAAAAGCCCGTGTTCCGCTTTAAGCTTTAGGGAACGCCTGTGGAGGAAACAGTCCTAGTCAGAAGCCTATGGGTCACGGGCTCCTAAACGTCCTAGTGGAGTGCAAACATGCCAATAACATGCCATGGTCTTAGAACAGTCTTGGCCCTAGAGCATAAACATGCCAAAAAACTGCATTCATATTCGTACCTGCACAGGTGGCAGTCATCGTAGGCTGTTCCTCGGCAACATTCTGTTCTCTTTGCACCGCCGAAGGTTGTATCATAATGCACATTGTAATGCCCAAACGTAGAGTAACGCACGGCCTGAAATTAAAGTGAAAATAATTAAGCAAATTAAAGGAAATAGAGCAAATGACTATTTTAATCTATCCTCTGTTCCTTTCCTCTATTTTTTTTTCTTTTATTCATCTTCGACGTTTTCTCTTTTCAGGTGCGCAAGTGTTTTTTGGCGTTAAGGTCGCTACGCCCGTTGATTTGAAGTAAGAAAAACCGCGCAAAAATTAGCACGGTATAACACAATCGAGTTTCTGGGAGGAGTAACCTCAGGCCAAGCAGACGTCTGGGTAGCTCAGTTGGGAGAGCGCCGGTCTGCTGAGCAGGAGGTCGCAGGTTCAAACGGCGGCCGGACCAACACTCGAGCGTCCATTTCCAAACCGTTAGACTTTCTTCTCCGGATAAGGACGAAAAACCTTAGGCCCCGTCTCACAGCACTTTCACTTATCTGGTTCTTGCGAGACGTAAAAGAACCCACACCACTGTTCAAAAAGAGTATGGGACGAAGGTCCCGGTGGTGTGGCCAATCTTTCTTGGGCTGGGTGAGTTATCTGTAAGGAGAGATCTTAATATAGGGATAACCTCATGATCCTCCTTCAGGTGTCGTAATGACTACCTATAAACGGGGAAAATATTTTGCATATGATGACGTTCTTAAGGCTGGGTCACAAAAGCGTGTGACAAAGCCCCAAGAACGTCTGCGTGAGGCTAGGAGGAAGGTCTTCTCAAAGCGTTTTCTCGGCCGTCGTAATAAAAAAAGAGAAAAATGAGGCATCTTTTTTGTTTGTGGAGTGCAGTAAATGACGACAGAGAGTTTGAAGATAAGGTCATCACGCGATTACCCGTAGTTGCAGCATAATTTCACTGTAAACTCTGTATGATGGCAGACGGCTCTCTGAGAGTCCCGGAAGTGTCCGATTTAGAGATCAAACGAGTTTTGCTGCATAATTATTTGCGTGACTGCGTACAGGACACAAACATGTGCTGTAATATTAATTCATAACAGACCAACCTGAATGGGTTCACTTTTTTCAATTAACCTTCTTGAAAGACCGGTCAGTTTAGCAATTCTTTCTTGTAAGGTCTTCACTAGCGGTTCGTTTCTAGGCAAACTTGCTGTTTCACTAAATCGAAGATAATATCGAGGGGTTAACTTAAGCTCTTCCAAATGATACAAAAATTCCGAATAGACTGCATTGGTCAAATTGACACACTCTTCTGGAACAATAAAACCATCCAAATCAACGTCAAAAAGGCGAAAAATGGGCCTTGCGTCTTCATTCGCTGGATGAACACGTTTTTCTCTGTCTATCATAGTGATAAACTCCTGCAGAGAAATTTTTCCGTCTTTGTCTTTATCAAGGTTTGCGGATCGAAACATCCTCCTACAAAGTGCTGCTTTCTCGAAAGACATGTTTCTTCCTTTCAAACTTTTTTCAAACTCTTCCTTTGGAATACCTTCTCCTTTTCCATAAACTGTTTCGCTGTCTTTGAGATGTTGCTTCTGCGTGATTTGGATGACTTCATCGCATTCCTTACGACTTAAAAATTGCGGGATTTGGAATAAAAGCGGATGCAAACTCCTTGTCACAACGCGATACGTTTTGTCTTCGCTAAGATTTAACTCCCGAACATGGCCAACTTTCACTCCATCAAGTCTTACTAACCGATACATCGAATCCTTTGCGAAATGTCCAGCTTCATCGTAGCCATTCTTGGCACAAATTCGTGGTTTCCAGAATTTCTTTGTGTAGTTGCAGGAATCTTCCTTCACTCTTGAAATCGCCGAGGCTTGTCCAGAGCTCAAGGAGTGTATAAGGTAAAACTTTGGCAGCATAACCATAGTCACTAGAAATGATAAAAGTAACCTACGGATCTCGTGAAAATAACTCATTACTCGGCGTACGTACGTTGCACTGCTGAAACAAAGTCACCTTTAAAAACGTAGCTATCACTCTTCCCGAACTGCCTCAGTTCACCGTTCTGTGAATATCTTCTCGTTGCACTATTCCCAAAGTAGAGATTGCTGGTCCGGCTTCAGTATACATTGTTCACATTGCCGAGTATTAACTCTGTCGAAAGGTTCAGTTCAGATGCATTCAGTACAGCTAAAGTAACGCAACTTACTCTAATGACTATCAAAACGAGGCCTTTGTTTTGTTACGAATTAGAAACAGTGGTCCTAACAAGCTTCTTATCTCTTATGCCACTTTTTATTCTGAAGAACTGCAGACCGCCTGCGTCTGAGGTCAGTGAAGAGTTGATGCTTCATGGCCAAATAACGCATGGCCTGGAGGCACGTGGAGGGGCGCGGATATAGATTCTCGCCGCTGCTAAAAAAAATTGAACGCAACGAAGTATCAATCATCAATGTGTGATTTGTGAGCGTACCCTGGGGTCCGTTTCTTAGTCAAAAGTCCTTATAGCGTGGGAGTCACGAAAATTCACGCGCGAGAGCAGTACTCGAAAGGACACGCAAGTGCGAGGGGCGGGTTAGGGAAAGGCAAGTTTTCCTCAGCCCCTGGCAGCTTTGCCGCTCGCTCGCTTGTTCTCTTTCATCGCGGCTCGCTCATGGCTCGCCATACATGGAGAGCTTGCTAGTAGGCTAAAGTCCTGCTATAATTAACGGGCTTGGATGTGATTTATATTCAAGGTCGAGGTTGCAATGGTTTTCCAGATAACATAGGGAGCTTTAGCATCGACAAGGGCAGTGAAAACGTCAGTTTTAAATGAATTCCCGTTTTTTCAATCTTTGTCGCGTTTTTTTCCAATTTGCTGAAAATGGCAAGTGTAGGCGAATTTCCCTGGAGTTGATTTCTTGAGAACCGCACTCAAGTTTAGAGAGAGAGAAAGAGATTCGTCGTCACATGTATAAGCCTATTGCTTTTTTGACGTCCTCGTTGCCGTCGCTTTCGTCGTTGCCGTAAAGCTCCCTGTGATAAAACTAACAAAACAAAATGGACTGGTTTGTTAATTAGCCAAGACGCGCGCTTTTAATCTTTAGATTTTTATTTGAACAGCTTTTCCTTCTTCGCTCTCAGAGTCCAGGTGTCGCTGCTCAAGGTTAATATACTTTTGAAGAGAAAAGGCCAACTAGGGTGACACGAGCTAGCCTGCATTGCAAACGTTTCCAACCGAGTTATTGCGAACCTTACTATCCGACAACGGCGACGCCAATGAAAACGTCGACTCGGCGCTGAAAAAAAGACCTCAAGTCCATTGGTGATGGGAACTTCTTCGCCTTTTTTAGTACCAGGTCACTGAAAAGAGGGAACCGCGTCCGAGTTCAAATCAGGGAGAGAGTAAAATTGATCGCCTTGCCGTTCCCTTTCTCAAGTCAACTCAAAATTTGGTCATTTCACGTCGTAGTTGTGCAGGGACCAAAGAAATGTATTTAAAAGGGCGCTGCATATGCAGAATTGTTGTTTTTCTCATAAAACCTATTATGGCTTAGATGTTCCCGTTGTCGTTGCCGTCGCCGTCGCCGTTGTAGTTTCCTAAGAACCCTATATATCAATTTGCGCCAAAGTTGGAGTTTCGACGAACTCGCGCAGAAAAGCTTGCAACACAGGTTAGACTCGAGTAGGCAATTGATGGACCTGTTTTGCCCAGCTTTGGATAAATCTGTTGGCCATATAACTGATGTTGTAAAAAAAAACACCCACACACAGAACAAAAAGCTTGTTGTTCACTTACACCAGCTATAAATTGTTGTAGGTCGTGACTCGTATATATAAAACGATCGTGTACACGACCCCATGATGACAGAATCAATCTACAGGGAGATCAATAGGCTCATTCAATCCAAGCTATGCGCTACACTCTTTGCAGTATACCTCTATCTCTATTGGTTCTCTGCCAAGCCAACCAGTGATCTTTAGCCGTTTGAAGTCTTCCGCAATAAAGGCTATCATTTTGCGTCTTGAAAAAGTGTAGTCTGAGTTTTGACATCAGGTGTTTTCTGTGATACGAACAAATGCAGTGAAAGAGGTGAACAAATACCAAATAAAAAAAACTTGTCGGCGTTCTGTCTTTACTCAGCTAGTAGCATACAAAAGTATTTTTTGGGAAAACTTGATCACGTACCTCAAATAACCGTTATGCTTGAAAATCTGTATTCAAAGACCCCGGCCATCGCTCTCTTCCCGGGAATCGAGAGATGTGATCTTCCGCCCAGTTTTATCGTAGCCTCAGTGTGCTCAAGTAGGAGATGCTACGAACGATTAGATCATGGTTTAGATAGTTTTCCTTTTTTCTCACGTTCGCTTGCGCTTTTTCCCCGGAATGCCTTACGAATATAATGCAGGACCAAAGGGAACTATTGCCAAGGATTGGTAGTCTGTGTCTTAAATTTGGGTGTCCTGTGGTCTAACCAATACCCGTCTGCTGTTTGCGTAACCGTATCGGGTCAGCACGTTTAGTTGTTTGAGTTGGCGTTGTTGGTGCTCTTAAGATCTTATCCAGGAGTTTTTCGTCATGAGGCTTAGTCCACGGGAACTAGAGGGGCTTCTAATTCACCAAACTGGATTTCTGGCTCAGAAGCGACTTGCACGTGGATTAAAATTGAACCATCCCGAAGCAGTTGCCCTTATCGCTTGCCAGGTGAGCGCGCAAGACGCAAGACTGCTTTTGCGCTGTAAGATTACGGAATTTCGTGGGGCTCACCTTGTGCTAACAGTGCAAAAGTGGAGCAACTGAAGAATACCGTCTCATAAGTAATCTGCAATAATTACATATACTCGTCCTGCAGAGCTAGCTATTGGACTCCTATTGCATAATTTTTCACAAATTGTTCTGTGCTTCTCTCATGTATTGTGTTCCCCCATCTGTTCGATCACGAGTCATGCATATTCAGTGTCCATGTGTATTTTTTCATGAATGTTTGAATCAAAGGGCACAAGATACACTCTCCTAACAACAATAATTGTACATCTTTTAAAACTAGTAGGATACACACGAAAAAACATATTTTCCCACAACTCCTGATCCAGGTACAAATAGATCCCCTGCCCCTCCCCGAAGATAATAATAACAGGTTCTTAGTGAGCACAAATTTGATTATTTTAGCTCAATGAATTTATCCGAGATGGAAAGACTGTTGCAGAGTTGATGAACTTAGGAAAGCAGTTATTAGGTGAGTGGAAGAAAATAAGTGCTAAAGTTTGTTTATGATAAATACAGTTGATTTGAGTGTATAAAGTACACACATGATTATGCCAATATTGCCAAGAAGTAGGTACAAATTAAACTTGTGAAATCAGATCACCAAGACCCGATACTTGCCAGATGATAAAACCCATTATTTTCTCTAAATGTAATTGAGACGACCCTTTCCAAGTTTTGTATTACATACTTGTCAGACGAAAAAAGCCATTGTTTCCCCTAGGTGTGAACGAGTCGATCCAGTCCGAGTTTTGTACCTGTGCCAGGGCTGTCATTAAGGGCTATTCCCCAGCCCCTGAAAGTGATCCCTGGCTATTTTCATAGGAAAAAAGAAGACAAAGAAACTCCTGTTTGTTTCCCTACCTACTTGTTGTAGGTACCCCTTCAAGAACTTGACAATCCTAGTTATACCCATTGTAAAGAAAATTATAAATTCTTACATTACAAAGCCCCAAATATGTATCCCTTGATCATGAGTCATTATGTCTACTTCAAGAATAGTTTTTCAATGCCATTTGTATTGTTTCTGCTCTAACTAATCAATCAAAGGAAATGTGATCATCTGTGGTGCCATGTCAATAGAAATGCAGTGTCTTTTTCCCAGGGTGGGGCAGGGGGTCTGAAAGTGATGGAATGCTTAGAGTGTCTAGGATGGAAAGCAAATATTTGTACCCTTAAAGGTACCTCTTAAATTGTTGTGTTGAAAGAAATGCCTACAGTGTATATGTGGTTGTTAATTTTTTATCTTAGGTAATTTTTATTTTACGTTTGTTTCAACTTTATTTGCATACATTACCTTACCCAAAAACAAAAGAAGAACAAAAATTACGTTAGATAAAAAATTAATTACAACACATATAGAGCTAACAAATGCCATTACACTGCGTTGGAGTCTGCCTGAGTCATGCCCAGATTGGTCTCCTTCAATGTTGTCCCAAGAGTCTTGTCGCTTTCCAATATCACAGCAGCAGCAGAGCTGCCATATTGAAAAGCGAGGAGACCCAGCGGGGGATGAGGTTGGGTCTCCTTTGGAGTATGGTCTCATTTAGGGGTAAAAAAAGTCTTCGCCATGCCTGGATTGCCCTCCTTTAATTTTAAACTGATGTCAGAGCATCCCTTTCACTTTCCTATGGCAGTCCTGACCCCTGTTGTGTTTTATTGTAGTGAAGAAGTGTTTGCAGAATAATGCCCAAAGTGACTCCTAATCTAATAACAAATTCTCCTTTCGATTATCAAGCATAAATACTTTGAAAGAATCAAGCTTGTTATTAGAGGTCACATATTCCAGGTGCCTATTCAATGTATAAAATTAACAGCTCTTTTCTGACCATAAGGTTAGATAATCTAAGGCTCTTGTATAGCATTTCCCAGATTAGATACTGCAGAGACAATCTGTTAAGTAGGATCAGCTGTTTTCTCTCCCCTGCTCGGAGATAAAGAGGCGGTGTATGGAAAATTATTATAGCCATTATTAATTTTGGAAAATGTTGTCGTCAGGGGTAAACCAAGTGTTACCTGGTGTAGGAGAACTTATCAGTGAAGTACAGGTCGAAGGAACTTTTCCAGATGGAACAAAATTGGTAAGGAGCCAGAGGGAAGCAACATAATTATGTTATAGGTAAAATCCATTTTCAGGTGAACTGTTTACATGAGAAAACAAAAAGTTGGCTTAATTTAACGAAACATTTTGGCTCACCCAGGTGGGTCAACTCGGTCTAGCCAAGACAATCAGAACATGGGTGAACACCGTACTGTTTTAGACAATCAGGGTGTTTGCGGGCATTGTTGACCCTGGCAAAGGACACAACATTTTTCTTATATAAAATGAAACACTGGCTAAAGGTGACTCGGCTGGGAGGGTGACCCTTCTACACGCTACATGTTTTCTCCATATAAACAGAGGTAAGACTTCTCTGTCACCCTAAGTAAAAGTAGGTGTGGGCAGAACAGTTATAATTATCGCTGCTACAGTACAGTACTTCTCTAGCTAATCCTGATGGAAACCTCTAGCTATCAACTCTATTATTGACTAATTTCAGACTGAGGTTATTACAATATGAAACCACCTCTTGCCAGTAAAATCTCTTATGGGGCAATGTTAACCTAGCATACGATTTTCTATTCCACCCCACAAACCTGGTACATCTTAAAACTGTTTTAATCAATGATCAAAATTTTAGGTCTCTGTTCATGATCCTGTTTGTCAAGAAAATGGGAACTTGAGTCTTGCGCTGTATGGTAGCTTTCTTCCTGTGCCATCTGTGGAAAAGTTTGCATCTGCCAGTGCAAATGTAGTGCCTTTGGTAAGTATACATTAAATTATTTGTATATTTGTTTTCAGCTAATTTGTAAAGAGGCAATCGTAGGGGTGTAGCTACTTGTATGCACGATGCACAGGTATCTACCTTGGAAAAAGGGTAAAAAAAATAATGCAAAAAAAAAATCAAAAGGAAAATAATTGAAATAAAGGAAATAAACAAAAGATAACTATTTTTATTAATTAATGATAAGTGATTGACTTGCTTCGGTCAATGAACCCAAAAGGTGACAAAGGATTTTCATATATTTTTATTTTTGAATTTTATGTCATTACCTAGACAGTAAAAATGCTTAGTCTTACAATGTAACCTCACCTTTAATAAAGGCGTCTATTTAAAGGGGAGATTTGGAAAACTGTGCTTACCTCTGGAAAATCCTGGCTACAGCCATGACTTGCCCGTACCATCTTTTATAATGCACCAGAGGGATAATGGATATCTGAAGAAAACTTTAACTGCTCTGGAAACAGTGTTTAACTGTTGATGATTACTTTTTCCGACAACAACTCAGGCAACAAAAATTGAGTGATGAGTTTGTTTGAATGACCCAAAGCAAATACTACCTTTTGTCCAACGTTACTGGAAACATAAATGATCACTAATGCAAATTGTTAATTCAGTGGTCTCCCTGCCCTTTGAAGTAGGTATCACAGCTAGCTGAAATGCTCTGTGGTTTTGAAATTTAAATTGAAAATTCTCTGGGCAAACCTTAAAAAGTGACTGACATTGGTGTTCGATAACTGTCACTTAATAGGAGCACTCAGTTCCAGGAGCCATAGTTCCTTCTAAAGGAGATATCACTCTAAATTCTGAGAGACGAACTGTAAAGCTGATGGTCACTAGCCTGTGTGATCGCCCTATTCAGGTATGTACATTGCACAATTCAAGATAATTATGCCTGGTATTTGGTATAATGTATGTCACACTGATTTTGTTACAACGTGGCCACTACAAGGTTTCCGCCTGGCATCAGGCACAGCCCGGCTCCAGGCCAGTGCGGTGTCCAAAAAAGTAGGGGGATTGCTGTCTTGGTGGGTACAGCTGGATAGTCCAGGGACTGCCCTAACAGTGGGTGGGTGGATCAGGCCTGGGGGGCAAAACTAGTGGGGTAGGGAGGGGGCTGTTTCGACACAACCCCTTCAATAAGCAGCGGTGCATGTTCACTGGAGGCTTTGACAGGCAAGTACCTTGTTCTTAATTTGCCCTAGCCAGCTGAATCAGGCCTCTGCTGAGAATGATTATCATCAATGATGATAATAATATTGCAGAACTCAGTGGGAGGCACAGACAGTCACCCATTGTCCTGGGTGGTACCAAGGACTCAGTTAGCATAGGACTTGTAGACACTCACTGAAGTCATGTTTACATAAATTCAGTCACATGTAATTGACTATATTTTGTAAATATTGACATTAAAAGTTGGTGCTTTGCATAGCACATGCTCTTCAAGATGTGGGCTTCTTCTTTACACGATGTCTTACAAATAGACTGTTTTCTGTCACAGAGAATTGATCAGACCTGGGAAATATCCAATAACTATGCTGGCAGATGGTAAACAGCTGGAATGTTGTGTGTTGTTGCTTATTTGGCTTTTGCACATAAATGAAAGATAAATGAAATGATTTTACAGCATAAGTGCTCCCATGGCGGCTTTGTTTTAAATTGCATTATTCGTTGCAAAATTTACAAATTATTTTTCTCTTCCCTAAACCTGTTTTGTATCTTTCTGTTGTCTTTAGGTTGGAAGTCATTATCACTTCATTGAGGCAAATAAGTATCTTCAGTTTGACAGAAAGGCTGCTTTTGGCATGAGACTGGTAAATATCACCAGATAAGTGATGCTTAATGATTACGATAATTATTGTTGCTGTTATTAGTTATTATTATTAATTTCATGAAACCATTTTGTGTTAGTAATGTGGGATTAGCCCTTAATCCTCTTACTTAGTAACCACGCTCGACTTATATATCCTGACGTGATTGTACAATAGTTGACCTTAGGCCCTGCTCATGTAATCTCCTTTAACCATGAAATTGTATAACCTTGAGTATATACTTGGCCTCCACTATTCTTTTCGCCTCTGATAATCGCACAATTAACTCCACTGAGAGAATGATATGTAAGTTGCAAATAGGTACCATTATAAATAATTCTTTACTTACTGGTATTTGATGTGAGTATCATTTACACTATAATAAATTATTATTTCATGAGTGATAACTATTTATTCATTTTGTTGACAGAATATTGCTGCTGGTACTGCTGTAAGGTTTGAACCAGGAGACATTAAAACTGTTGAACTTGTTGAAATTGCTGGAAACAGGTGAAGAATATTTTTATTAAAGACCCCGTCTTGCTGATTTTCTAATGTGTGGTTCCAAACAATATCCATACCTCCCCCACAGAAGGGATTTTTCCTTAGACCCCCTGCCCCCCACCTCTCTGAAAATTCCAGTCACACTTCATACATTAACTTAAGATTTTATACCTTTGAAAACCCCCCACCCCCACAGTAATTTCCAGTCGCTTATGTTGGGGAAGTATGGATATTTTCTGGAACTACGCAATCCAGTTAGAGTGCAGGCCTCTCCCCATTCTAGATCATTCTGTCTTAACAATTTATGATGATGATGATGATGATGATGATGATGATGTCAATGTAATCTTCTTTGGAGTACAGTGGCTACCTAAGAGGTTAACACCTCAAACTTCAGATCTGGAAGTTGGGCAAGGCTGTGCTCTAAGGAAAATTGAAGGGAGCCCAGTGCTCTGAAACTGTTAAATCTAGGGTGCCCAGCATATGATTTGTATCAAAAATCTGAGATTTTCTAGTTGCCTGAGGGCAAAAGTTAGGTGCTGGGAGCCACAGGGCTCTGCTAGAGCACAGCCCTGTTGGGGTTCAAGCCTTCCTTTTGGGCTGTTACCTCATACAAGACACTTTTCTCCACTATGTCTGTCTTCAACCAGGCGTGGTTTGAGTTTAATCGGTTACAGCAACATACTGCTGGTGGTTACTCTATGATGGATAAGGATTCCATCAAGTGGGGACTAGAATAAATATTATTTTTATGTGGCTAAATGTAATTTAAGCGACATAAAATTAAGTATTTGAACACGAAACAATGCTGGCCAGCAGTGTTGCCCCAGGGTTGATGTGGGGGTGGCGGGCGGCTGTGTTCATGGGCTTTGCATGTTTACCGCTCAGCCTCAGATGTCAAGTCATTCTGCCTTATGTTGCTCGCTTCTGGGCAGTTCTCACTGACTTGATTCCCGGCCCACTCATCCCTCTTGGCATGGTATACTGCAAGTATATGGTAAGTATCTAGGTTTCCACTGTTCTTTCAGTGTGATGGTGCCTGGTGGTTTCTAGTCACAGGGTTGTCATGGATACCCTTTTTATTTTGCATGATTTGTCTAGTTGCTCCACCTTCCTTTGTCATGCACAATTCCCCAAGCTCATCTATTGTTGATGGGTTTAACAGGTGCTACATGTTACTGCACAGATGCTGGATTATTTTGCACTGTGGCATGGGTCTCCTTGGCATGTGTGCATCTAGATCTTTAGCTTACCCTGTACTTCTTTGTTTCTCAGAGTGATTCGAGGTGGAAATGGACTTGTTGATGGACCTGTAATACCTGAAAACTTAGAAAAGGCCATGAAGAAAATAGCTGAAGAAGGGTTTGCCCACAAACAACAGGTGCATGCAAACTTACTGTATCTAGTTTGATATTACTTACGACATTGTGAGCCAGTTATATACATGTGTGGCAGCCTAGCCACTGGGTGAGGTGGGGGGTAAAGCTAACAAAACGGTAAAGGTAAAGGAACCATATTTTATGTTGATAAAAAGTTGATAAACTTGAGGTCGACGGTGCTCTCATTTTACCCCCCTCTCTCCATCAATTGCTTGAATACCTTACCCTTCACAGCAGCACATACACTGTATGTCTATGGCCCATATACAGTGTATGCATGGTAGTTCTTCCCGTCTTCTCTCTAGTCAGACATGTCCAGCTCCTTTTGAGTTTTTAATAAGCTGATTCATTGTCACTCTTCAGCTGCATAATTTCTCAAGGCTCTTTGTAATTTACTGGCATGTACCAGTTAGCCATTTTTTGTTACAAGTCATATTTTATATTTTGTGATACATACTTTGTGCACTGTGCCATTCTTTTTGTTCTGGTTTGTAACATACATCGTGTTTTGTCTCCAGTTTTGCCATTTCTCTGCTCATGCAATGGGACTGGCTCTCTTGACTCCCTCCCTTTTCCTGGAGCAAGAGTCTTTTTTCCATTTTCATGCCTTCTTTAGATTTCGGTCAAATTGTAGCTGTTAAGCTGTGCTTGAACTTCATTGTTGAAAAACAGTGTGTTATTGAAATGTATGAAAAAGGCAAGATAAGTTGTCTGTGGATAATGAAATGAGATTTTAAAGTTCATTAATTTCATATTATGTTATCATCATAGGATGATGCAGTATTCTCTGTCAGCAGTGCGACTATTACAAGGCAGCTGTATGTGGACATATTTGGGCCTACTGTGGGTGACAGGGTATGTAGTCAGTCAGGAGAGTGTTTCTGATCTAATTCAGTGATGGGTTATGTATTAATCAACTGACATAATTTGGAGTGGAGGTAACATTCTAGAAGCTTTATCAAATCTTGTTTTTTAAGAGGAAAAAAAAAACTTCTAAATGTTGTTTGTAAATTAAGGAGCTGTGTTAGAATTTTTTGGTACTACTTTAAAATGCTAAAAACACATTGGAATCAAAGAAAACCCTGAAACACTGGCACAGTTATTTTCCAAAATTACTGTTCTACCATATACCTCAACTACATGTATAAAAGCGTATGCCTTTGACTTTTGATAGTCAGGATAAAAATGGATTGGTTACTACTTCAAAAAAGGGTTTGGCCAGTTTTTTCAAGTTATCCGTTGTTGTCAAAAAAGATCATTGTTTTCTCTTTGATAGAATCATTTTAAAATGTTTCTTTCACTTATGGCAGGAGGTGACTGAGGATATTTTTTTAAATTTCATTTCATCTTTAAACAAAAAATGTGGAACTCACTGTAATATAGTTCCAACTTTTCATCAAATTAATTTGATAAACTAAAATGTTATCACAAGTTTAAAGTAACAGTACACACAAGTGAAGGTACGGGTGATGGTGGTGGGGGGTTGGGGGAAGGGGGTTTAAATGGTGTTTTGTTAATTTGCTTGTTAATCACTGCAGGTGCATCTTGGTGACAGTTCTCTTGTTATAGAAGTAGAAAAGGATTACACAGTGTATGGAGATGAACTGAAATTTGGAGGTGGCAAGGTGTGAAAATAATTATAGGTCACTTGATGTTTTCATTATTATTTAAAATGATGATGTTGATTGTGCATGCATGTTAACATCTTTTTTCCTCCAGTTGTAGGCTACTTACAGTTGTATGGGATCCTGGGCGGGGGGGTGGGGGGGGGCTTACCTGTACATGGAGGGTTAGGTGGGGATACTCTAGAATCAAACTCCTGAAGGAGACCAATCTGGGTGTGAACCCGTGTCCCCCCTTCCTCTGCACCTCAACAGACAACAAGCCAGGGAATCTGTCAGGGGTGTCAATAAGGGCTGGTAGCCGGCCAAAACCGCCGGCTAGTTAGCCATCCTTAGCGGCTACTTTTATCTTCTTCTACACTCAGCCGACAAAACAGCATGGGATCCTAGGGGTAATTAAGTTATCTTTTTTTCAACCACTTAGGTTGTTCCTTCTGTGGTGAAGATCATGTTCACTTTCATATCTTTATTGACAGTTCAAAATATGATTCATTTCATGTCAATTACCAGTATTTCAATTCATAAGTTATTCCTTGAGAATATGAACCATGAGCAATTGTTTTTAATATTGCTCTGAATCCTTTTAGGTTTTAAGAGAGGGAATGGGACAAGCAGCAAATGTTACCAACAAAGACACAGCCCTGGACACTGTTATCACCAATGCTCTCATTGTAGATGCTGTTACTGGCATCATTAAAGCTGATGTTGGGATCAAGGCAGGTGTAGATGTACATTATTTTTTTCCTAGAAATTCTCCAGAAGAGGACATATGTCACACTGCTCAAAAGAAACGAGGATATAAGTGGGACCATTCCTAGTATTTTAAAATGCAGGAAGGTTGTATGTGCTTATAGTCATTCCCTCTCATATAGGGTAAAATTCCGACAAGCAACCTGGCCTTTAAACAGCAACATAAGACAGATGAAGTTGTTGACAAAGATAGGGTGAAACTGTGAGAGCGACGTGGAAAATTGCAATACAATATAGTAAAATACTTACAGCCTCATGCATATGGCCTCTCCTTCAATACTGCTTTTGAAATTCAGATGAGGGACATGCATCCCCCCCGCCCCCCCCAGAAGGCTTCCATAGGGTGGGATACTAGACAAGTGACTCAGGCTCTCCAAAAAGACAAGGCAGGCTATGATTGCACAATCCACCGCCATGACTGATATGCATTTTTATTGTTCTATATTTAACCGATCGGAAGTAGAAGTAGTTTAACTGATCGGAAGTAGAAGTAGGCAGTAAAGGTTTGCAAGAATGTGCTCAAGAATGAACACTTGATAAGCAGATGTGTATAACTGATTTACTAAATGATGAAGATATTAAAAACTGAGTTAGTTCAACATTAAATTGTGACTATTTTCTAAATTTCATTTTAGAATGGTATTATTTCTGCTATTGGCAAAGGTGGTAACCCAGATGTTATGGCAGGGGTCAGTGAGGTAAGCAATACTAAGATTTCTTTCGAGATGCACTAAAATTAATGCTCCCCATACACTGTAGTAAGAAGGGGCATGGCTCATTGGCAGTCTTCACAAATACCTCAATAGGCCGCTTCTGTGTTGCCTCAAGCCCCTGTTCCAAAGTGAGGCTAAGCGTGAAGCTATTCAGATTTGAAAATCATTTTTATTCTCATGCAAATAAAACTCATTTTCACAAGAAAGGTTTTGCACTGTTAGCTAGCCAAACTGTCTTGCAAGTGAGTGTACTAGATGATGGGACTTGAATTTATATGAGCGTGAGTGTACTTTTACTGGCTTTTACAGTCAAGGCAGGACAAATTTATTGTACCCCCCAAGATTGCATTAATGAATTATTATTTGAAAAATGATCTGTTAGCTAGTTGTTGCAGCAACCAGTCTCAACTTCAAATCTTGATTCCTGCTTGCATAGGAATTTTTCACGATAACTCCTTTGCATTTGGTCAGATTGAAAAATCTTGTAATGGATAAAAGAATTTTATCCATTTATAATTTTAAAGACATTTACATCAAATTCAAGAAAACTGAGCTGGCAGAAATTTCATGATTACGTCACATGTGAATTCACTACTCCTTATTTATGTAATCTTGGGAGGTATGCTTGACCTACCCTGACTGTATAGTAAAAAGGCTAAAATGTTAAAACACTGTGGTCTAGTTTGTGGAGTAAAATAACTTGATAAACTAAAATTGAATAGTACTCAGTCTATGTAAAACTTCATCAAGGTTGTCTCAGTCCCAGTACCCTTCATATTTGATGTTCAGAAGAATGACACAAACACTGATGCCATCCAGACCTGGCCTGTTTCATCTCTTTTTAAAAGCAGCAGGATACCCAATTTTTGGATTTCCCCCCTTTGTTGTGTTGGTGGGACTGTGGTGTATAAGCTCAGTGATACTGCATGCTAAGAGTGTTTGTGTGTGTGTGAAGATGAACATGGCAGAGATAGTTGTGTTTACTGTCCTTGCTACGTGTTTGTATGTTACACTTTAGAAGTGGCCTTACCAGTTGGTTAACTGTTGTTAGTTTAAGTGATGAGCATGAACGCTTATACAATATTGATGCAATTTATTATTGCAATTTAAGAAGACCCATAAGCCTTTCAAACTCTCAAAATTTGGTGTGTTACAAGGTGTTATTATTTTTCAATATGCTTCCAGGTACTGTCAATATTTGTAAAAATTGTATGTTATGTAGGGAATGGTGTGTGGAGTTGGCACGGAAGTGATAGCAGGAGAGGGTTTGATCCTCACCGCAGGAGGCTTTGATTCTCATATTCATTTTACCTGCCCTCAACTTGCGGAAGAGGCAATTGCTTCTGGACTCACCACCATGGTTGGGGGAGGAACAGGTAGGAGTTGGCATCGTTATTATTCTTAAATTTATTTTGACATTGCTCCTTCAGGGAAGACATCTTAATATCTATTATTAACCTGCTTAAACGTCATGCTCAGTTAAGGTGTTGATATCAGGGTTAAAGATTTCAAGTTTCTGGGTAAATACAACAAGAAGGCGGGGAATCAAACAGCTAGGGGTTTCTTTTGGTTCTATTTTCTTCTTCTATTTTCCTTTGAGGGTAGCTGGGGGCAACATTTATAGTAGCCAGGGGAAATCCCTGGTCCCCTCCTCTTAGTGACAGCCCTGTGTATCAATAATATTAGTTTTGTTAATTTAGTATGACTAAACTGAGATGATCAATATTATTAAAACAATATTTCATTTTGTAGGTCCTGCAACTGGTACATGTGCAACAACTTGTACTCCAGGACCAAATCACATCAAGTGAGTTTCTTGATACACAAAAATAAGAATTTTATTCTCAATTAGGTATTTTTAGGGTTGATCCTATGTACCTCTCAAGGAATTAGAATTTTTGTGAAAAATAGTTCCTCCACTGATAACTCAGAGAAGAAAGCAGCTCCTAAGAGAATCTGCTTAGTATGGGTTTTCTTGGAGCTTTTCATCTAAGTACAATAATCAGAAACTATGTTTCTTTAAGGAGTCGTGGTCATTACAAATTTAAGGTTATAAAATTAAAATTATTGTAGCAAATGAGTTCTTGATAACAATTTGTTTCTAGAGCTATGATTCAGAGCACAGACAGCTTTCCCCTCAACTTTGGATTTACAGGTCAGTAATAATAATTCTTTCTGTTGTATTTTAATTTAATAGATATAAAGGGATAACTTAATATATTATATCGTTAAATAAGTTGAATACCACAGGTGTTACTCATTGCATTGCTTTATTCCTTTAGGGAAAGGAAATACCTCCAAATCTAGTGGGGTGGCAGAGGAGTTGGAGGAGCAAATTAATGCTGGGGCCATTGGGTGAGTTACCGTAAAATTCTGAAAATAAGCCCCGGGGCTTATATTTTTCAAAGGCCCTTTTTGAGGGGCTTATTTTTGGAGGGGCTTATATTCGGAGGGGCTTATGTACGGAGGGAAATTTGCGTTTCAAAATCGATTGGGCTAGCTTGTAGTGGGAAGGAAATTTGCCATTTTTGCTTTGTTTTACTTTGTACTCAAGGGCAAATTTCAAGTACAAGCCCCCGGGGGGGCTTGTATTCAGTGGGGTGATTTAACGGAGGGTTTTTTTGCATTACCATTTTAGGGGGCTTATACATGGAGGGGCTTATTTTCGGAATTTTACAGTATGATATTGTGAATAAGGATCTAGCACTTGGAAAGATGTTAGGAAAATTACCGGTAAGAGTCCTGTTTACGGCAAATGGCAAACGTCAGATTCAAGTTGCATGAGAATTTCTCAGAATAGAAAATAAGCAGATGAATGCTGTCGAGAACAATCTTAACGATAAAATGAGCTTGACACCACTTATTTTTGAGTAGAAGTAATAAACAGTAAATGAAACTAAGGGGAAAACTTGGACACGTGTTTCAAATTCATGTTTGTTGTTTGGCATAAATGCGGGTGTTGTGCAGAGCTCCTGGACATGCTACAAACTGACAGAAACATCTCATCAAGATTTTTTGCAATGGTAGCTGTAAATTTAAAACACTACCAACATCTAATAAATATTAACCAGCCAACAGACTGATTGGGTAACCAACATTCAATGGATTTTGTTTGTGTTTTTCTTTTAAGGTTAAAACTCCATGAGGATTGGGGAACAACTCCTGCGGCAATTGACTGTGCCCTCACAGCTGCTGAAAAACACGATGTTCAGGTAAATGATAATCAGTTTTACATAAATTATGTGGTAGGTAGAGACTCACAAACTGTGGGGTGGTCACTTGCAGTTAGTGTTATTCTCAGGTGCTTGTTGAAGGTTCTTCCCTGAACCTTTCTTCTCTTTGAGTGACTGAGTTGAGAGACAAGCTGTAACAGGCACAGTAACTTTTGATAGATTAGACCTAGATAGTGTTTCATCTGGTTGGATTCTTGAAGGAGTAGTAATACTCCTTCCAGAAGCAACTTCATGCTACAGAAATTTAAGTGTGGGTATGCATCCTGAGGTCACGTTATCTATCTTTTTGGATTCATGTAGCCTGCTTGGCAGCTGTTTTGAAAGGAAGGGAAAGGGCATTTTGGGTCTGAGGGAAGGGCAAGGGGCGTGCGAGGAAGGGGGGAGGAAGGAGTGGAGGGAAGCACCTGGAGGGAGTGACAATACTTCTTCTGGAGGTTGCCTCATGCCACACAAGTTTAAGTGGGTATCCTGTGGTCATGTTACCTCAAGTGGATAATTTAACTAAAATGCTCAAAAGATCTGATATAAAACCAGTGAAGGTGTTTGGCCTATCTGATATTTTGCAACTTGTATGCATCAGACATTTCAACAAATGTGCATGCTGTTGTTGGTAGAACCAGAGAAAAGAATTAAATTAAGTTAAAATATATGTTCTTTTTTTTTTCAGATAACCATTCATACAGATACTCTAAATGAATCAGCCTGTGTGGAACAATCCATAGCTGCCTTTAAGGTTTATTATTACTGATTACTCTTCTGTTAAAAATGCTTCAATATAGACAGTCAAGCTTTTTAGCCATTTCTTTTCTAGCCTGGGAGCAAACTCTCCTGGGTGCTTTGGGGGCAAGCCAGGAAAAGGAAGGAGAGCTTGCAACTTTGTCTCTGGAATTTGAATTCCACCTGCAATTCCCGTGACTCCCCTTCGACTGAGCTGTCAGGTTTCTGCCAATGAGGGGAACACCTGAGAATTTTAGTGTACCCTCATTTTTTCATGTGGCGATCACTTATGAATACCTCCAAAAACTTATGATGTAAGAAATAGATCATGATTTTATGGCACCTTGTGCATTTAATTCTTACTGTAGAGCACCTTTTAATTTAGTTGTAGGGCTCCTTGCAAGAAGGTTCTTAGGGTTTTTTTTATCATTTTTTTAAAGTGCATCAAAATTGCTGAATTTTAGGATGTGACTTTTGTTTTAGTAGACAAACACTGTTTTGAACTTTTGCACGTCATTTTCAAGAAATAATAAGAAAAAACGTTCACTTTTCCAGCGGCTTTCTTTGTGATTCTTTTCATGCATCAGAAACTAAAGAAACCTTGTCTATCTTTTGTGTATTTTCAGGGCAGAACAATCCACACGTATCACTCTGAGGGAGCAGGTGGAGGCCATGCCCCTGATATCATTAAAGTTTGCTCTGAAGCAAACGTAATTCCATCATCAACCAACCCCACTCGGCCATTCACTAAGAATACTATTGATGAGCACTTAGACATGCTGATGGTGTGCCACCATCTTGACAGGTATGTTAACATTGCTACTTCCAATAGTAATGTATCCATGTGGTGTATAACCCAGAAATAAGTCAGATCTCTACTGGCTTGTTTTCAGTATTGTAGCATGGGTGCTACATATTGATTGTGTTATGGTCTAATAATTTTCCTTGCAAAGTTATTTATATTATTAATTTAGTATAGTAATTTTAAATATTAAATGTTTATGATTTTGAATCAAAAGGAAAATAAAATTTGAAAAAAATAGTTACAAAAGTGAGTCACAATAGGTATGTGACTTTTGGTGTCCTCCACTCCCCCTATTTGGAACGTTAAATGCATGAAGAGAGCTGGCTAATAATTATTTTAGATATTTGCTGGATTCCAGTGCTTGATGTTTACATTTGCAGTCTCTGTAATACCAAATTATGCATAAAAGCAGATGATATTTTTGGTAACTCTTTCTTCTCTCTTTGAGTGGTTAAACTTGTGGCTGAACTCCTAATAGAAGGTCCAGTTCTGGTTTTCTCTGTGGGCTCTTTCTTCTCCTTGAGTTTAGGACACTCATTAGATGCTTTGGTTTTGAGCCCAGAAGGGAAAAAGGGAATCCATTCCCTGCACTCATAAAAAAAATGTTTGCCCTCATGCTGCTATTTTTGGGTCTTGACAATGTAAAGAATGGCTGTGTTGGATACCAAGAAAAAGTGCTTTTGAAGTCCTGTAAGACTGTAGGTTACTCACAGTCAATGTTTCACATAATGTTTTGTCTAGCAATCTGAAGGAGGATGTAGCTTTTGCTGAGTCCCGTATCAGGGCAGAAACAATTGCCGCAGAAGACATTCTTCATGACATGGGAGCCATAAGCATCATATCTTCTGATTCACAGGTCAGAAAAACTTACTAAGTATAGTACTTACCCATTTAGCCATTCTTCTTCTGCTGAATTATCATGACAATCTCTTTACTGTTTCAGGCTATGGGCCGTGTTGGTGAGGTCATCTGTCGCACATGGCAAACAGCAGATAAAATGAAAAAACTCAGAGGAAAACTTGCTGAAGAGCAGGTAAATGCTCAATAATATTATTGTTTTTGCTGATTGGCTAGGATAGTTGGTTAGACACTAGATGCTCGTGGGATGGGGACTTCTAGTTCTCTTTCACTGACTTGACCAACACTCACTGGGTCTGAAATGTAACCAAGAAAAGTGTGCTGTCTCTGAGACCATCAGTGACCACCCCATTGTCTATCCCTCATGGTTTGGGATTGGGTGGGAAGGGGACGGCTTCATGCATGTGTGCCCACCCCCATTGGGCAGGTCTGTGGCCAACAAAACTGTATAATATTTGTTAGTAAAATAAAATGATTATAAAGAACAGACAGTCTGTGACTGCATATGGCGACTAGGTTCTTTGCAAGTTTGTTTTTGCATTGTATAGGCAGCGTTTCCTGTGGAAGTTAATACTTACATGTACTTACATGACTTAATGGCTTAATTAACTTTTCTAAGAGGAGGCTTTAGCAACAAAAACTGTCTTATATTGGCAGGCTCTAAATGGCATCTCAACTGATGTGCCATGTTTAACTAGTAATATTATTACTACAATTTTATTATAGTTATCATAATAAAATATTAAGAATGTGTATTTGACTGTTGATTATTTTGTAATAGGGTGGTAACGACAACATCCGTGTTCGCCGTTACATAGCGAAGTATACCATAAACCCAGCTTTAGCTCATGGAATGTCTCACCACATAGGATCCATTGAGGTGGGTTCTGGAGAAAACTAACTTAAAGTTGCCATGCCACGCAACTCATCATTCGTACATTTGGCATGTACAAAAACTCTGGGTTGTTTCTACAATAAGATATTGAGCATATTTTGCCAATAGTGTTAAGTTTTGATCAATGGTTGCACTTCAGAATGAAATGGTGTCCACATCCCCATATTCTTTGATGATTTTGATCACTGATCAATAGAATTTCTGAGAAAAAGTTAGCAGGAAGCGTCAAAGGTGATTTTCAATGAAATAATTGGACTGCAAGTAGCCTCACAAGACTGAAGTGCTGGGGATGGTAGGGGAAATGGAGACATTTTGTGAGATACATACTTGAATGCTTTTGAATTAGTAATTAAAGGAAAAATTGATTCAGTTGTGTCAGTTATATTTTCCAAAACACAGCATTCACCAGTAGGCTATTCTTGTTGAAAATTATAGTAAAATTGTGGTAGTTACTACAACAGGTTGTTGTTTTGCATTTTATTTAGGTTTTTCATTAACTTTTTATTTTTCAGGTTGGAAAGTTGGCTGATTTAGTTCTGTGGAATCCTGCTTTGTTTGGTGCAAAACCAGAGATTGTTGTAAAGGGAGGCCAGATTGCTTGGTCTCAAATGGGTAACTATATGTTAATACTTACTAGGAAATATTTCTAAGTATCTGGAAACTGTGGCCTTTTTCAAAAGCCCTTAAAGGTGAATGCACCTGGGGACTAGGGTTGAACCAACTAAGGGAGAGCACACCTGGGAACTAAGGGTGGACCCGCCAACGGGGAGTGCATGTGAGGACTAAGGGTGGACCCTGCAAGGGAGAGTGCACCTTGGGACTAAGGGTGGACCCACCAAGGGGGAGTGCACGGGGCACTAGAGGTGGACCTGCCAGTAGGAAGTGCACCTGAGGACTAGGGGTCGAACTGGCAAGGAAGAGCGCACCTGGGGAATTACATATTAAGCAATTTGAGACTTGGTTCTTCTGAATGAACTGACACAACAGAAAGTCACGATGATCTGATGGAACATAATTCCTCTCCATTATATATCTTGATATGTATAGGTAAACTCCACCAAGGGGCCTTCTACAAGTAGCCAATCCACAATTTGGCAACTGCACTAAGTCCCAGAGAGATAACCTTACCAATGACATGCCAGATGCAGTACCATCCAAAATCTTACTGAACATTTCAACTTTGTTTTTCTGAGATCATAGCACCCATAATAAACTATTATTGCCTTTTACTCATAACCAGGAAATCCCAATGCTTCTATTCCAACACCTCAGCCCGTCCGACCACGCCCCATGTTTGGAGCCTTTGGAGTTGCAGTTGGAGCGAACTCAGTTGTATTTGTTAGCCAGGCAAGTCTCTCGCTTCATATATAGATTGTACTTTTCTTTATCAGCTTACAGACGTGCACTAGTAAGAAACAAAGATTGACTGTTACTGCTTTCTGTCTAATTTTGGGGAGATCCATGACAGCAGAAAAACTTTTTAATTATTATGGATGGACAGGACACCATATTCTATGTTCTATCATAAAATAATAACAATAATAGAAATAATAATACTAATACTAATAATAAAAATAGTGATAGTAATAATGGTAATGATAATGATAATAATAATAAATGATTTCATATTTTCCAACAATGCTGTTTTTTCCCTGCTAGCAGAGGTCTCTCATGATTAATATGTTGAAAAAGCCAGGGACCAACCGAATAATGGCAACTTCTCAATTCACATCATTGCATTACATTGTTTTTGTAGGAATGTGAAAAGAACAGTGTTTGCAAGGCTTATGGAATTAGCAAGAAGACTGTAGCAGTGAAGGGGTAAGTGGATTGTCTCTCAGGGGAGTCAAGTGGGGGATTGGGTGGGTACATGGATGTATTCCTGCCCTCCACTTCTTTTGGTACAGCGTATCAAAGTAAATCCCAGTGGTCTCTTTTTCTAAATTTCGTTCTTTTCACAGGTGCCGCAAAGTGACAAAGAAAGACATGATTTTGAACAACTACTTACCTAAACTTACAGGTGTGCTTGGTCGTTTTCTCTTCATTAACATGATGCTGTAAAGAGGATATTACATATATGGCATAGGAAGATATGAAATTTCTCTTATGAGTGTTAAAAAATATTTCACCAGCGAGCACACTGAAGGAGTGAAATATTTTTGAACACGCGAAGTTAAATTTCAAATTCCCAAGCGGTTGTGTAATGTTCTATGTATTATATTAACACCAATAAAATACCAAACCATTTCAACATGAGGCATGATTGATCATGTAGCCATAGTAACAGTGATCTTTCAAATGTGAAGATAACATGTTATTTTCACTTGTGAAGGTATTTTTTTGTGTGAAAGCTCACCTAGTATTTCATTGTTGGTTATTTAAGCAATAGACCACACTTTCTATGAGTTTACCGGCATGATAACTCACTTGGGATGCTGGGAGAACACAAGAAAAGCTTGTAAATCATGAGCTGAAGGTGTGACAGAAGGTGTGGTCTATTGCTTTTATAAAATAACTTTAAGTAAAACTATGAGTTTACTGGCACAATAAACCATAGGTTTTTAACCAATCAGAATGCGCATACTATCTCAATTATTTTATAAATAATTAATAGATATTGCATTGTAGTTTTTTTTTTTCAATATTTGCAGCTAATTTAATACTGGTGTACACTATCTTTTTCTTTATAGTTGATCCGCAGACATACAAGGTTCATATTATTGATGACCAGGACCCTTCCAAAAAGGAACACATCACCTGTGATCCAGCATCAGTCATCCCCATGGCTCAAAGATTCTTTATCTTTTAACCATTTGGTCCAGCTCATATATTACATAGTCTGAAGATGTGATCTAGAGTCAGTCATTTCTGTTACTCAAGGATTCTTCACGTTTTATTCTTTGATCATTATTCAACGACTTTCAAAGAGAATAGTGTATTGCTGGTTTGCACATTGGTTGCTTCAACCTGCAACTTGCAACTGGCATTCTGCAATCTTAAGCCTGCAACCTGTAATCTTTTTTCTTCAACGTGAAACTTGCAACTGGCAATTTACAGTCTGTAACTTGCGACCTGTAATCATTAATGTTCAACCTGCAACCTGCAACCTGCATGCAGCAATTTACTTTCTCAGTAGTAGTTTTAAGCCATCTCTGTGGCTTCGGGATTTTTCTATGTTAAAAGTTAAAAATATATATTTGGATAGGGAAACTCGATATCTAAAAATGGCACTAGGGATTAGGTTAACACATTTTGTTCTTTGGGGTTCTCTTATGTATAAATTGTTATATTTTATAAATACAATATATCACATGGAGATATTTGAAGTGGCACTGTCACCAAATATGGACAAATCCAATACACTCATACAGAGTCCCTCTTATTCCAATAGTTTGTCAAGTCACTAACTATGGTCAAGTGAGGCGACTTTAAAGAAAACTTAGAGATAGTTCACAGTCTACAAATCCAAAAATGCTTTGCAGCAATGAAAGTTACTGTTAATAGAAAATGTTGCTAGTTTTCAAAAAACTTTACAAATTCAATGAATTAATTGTCTTTTAGAGTACCATTGACTTGCTTAATTACTATCACTTTAATGTGTGAGTAAATACCGTTAGTGAAGCATGCCAAGCATAGCATAGAATGGAGAAGCCTGTACTTTTCAAAAGCAGCAAATAGTAATAAAATGTAGTTTTATAGTATGGTATCATTAAATATGAAAGCACTATTTGATGACCTTTACATTAGGTATAGTTAACCACCACTTAATCCTGTAAACAGGTACTCCAAAGGGGTTGTCAGAAAATCTAAAGAAGAAGGATAATAACATGGTTGTGCTCTCCATGCGTAACCCATGGTCCCTAACTTTTGCTCTTGGGTGAAAGAAAATCTTAGTTTTCTTTTAGAAATCATATTCTGGGCACCCTGGATTTCACAGGTTCAGAGCAATGGGCTTCCTTCAATTTTTCTGCAAGCACAGCTTTGAATAAATTGAGGCGTGAATGTATTAGATTAAAAGGTACCCACATGGGTAGGTGTGGAAGGTGGGATCACCCCACCTCCACTGGGGTTGTTTGGAGGCCTTCCCAGGGAAGATTTTAATTTGAAGAATTAAAAAAAAGTTTAAAGAATTTTAACCATGAGGATAGCATCTTAATATACCCACATTTGCCTTATATTATATCATGTTCATTCCATGAAGAGCTGCAAAACAATGACAGATTTATAATCTTCCTCAAAAAACAAATACTTTCTGTGAGTGCCCTGCGTGTCTGTGATATCTGGGCGACAATTTTCGCCAGTTGTAGGAGATTTTGGAGAACCCCGTCTCGAATAAAGGATAGGGCGAGGAGTAGTTTCCCACTCAGACTTTCTTTTGGCTCATGTTGTCTAAAAGGGAATGTGTGACAAAACCCCAAAAACATCAATGCGGAAGGCTAGGTGGAGAGAAGTAAAAAATGCTCAAGAAGATGGAGACAGGGAGGCGGGGAAAAATCAGAGAGTAGAGGGAAGGGGGGTAGGGTTATCACATGTACCACTCCGGCAGGGGATGAGAGGGTTGGGTAGAGCTGTGCCACCCAGGACTTCAAACCTGACCCTGTTTTATTTAGGACAAAAACTACTGATTGCATTTCCCTGTTGGTACCAGACATGTAGACTGTGTACAGCCAACATTTACAACTCATATAAGACTTCAGGTCTAGAAAGACACTATTCTGGATGCTAAAATTTAATAGTGAAATTGTGACCCTAGCTAAGCCTCATGACCCTTAAAACCATACCCTGTTCATTGGCACATACCCATTTTGGTCAAATATTGGAGTGCCCATCCCTTAAGACCACACCTATCCTCACAGCTTTGTTCACCAGTTGTATGTTATTCTGGCCTGCCACACAACTTACTTAGTTCATATGTTATTATACACCCCTCATCTCGAGATCCAAACCCATCTATGAGGCTCTCTTGGTGAGGGGGAGGGGAGGGGAGGGGGAAGTATGTCTGTAGTTTGGTCTGATTTTCAAGACCAGTTGTTTCAAGAGAAGCTATGTCCCATTGGTATTTCACTACTGTATTTAAGCGTTTCTTTGTTGTTGTCATAGTCTCCACCCATTTGTATGTTAAGTTGTTTGTCACCATTTTGTCAGTCTTATGTTGCTGGTTAAAGGCCATGTTGCTTGTCAAGATTTTACCCTTATAGGGGATCTCCACCTGAAACTTGGCCTCCTAGAGAGATAGAATGCAGTACTCTTAGTTTGTGTCTTCAACTCTTCAAAAGTGACTGTTAACACAGCTTCTTGGTCTTTAAAGGATCATTGCCCAGTATAAAGAGTACAAGGAAACCTCACACATTCAAGACCTTGCTCCATGTCATAAAAATCTCTCTATGCAAATCTGGGGGCAACCTAGGGTGAAAGTGTGTGATAAAGCCATGCCACTGAACTGGGCCAGTGGTTTCTCAGTCTCCTTTGCAGCCACCACACAATGCTTCCCATTTGTGACTAATCATTGTATGATTACTCAGCTGCATAGCAAAGTAGACTAGTGCTTTCTAATCTAAATTTAGTTAAAACAATTAATAATTCCGGAGACACGAATTTCATGCAAACTGCATGTTCACGAATAACCCAACTTTAATGTTTTGTATTTTACAAACTATACAGCACCTCAACGTAAAGTTTGATTGAACATTGTAAAGTGTTACTATTATTGGAGGGGTAAAATACACATCAGCTGTTAGTTGTTTACAATCGCATGCAATTGATAAGCACAAGTTTCGCTAAAGTAAAGCCGGAGAGTTTTTTCCCTCTGGGAAATATTAAGCTAATTGCTGGAATACAAATTAAACTAAGCGTTTGACTTCACTTCACACGCAGTGTTTCTCGCAGTCAGTCGTTCAAATATCCAAGACGAGATATCATACAAAAAGTGTCATGTTTGGAAATGTTCTTGAGATTAAAATTCCTCCACGTCAGCTTGGTTACAGTTTAATTAAATCGCCAACCCGAACACACTCACGATACAGTACATTGTCTTGTTTTCCCATCTTACAGTACAACTCCCGTCCGAAGTGTTATCCCAGAAGCAAGAGCTAGCGGTGTGGAGGCCGGCACCATTCTTCTGCATGATTACACAGGTCACAATGTACTTGAACGGCTTGCCAAGCTTTGTTAGCTGGTTCAAACACTGCTCGACGACATTGGAAGTCCACTGGTTCACCTTGTTGTGTTGATATGCGTTTCCACCGATCGCTCCCTCAACAGATTCCTTGATAATGTTGCTGACTTCATCTACAACGAAAGATGTTTCTTCTGCACCTTGGAACTCGTCCATCTTACAGGCTTTTTTCGAAAGGAATCGGCAAAACGAAAGAAAACAAACGACAAAGTTCTTGTCAATATGGTGGATTAGTGATGAAAGACTGAACGACTTAGCAACCATCAATATTCTCGCCCCAGTACCACCATGTAGAGCGTGAAACGAACGCCTTGTTGGTTTTGACTTACAAAAGCCTGATTGTCCCGGGGATTGTCCAGATGCAGTCGGTGCTTTCACATCTGTAGTCTCGGTGTTAGAAGCTCTAATACTACAAATGGCAGACAACGAGGAGAAATCCTGCACTTTTATAAAAGGTTAAGTATTGCTTGAATTTATCACTTGAATAGATACGATCTTGATGTCGTTAATGTCTTTAAACCAGTTTAAGATGCCTTAAAGAGCTCTACTCTTCAGACAGTATAGTATTACCCGGGTTGCATCCTCACGCGATCACCTTATTTTAGATCAAGGAACATTAGATTTATAAGATCAAATCCTGCTATATACAACTTTTCTATGGGTGTTACGAAAACTAAGACCCTCGAAAACTAAGATTTATATAAGACCCCCTAAAATCGAATCCGTCGAAATATGAAGTCAAATTGAAACCGAAATAGGTCTGATCTCTCAAATTATATCATGTTCGATCCTTTCCACCGAGTTTTAGGTCAAATTTAACGGTAAATTTAGGGGTCTTGATTTTCGTAATTTCGAAAACTAAGACCCTTCTTAGTTTTCGGTGGAAAGGATCGAACATGATATAATTTGAGAGATCAGACCTATTTCGGTTTCAATGTTAATTTCTATTTCGACGGATTCGATTTTAGGGGGTCTTAGTTTTTGTAATCTCGAAAACTAAGACGGGTCTTAGGTCTTAGGTCTCAGTTTTCGAGGGTCTTAGTTTTCGTAACACCCACTTTTCTATCTCAAAATTGTTACAAATGACCAGATTGAAAGGGGGCCAACCTTGCATTCTCAGGTAGCTCAGCTGTACTTACCTTCAAGTTAATAAAATGACTGCTGGAAGTCTCCTTTCCCGCTGCATTTTAAGACAGGACGAAAACGAAGGAAATAAAGAGGGAATCAGTAGAGAAAAAAAACTGAAAAACAAACAAGTTAAAAGAAATGCCACCAGCAAAAGAATGACTACTGGCTCAAGTGGCAGGAGGGTGATGGTGGGGGTCAATGGGTGGGGCAGTGCATGGGGGCTACTGAACAAATTTGCATACAGAAGGGAGGGGTGTGCTACCGCACTGAGTTTCACCATGACCCTGAATTGCAAGTTTAAGTATGATGAATCCATCAATTCACCCCTGGTAAGAATACTAGATTTTTTTCTCATCAATTCAAGTTCGAGTGACACATGCCTGTCATTCCTTTTCTTCAGCTGGAAATATCAGTCAATCACCTGACCAATCCCACCACCATCATCATCATCATCATCATGAGCATGGACATACACATGAACATGGACATACACATGAATTGATGTCAAACCCAGGATTATGGTTGGAGAGAGACAAGTTAATGAATAGAGGAGACTGGAAGCAAGTAAGTTACTTGCTGAAAATACCCTGCAGGCCCTTAAAATAAACTAACCTTTGAGAACAATATTGGTTTAATGATAAAGTTGGCTCTAGGAGAAACTGGCCTTTAATCCTCAATGGTACTTAAAGGTGAACTGAACTTTAGAACTTGACAGGTGTGCATGTCTGGGGGAGGGGAGGCTGCAGGGGTCTGAGGGAGGGATGGGGGCACATGTTGCTCTTTTCTCTGACATAGAATAACAATAACTTTGATGATAGGCTTTGTTACCATTTGTCTCACATGATCAATAGCAAACGATAAACCAGCTTATCATACCCATACCATGATATCTTTCATCACAAATAACTTTTTACTTAAATGACCAAAAGATTTCACCAAGTGGGGTTGGGGGTAGGGGATTCCACATGGTTCCATACACTCACACTAAACATGTCTCTAGGATTGAAATGTCTAGCATAATTTTTTAGGAATTTTAGCTAGGATGACTTTTAAATTTTATTTTTCAGAGGGCATTTACTGTTGGCATTGGAGGTCCAGTTGGGTCTGGTAAAACTGCATTAGTGTTGGCACTTTGTAGACATTTAAGGGATTCTTATGGAGTCTGTGTTGTTACAAATGACATCTTTACTAGGTGAGCAAAGAATAGGTGTAACTGCTATCTCTGAAACATTTAGTTCAAGTTCTGTTTTGGTAAAGCGACATGCCCTATTTAAAATACACTTGCAACAACTGCAGATAGACCTTTTACACAATTGCATCATTTTACTCATGATCATAATTCTTCTCGTTTTTCCTTTCATATTTAAATTTGGTAATCTCAGTGAGGTTTAAATATTAAAATGATGCGACCATGCAAAAAACCTATTCCTTGATTTTTTGCTTCAAGAGAAGATTGGGAATTTCTAGTGAAAAATGAAGCATTGCCAGAGGAAAGAATGAGGGCCGTGGAGACAGGTGGATGTCCACATGCTGCTATAAGAGAGGTATGATGGTCTTTCACACTTCTTACAATCACTGGCACAATGTTTGGAAGGGAGGGGTTGATCTTGAGGGGTGTAGCTGTGCCTATGCCAGGTTCTCAGATAGCAAGAGACATGGTGAAAACAAGTTCAAGGGAAAATAGGATGCGCATGATCTGGGTAAGTAGGGGCAGATCTAGGGGGAGGGTGCAGGGGGTGCGCACCCCCCCTCCCCCCTGAGATGACCTGCGGTTTTCTAATACAACTGGCCATGGTATTCTGCAAAAAAAAAAAAAAAAACCTATGTGGTTTATTGGTGTTGAAGTAGAGCAAGAGACGAGTGCACCCCCTCCTAAAAAAAATCCTGGATCCGCCCCTGGTAAGGGCCGTCTTCTCTCTCTCCAACCCCCGTTCATTTTTTGCATCAGTTTTCATTTTCTCCACCCATTACTATTTTGGAGCCTGGAACAGGCTAGGTTTACTCCTATATAGCTGTTGTTGATACTGTAACTGGCATTGCAACAACCTGTGTGATTAATTGATCTTTGGAGACAAAGAGAGTTGTCTATGATCATTTGCTGGTATTTAACCATCAATGGTTTTTAACCATTATTGGTCAATTACCAGTAGGCAGCAATGTTAGTGGTTGTCTAAGAAAGAAGAAATCACTATATTATTTGCTGTAATTAACATCAAGCAAATGTGGATGTTCAATTCTATCTTTGGTTTAAATTTATTTTAATCATACACCCACACCAATAAACAAAGTCATTATCACACATGCCAAACCCACCGTACAAGGGAAAATAAAATATTAATGTTGAATCAAAAAACCTCCACAATTTTGTTTACAAATTTTGAAAGGAATCATAACATTACAGGTTACACGTGATTGTTTTGATAGGATTTTTCATTAAACATGGAGGAAGTCAAAGAACTGACAAAAACATTCCAACCAGACTTGGTGATAATTGAGTCAGGTGGAGACAATCTTGCCGCTAACTACAGCAGGGAACTGGCTGACTACATCATCTACGTCATTGATGTTGCAGGTTGGTATGTTGTGCATTTTAAATTTCATGGGGGATTCAGCTAAGGCACGGCAATGTTTACTTCCAGACTTGTGATAAACAAGTACATCAACTTCATCCAAATAACCTGAGGTTACACCAACAGATGATTCAGCAATCATTGAGCTATTTGGGTTCATAGATGTTGTGGATTTAAAAAGTTTTCTAGGGACATGTAGTCTTTGTCCTAAGGCTGTAGAAATAGATTGAAGAGATTAACAGTAAACAAATGAATAGAAAACTACAGGCAATGGGAATGTGTGGAGGGGCAGTGGGTGCTTCTTTGACTCCACCTTAACTCTGCCTATATGTTTAATAATTCAGCCGGTGTGACATTTGATGACTTCAGAACATACTTTCTGTGAAAGTTAGAGAGAGTGTGATCCTCCCATAATTATATAGCGTACATAATTTTTTTCTCTTAATTCTGCGTGACATTCCCTTACTAAGGAGGTGACAAAGTTCCTCGCAAGGGAGGCCCAGGGATCACACAAAGTGACCTGTTGGTTGTGAACAAAACTGATTTGGCAGAAGCTGTAGGAGCAGATCTTAAGGTATGTCATTTAACAATTTCAGTTATGTGAAAGGAATAGCTACATGTATGATAGTCTGAATTGTCTCTCTTCTCTCCTGCACCCCAAGCCCCCTTCCCCCCCTTCACCAAGGGGTAAGGGGGTGGAGACAGCTGACATTTCAGACTAGATCTGTTATAATGTTGTATGAATGTTACAGAAAAAGAAATTTTCCTTTGAATGATCACAGGATTTTTCTGCAGACTCAAAATTCAGCCTGTAGCATGCATCTTCATATATGAGCCAGTAGGGAATGTTTTTTTTTTTAACAGCAAGGGTAGCTTGGGTTTTGTTAAGCTTAAAATAGTTCCACCTGGGACACACCCCCTTGGTATTCCTGATTTCTAGAACAAAACATTGAAAAATTTTTCCTTTTCTCATTTTCCCTTCCAGGTCATGGAGCGTGAATCAGCTATGATGCGTCAAGGGGGACCAACCATTTTTTCACAAGCAAAACACTTAGTTGGTGTTAAAGAGATAGCAGATCATATTTTAACTGCCTACAAGCAAGCTGTAAAGCATATATAAAAAAGTGACTTACATGATATATTACATTATTCAACTTTGTGATTCAGTCTATGAGGTTAAAAACAGATGTTTATTACTGATAAAAAAAGTTTTTTAAAATATGGAGTATTTTCATGCCTGTGAATACAGATCCCTGATTCTCTGTCACTGCTTGGGAAACGTCTGTAACTCAGACACTTTTCTCGCAAAATGTTCCAGTGACAGGGAGGTAGGAGGTAGCTATATTCAAAATCTAAGTATTTTTTCATTTAATGAGTGGATTTCCTCCAAGTCTTGGCACAATGTCTTCAATGATTGTTCTGAAGAAAGAGTAGGCCTGAAAGAGAAATTTACTGCCCTTAGTCTTCACATTAATGTAAAAATGGCAAAGAAAATAAATTGAACAGGCTGGGATGTATGAGGCCGGGCTATGTTGAATTTACAAGGGTGTTTGCTTAAAAAGCGAAGTTCAGAGGTTTTTTTGTGGGTTTCAGAAGAATACAATTGCACAAAAGAATAATACAAGAATAAAACAATACAACAGAGTGTGGTTTGAATAAATTTCCCCCCTGATTTTATAAATCCTCAGTTTTTGGACATTGTCATCTTTGTTCCCAAGAGAACATAGCTCTTCCACTTATGCTTGCCATGTGACTTTATCTTGAGCAGTGGCATAATAATAATATTAAAGCTAGGGCGCTGTGGCAACTCTGGTTTCGGTTTCCAAAATAAGGAGTTTTATGAGAGAGGGTTATTACATGTAGCCAACCATCCAACTGCAAACTGGAGGGCTACTTAATCCTCTACCCTTTGACCTGTTTGGCATGGTGGCCCACCTGGATTATAAAACTCCAACTGACATTGCTTTCATGGTCAAAAAAAGTCACGCAAACTGTCACACAATGGTATGGCAGTGATCCCATCAGGATAGTTTTTGCACAATTTCAATGTATTTCAATCAAGCAAGGGTTAATGTTCCTACTCCACTAAAGTATAACATGAATAGTTATAACAAAGTAAAGTAATAATGCCTGTCATTTCTAGAACCAATATGAAAAATATATAGCAAGCAATCAAGCATGGAATTATAATCATTATTAGAAGTGTGCTCCTTGATGCAAATTACCACTTCAGAAGAAAACAAACAAATAAATGAGGTTTTGATGTTGATGTACGTACCTGCTCCGTGCTTTGTGTGGAAATCAGTTTGACTATAACTCCATCACACAGGGCAGGGTCTATGATACTAGCGAAGGCCATCACCTTCTTCCTTGTTGAGTCCATACCAGTGCACTCTGAGGGGGCAAAAAAAATCAGAAAAGAGCTTTTATTAAATATTAATAATAATAATTATTTATTATTAATATAATAATAATTATTCAATTACTAGAGAATTATTTTGAGAAGTAAAACTTCAGCTATCTTACTTGTCATTTCATTGACTTTCTTCAAGATTTTCTTCTTAATTTCTTTAAAATATGGCCCAATGAAAACACAGCTTCCTTGCACCTGCAGGGAATTGAAATAATATTAAAAAAACTCATTAATAATTCATAATAAAAAAAAAAGAAGAAATTAGTGTTTAATGAGTGTCTTTATATCTGATAAAAACACAGCTAAACTTTACGTCCAATTTTTTAGACCAAAATAACTCCAAATCTAAATAAATTAGTGCAAGAACGAGTTGATCTATATCAGAGATTTTGAAGCCGTTCAAAAAACTCACAGTCGTGTACTATCAGGTTTAAAAACTCTCGGCTTCACCCCAAGTTTTTAAACCTAATAATACACCCCTGCTCCTTTTTTAAACAGCACGTAAAAGACGCTAGAGGCAACAAAAGGAACAGACCCCAAGAGGGACATGCAGCTACTCCTGCTGTAACCTCTCTAATAAACCTAATGAATGCTAGTCAGGCCCCATTTACAGAGACCCAGGGGCAGTCAGTCGGGTCTGGAGAAAAGGCACGACGACAGTTTTCAAGCACTCGACTGACTGCCCCTGGGCCTCTGAGGGTGGTCTGGCCCACTCTTTTAAGCCTTCCCCAACGGTGACTTGAATATACTTTTTAAATTAGTTTTTTTAGTGGTATCATTTGCAGATTAAAATAAAGTAAATACCAAGGGTTGCCCCTCCAATAGTTGGAGCATGTTTCAAAATCAGCCCCCCACTCTAGATAGGTACAAACGTAGTTAGATACTTTTTTTAACGGGGTTTCACAAGATATCCACAGATAATATATGCACGTCACCCTCAACAAAAAAATTGAACATCCAAAAAATAAAAAAGTAAATAACATAAAAATTAAATATACATAATCCTTACAAACAATATTTACAAAGATTATGGTCTTACATGAAAGGTACTTTTAAGTTTCAGCGAAAATGTTCTGATTGACTGGGCCTCTTTGATGTCTTTTAGCAATTCATTCCAGCTCCTGGCTACTGAAAACTTAAAGCATTTTTGGCCATAATAGTTCTATGTTCTGGTAGTATCAAATTATGCCTTGCATTTCTCCTGCCCACATTAATACTCTAATATACATGACCCACCAAAAATAGCTGAAAAAACGTGTTCTGAAAACCACGAGAAGTATTTGTGGGGAAATTGAGTACAAAGTATTTGGGAATTCAAAACGTACAGTGTACATACTGGTATAACAAATTTTGTTTTGACGGTAGTTTAGACTTGGAAGGAATGAATGATCCAGTTTAATAAGTAAAAGGTAATAACTATCAATGATTTGATACAGTATAGTAAACTTATCATGATGAATTACAATACCATTGAGCCACACATAGATTCCTTCAAAGACATGAATCTGTTTGGACTGCCGAAACTAACAGAATCTCCATAAACCAGCCTGCCATTGACAAACACCCTATTGTGGCTCTTGTAACTAGATTTTGATGAAAACAAATTAACACTAATTAAACAACATTAAAATTATTGGCTGGTAATATGTTTATTAAAAGCCTTCTGGTATCTCACAACAACAAATAATGATAATTCAGATCATAATTTAATAAAATAAATAAATAAAAGCCAGATGGTGTACATGCATAGACTTTACATATTCATGATGAATTTGTCACATAAGTCAGGGTGCAAAGAAAGTCAGTTTATAGCTTGCCATTCCCGCAAGCTGTAGTACAGTTCTGCTGTAATGTGAATCTCCCTGAAAAACTTCACTTGCCTGTTGGGCAAGAACAGAATTCACTAGCCTGATAGCAAAATTTACTAGCCCCAGGGAATTGGACACAACTTTAGTTTGCATGCTGAAAGTGCAAATTGCTTACTTTGAATTTAAAATATCAAATAATTCTTTAGGTCCACGTAAAGATATCCCATTCCTGCCAACAAGAAAACGAGGTGTGGCAGGGAATGTTTTAACATGGAATCCTTGATTTCTATACCACTGGAGTTTACAGTCAAACACCCTGACGTGAGGGTGTTTGGAATGGAAAGTCACTATATTTGCCCATTCAGGTGTCGCTTTGTAATGTGCGTAAAAAAATTTACAAAAAAAAGCCATGACACTGACCCTTAGGGGTCAATTAAATCTTCAGCCACACCCACATTGGTCTCCCTTTGGGGTTTAATCCGAATTTTCCCACAAGCATCCCTATCAATTTTATATAAGAGCCTCCCCCCCCCCCACCCTCCTGGGGACAACTTGAAAATGAAACCATCTCCTAGGGAATTCTATTAGAGTAAAAAGTGAATGCCTATATCATGAGATGTCCATATTTTATGGATATAGGGAGGGCATAAAAGTTTGGACCAAGAAAACTATCTGTCATGGAAAGGTGTCCACATAATTTGTCAGATCCATCACCTTGTCATATCCCAGACTTCTCCAAGAGCCATACGCCCAGCAGTAAACCAGTCAAGAACAACTACACTGCCATTTGAAGTCAGTTTAAAATCCTGCAAATATGATATTAAAGAAGGCAACAAGTACACAACAAGAAATAAGTACGTAAATCCATTAATTCATCTATAAGATAAAACATTTTGTACAAATTCATATGGCATTCCAAGTATTTGTAATTGTAATTAATTTTGTTTATCCAAGAGTTCCTAAAACTCATTTAAATGTGTACTTGTGTTCCAAATTGAATTGGAGTTTGGAAGTGTTGGTTTGAAGAGAGGGTAAAATGGGAGTACTTGGAGAAAAACGTCTCGGAGCAAGTGAGTAAATCAACAACAAATTCAACCCACACATGGCATCTGAAATGCTGGGAGTTTGGGCCACAATATTGGTAGGAGGTGAATGCTCTCCGTTCACCTCTGTATCATCCCTTGCACCCTAAGTGACCATTATGGATTAAAAAAGCTCTCTTTTTAGTCTTAAGATATAATATATCTCAACTCATCTTATGCTGATAATGTGGCAGAACTATATGTACCTGCTGTTGATTGTACATTGCATTTTTGAAGCAGACCACAGGATCTGGAAGTATTGCTAATAGCCCTCCATCAGCAACATGACCACGTAGTCCTTGCTTTGTGACAAACCCCTCATCAGAGTTATAAACCTACATGACAAAGTAGTTGAACAAATGGTGGTGATAAATCTTTACTTAGCAAGTAAACTTACTGGTTCAAATCCAGCCTATGACCCAATATATCTCTGTCACACCTACTTTCCATGACATCTCACTTTGATATAACTCACTTTGCCTCTGAATATGACCACCACCAAGTCAAAGGTTGTCACAACATCAGTCACTGTTATCTACAGTCTTATCAAGGACCATACTCAACCAGATGATTACAAAGTATTTCATTTTCTTAGGCCATTCCCTTTTTTTTCTCTGTTTAGCATCGTCCGACCAACCCAAATTTTTGGCATTTTCAAAAAGTAGCAATGTAGTTAAACCATTTTTTACTTGAAATAATTCTTTTAATCTGAAAAATGAGCATAGTAACAGCATACAGAAAAACAGGAACAAAAACAGGAACATTTTTTACAGTATATTGTGGACTTTGTTAATCCAAATAATTATGTGAATGCAAACTTTTAACGTCATCCTGGGGTACCAGGGCCTCCTATTATGAGACTTCTTGTGATTTTGTTTTTAGGTTTTTTTCTTTCAATCCGATCAACCGAACCAATATCAGGAAATGCATTCGATGCTAAACAAAAAAAAATGGGATGGCCTTATGAAATGACTCCTTGGTTCAAACCATTCACTGATAATAACTGGATTAAAAATATCCAGTCAAGCCTTCCCTCTTACTGTCCATAGATTAAGCACCCTTTGAATAAGTAACCCCTTCAATGAGCAAAAATTCTTAAAAAAATAGTAGGAATTTTAAAATAAGTGCTTAGTTTCTTCGAGGAAATGTGGTATACAATAGCTTGATCACAGTGTGACATACCTTTGTTGAAGCTTGTGTAGTAACAACTACGGTAGATAACTCTCCAACCTTGACATCAACACAGACATTGTCTCCCTCAACAAGTCCACCACCAAATGTTATGATGTACAACCACTGACAGCTTGGTACCGATGATGCACGGCTTGCAATGAGCAACTTTAACTGTTAAGAAAGGTGCAATAAAAGCAAAATATGAGCACCAGTTATAAGAAAACATATGTACAGAGTAAAGGAAGCAACACACATATGGCAGTGAATGTAACCATACATGCACAATGATGAAGGGTTAGAAGGTTAGATATTAGTACAAGCCAAGCAACATTTGTCCTATAATCTGTTTCTTTTTGATAACTCTGAAAGCAAGTTAAATTGCTACAAATTATCATAGTTTTGAGCATTTTTGCTTCTTCTTGTCTAGACACATGTAGTAGCTTCCTATAGCTTCAAATAGTGGCTGGTACAAGAAGGTTAGAGAGTGAATGTCCACAATAGGTTTATTGGGATTTAGCATTGACCTTATTTGAAGGCCATGATTTGGAATTTTAAAGCAAACTGGAGGTGCAGAGATTTGAGATTGAAAATATACACAAGATGCCGAATGCCAAAGAAACAATTGGGCAAAATTTGGGGTCAGGATGATAAGATTATTTGTGGATCTGCTACCTCTCAATCTAATTTTTATTAGTTTTAAGAAATTCTTACTGGATATGTGTACTGTAGCTTTGTGCAGGAAACTTTGAGGCCTTCACTTAACTCTTTCTTTCTATGTGCAATTAAAGAACTGCTGCAAAACTCAGCAAAACCTTTAACTGCTGGGCGACTTAGACTCTGCAGGACTAACAATCCTGCATCTTCAGATGTCATCTGCAAGCAACGTCAGTGATCCTCTCAAAAACTGACTAATCCAAATTATCCATAAAAATACACTCTGTGCATGGTCCTTTTCAAGAGGAAATAAAGAGATATAAACAATCAGCTACTGTGTTTCTTTCAGTTTCTTTCATATCAAACGCTTTCCACTGGTACCCTCATTTTGAGAAAGAGGCTTGAGGCCTGACTCATCTCCAGTCGTCTCCAAGTTGTTACTAGGGAAGCCCTTGGGTTATGCGCGCAGTGAAGATGGGAAGGCGAAAGGAAGAGAGATGTCGTCTCTTTCCGTCATCCCCTTCATTAAAGGGCCTGTTCTAGTCTTCCATGCCTAATGCTAATAATGAGAGACAACTGGGGATAAGTCAGGCTTGAGGCAATATTTTCCCAACGCAGGGGGGTGTGGAGTGGTATGGGTACTCCTTAAGCTGTCTCCAGTCCTTAGTCATCTCATGGGGCAAGAGAAGATAGGAATTGGAAAGTGTTCAGTGGCAGATCCAGGGGGAGTGGATTGGGTGGCTAGCCACCCCCTTTAGAGCAGCACACCGAAAAAATATAAAACGTGGAAAACCAAACTGAAATACCCGGATCCCAAGAAAATATAGAAAAATGTGGGTCGCAAAAACAAGCCAAACAGCCTTCATCCTCCTTAAATCGCCATGTTTTGGGACAAACGTGGGACAACTTAAAATAAATTAATGTGTAGTTTGGTGGCCAATTGGAATCATCTGCCCCCCATTAAAAAAACCCAGATCTGCCCCTGGTGTTATATCTTCTCTCTGCCAATAACCTCTTGCAGTGAATGCTTTATCAATCACATTTACACAACTAAAAAACTGAGCCTTTGATTGACGCTGCCCTCCCTCCACCTCAGCTACACGTACCTATTCTAATATTCCTTCCCTATCCTTGCAGTAAGTTAATAACAATAATATCCTATTTTACAGTTATAGATAGAAACGAAACTGAAGTTGACCTTGTTTTGATACAACCAATCCTGCCTTCCGATGTAAATGATGTTGATCTTATGCTAACTAGTATTTTTCATGTATAAATATTTTTTCCATAAGAATACTAACGAGGTTTGAATCAAAACAAGGTCAACCTCAGCCTCACATTCACTCGAAGACAGGGACAAGCCCAAAACTGCAAAATGGTCTACCGACGTTTTTGACATTGTCTAAGTTCTGACCTTATCAAATATCTTTTTCAAAATTGCATCGAGAATTGAGGTTGTTACCCTTAATTATAATAATGAACGCTATTAAATAGCTACTTGTAGTCAACTAAATGTGAAAAGAATGTCTGAGAGAAAAAACGTGTCTTTACACATGTGGTTTTGCACAAAAAATGGAAACCCGCTCACCGAAAACAGCTGTACCTTCTCTCCCTTGTGCCGAGAGATCTCGTGAATGTCACACGCATTGAGAAAAAAAATTTAGGGACGGGAGGGAAAGGCAAGGACCAGCAGCCTAAACTACATTTTAGCGCAAAAATTCTGTAAAGACAACTTTATATTAAAATTAAGTAAAAATGTTTTGTTTATGGAAAGTTACAAGTACATCAAGAAAATAATGATAAAAATTTGCAACATTTTGTGAGGAATTCATCATCCCTCTCCTCACCCACCCAACCCGTACTATGAAACTAGTTCCAGTTTCCTCACGATTATTTCATTGCAAAGATGGCGGATTTTTTGACAGGAAATTGTACTCGCGTTACAAAGTTGAGAAGTTAGATTGTTCAATTCTGATTGTTCTTCCACCTTAACAAAATGGTGCGAGTTCTTTTGTTTCACTACTTTAAATCTCAAAGAGTTTTCTTCGATTCCTTCCAACCAACATCCATCACTTCAACAAAAGACTATCTGTTTCTTGCAACGGGAGAAATGAAAGTGTTGGTTTACTCGCTCGAGCTGCCGAATTTCCCTCTGTTTTGCGAGTTTCCTACCATTTCCAAACCTGTAAATTTGATCTGCAACGAGAGAGCAAAATGCGTTGTGACTATCGAAAGGAAAACGGAGAGACGAAGATCACGTCGAAGTGCGTCGACTCATTCCCGAGCGTACTTCAACTGGTTCAAAGCTAATCTAGAGGAACCCGTACGCACGTATGTGGCAGGGCATTCTCTAAAGCAAAGCCAGGAGGCTGAGGAAGCTGCAAAGGCATTTCTTGCCCTAGAAATTCCAACTCAATTTAATGTTAGTGATATTTGTTGTTGTCCTACAAGCGGTAATGTTGCTATTGCTGGTGAGACCAGAGTCAGCTTGTTTAGGTGGAACAGATATCCGCAATCTGACGGATCCAATTCTGGTACATTGTCATGTGACCTAGAACACTTCTTAGACATTGAGCCAAGTATGTCTATAAAAGGCCTGGCATTGAGCGATTCATATTTAGCCCTAAGATCAAATTTAGATGTGCAAGTCCTCAAGTTGGTTTTCATGTTGGAGCGAGAGTCCATGCCCCCAAGTGGAAGAGGAAAGCACTCCAGCCACAGTGCAACTTTGCAAAATAGGTATGCCTTAAAACAGCAGCCTATCCAGGCGCGGATCTGTATTAAATACTGGCCGATTTCCTAAACGAGGGCCGAAGGCGCAAACACTATCTAAGGGGGTCTGGGGGGCAGGCTCCCCCAGAAATGTTTTGGTGTTTAACTCTTTAAGTCCCCTTTCCTGGGTTTTCGAGTCACTAAGGTAGCATATTGCCCAGGTTTCAACTTGGAAAGTGTTTTTTATTATTAAAAATATATTTATTATGAAAAATCTGACCGATTTCCGTAAAACGGTGGAAACCGGTGTGGATCTGCGCCTGCTATCACCTTCCTGCTCCCCTCCCCACCCTGACAGACACTTTTGCTATTCAACAAGCTGCCTACTTGTGTATCTTGAGATCAGGTCACTTGCTCTTGAAACCGTGAAATGAAATTTCTTTCCCCCCCCCACCCCACCCCCTTGGTGAACAGGTGGCACTCAAAAACCCAGCACCTAAGTCTTGCAACACCTCCTACAACCTTTTAATTTACATGTAAATTTGAACCACTGGTAAGCCACCACCAAAAGTGTCAAAAATGGTAGTTGATTATAAGAGGCTGTTTCCTACTAGAGGCTACAGCCATAATGGATCATAACGCTTTGACTGGGAAAACTGGAAAATGATAGGGATCAAACCAGCAGGAGTCTATTTTTAGGAGGTGTTCTTTTAGCGGCCTGCCAGTAAGAGGGAATTGACTGTAGATCATTATAATTTATGGATGGAACTATTTCCTTGTTGACAGGGCAACAACATCTGGACATGTAGATCAAACCCAGGACTATAATCAAGCTAATGATGACAACTGTACGTTGTGGTCATTTGATGATTGTTCGCTATTATTCCTTTCATCTAAACAACCCTCTGTGAAGTCACCAGATCAGGATTTTATGTTTCCAACCATAAGAAAGGAAAAGGTGTTTAAAGACTGCTTACCAGAATGTAAAGAAGTACTGGGGCCAGTTTCAGATGTACCTGGGCACCCTGTGACTGTGGTATTTGGTGGGCTCTTTGGTGTTGGTATTGCTGTGGATAGACCCATGTTAAAGGTGAAAGGAGTAACCATGCTGTATCGACGGTTCAGAGCTGAGCAGCTAAGCAATGATGGCAATGATGCAGCTACTCTTCACACTTTGCAGCTTCTTCCAACGTATACACAAGGTGAGTTTTGTCTTTTTGTACTTTGGCAGGGCCTTCAATGGAGGTCAACTCTCCAAAGAAAATCCCGCACCTCTTTTCTCTTTTGCACACTTATGTCACTACTTTAAAACTTCTAAGAGAGTAAGATGTCATTGTCTGGGTTAGTGTAGCCCTGAGCAGGACTGTTGATGACAGTGAGTTAACATTTTGACAACCTGTGCAGGCGTTACCATCTGCGGACAAATCAGAACTGGCTTTGAGTGACAATGACTGACATTTGCACCGGTTGTCCCAGTATCAGTCAATGGCATCAACAGTCCTATCAACTCCTTATGACATGATTCCCCCTGGGGAAGGGGCACTCCCTTATATAAGTCAATGGACATGTGCCGGTTTAAAGGGTAGGGTTTTTGCACCCTTTTGGTCTGAAAACGAGTTTACACTTTGCCCCTTTTGGTCTGGAATCGGGTGTGGTTTTCGAGGGAACTGCACCTGCACCTATCTGGTAGTCATGGTGACAATTTGGGTGCCATGGACATAACAACCCTTTCCCTCCATTTGATTTTGTTTTCAGCTTCTCTCAGGGCATTTAAAACTTCAACCCTGTCCACTCAGAGACATTATTTTCCCAACGCTTTTTTTGTCGGCCCCTTCTTCTCCCTCCTTTCACTGTTCCTTGAACTAAGAGGGAACTACAAGAGTGTATGTATCATCATGATATCGTTTAAATTTCAAATGAACAAGAAAGAAAGAGAAATATGCAAATTTGAAATGGGTTTCAAGAAATCTATTTTGTTGGCATTTTAATTTACATGAATTACTAAGTAATGACAGAAATTTTTTTAGAGCCCAGGTCTGAAATTTGTATGGAGTTTAGAGGCCAGGTCTGAAAAACAGGTGTGAAAAATGACATTTTTGGGACTGCAATAGTGTTATGATTTGGATAACCAGGCGGCAAACCCCCACCAAGAATTCCCAGGAGTATCCCCCACCACCACCCCCCCCCCCCCCCCGGGATGAATCCTATGTTCTTAAACTTTTCCAAAAATTGAGTTTAATTTTTCCCTGTTATTTAAAATTGGGTGGACCAGCTTGTACATTGTATGTTTCTTCTGTTCCCTGCTAGTCCTTCCCCACTGCTGTCTTGTTTTTAATTCATTATTGTATGCAGTGAAAATGGATTAAATTAAATTAAGTTAAATTAAATTAAGACGAAGAAGGGGGGGGGGGCACAAAATATGTATTTTAAATTTACTACATTTTTTATATATTATTAAAAAATATGCAATTCAGTACAATACAGCTGTATGTGTTTGATAATGCACCTTGACAAAATGCATGAGACTCTTAGAATGGCCAAGCTATAGTTTGCTTCTTAACTGACACCAGTATTTTAATATTATTTTTCAGGGATTCCTCATATAAAGGAAATGCAGAAATCTCCACTGGTATCAAAAAGTCCTTCAGATCCCACACTGTGTGGGATGTGTTGCCTCATCTCAGGACCTAAAGAAGGATTTCTGTATGATGTTTTTGGCTCCTGTAAGCTGCTCTCTTATTACAAGTATACATGCGATACAATCAGTGTGTCAGCGTGCAGTGGTCTGCTACATGCAATAACCCGACAGGGAATTGAGACGTACACTGTGAGGATGTATGCTGCAGCTTCTGATTGGGTTAGAGGAAATGCAGTTGTTGATGTTAAACTTGATCAACGGTTGTCTGAGGAGCGCAACTCCGTAGAGCAGTTGGAAGTCACCATTAAAATGATGAAAAGGATTGAAGAAAACTGCCAAGACTTGCGAGGTAAAAGTGATGTGGAGTTTTTAGTTGGTAGCTGTGATGAGACTACATTAAACACCAGCTCTGTTGCTGTTTTCCCAAAAAGTGTTGAACCAACAAGAGAGGTGTGTAAGACAAATGGACATGTAGACCAAGAGGAACCTCAGAATACTGCTGCCATCAGTGTAACTGATCTAACCTCTTCAGCAAGTGGCTCAAACACCAGCTCTATTGCCGTCTCCTCCAAAAGTGTTGAACCAACAAGTGTAGTTTGCAAGACAAATGGACATGTTGATCAAGAGGAAGATCAAAATAATGCTGCAGACATTTTAACTGATGATCTACCCTCATCAACAAGTGACTCAAACATCAGCTCTGTTGCCATCTCCTCCAAAAGGGTTGAACGAACAAGTGTAGTTTGCAAGACAAATGGACATGTTGACCAAGAGGAACCTCAAAACACTGCTGCAAACATTGTAACTGATGATCTACCCTCATCAGCAAACACCAGCTCTGTTGCTGTCTTCCCGAAAAGTGTTGAACCAACACGTGTAGCGTGCAAGACAGATGAACATGTTGACCTAGAGGAAAATGAAAAAACTGTCACAAGCACTGTTAATGATGATCTACCCTTGTCAGAAAGTGACTCTAATGTTTCAGACTATGAGTCTGTAGATTCAACTCCTTGTAACAACTCAAAACCACCTGGAACAGAAATTTCTAAAGAGATGTTGCCAAGCAATAGTGAATGTGAACCATCGCCTTCAGATGTCACACTTAGTGTTGACAACTCAGGAAGAACGCTTGTTAGATTCACTTCAAGAAGCAGGACCCCATCGCCTGCTTTAGCAATGAAAGAGGGTCAAAATGACAATGAAAGTAGTACAGAGAATGAGACAGTTCAGCGCACAAGAACATTTGCTTCAGCGAGCTTGGGTCTCAGCGGTAGTTCTGGTACTAAACTGAGTGAGACAGCTTATTTTGCTGCTATGAATAAACTTACCAATGATAGTGGATGGACTTTACCAGTTTTTGATCTAGAGAGTTTGCGACAGGTAGGTTAAATATGTAGTGTTTGGATACAGGGCTGCACTCTAGCAGCTTCCAGTGCCCCCTGGCGCCTTACTTTTTCTCTTGGGTGACTAGGAAATCTTTAGCTTTTTCATAGAAATCCTATGCTGGGCACCCTGGATTTCATATGTTCAGAGCACCAGGCTCCCTTCAATTTTCCTCTAGGTTTTGTGAACTGACAATTTGACCCCATGATCTTGGTGCATTCGTGATGAGACTCAAAGTATCTTTGTTGTGACCATATTTCTGCCTCTGAGCCTTTTACGTTTGCCGTCAATGTCTAAGATTTTTAAACAAGGGTCTTGATGTCCTGGCAAGTCTCAGATTTTACCATTTTCTTCCATTTTCTCTTCATCATTGCTGCATGGTCCATCTGTTCATGTTAATAGTATTGTCAAGGATTGGTTTGAGTCCACACATTCAACTTTTACATTTCAGACTGAAATAAGGACTAGAATAACCTGTATTTTAGTCAAGGTGAAGAGAGGGAAAACAACTTTTATTCTGAACTGTCAGAAGGGTCTTTATGAGGGTTTTGCAGGGGGATTCTTCTGATTAAGCTCGTCTGTTTTATTTTTCTACAGCGATGCCCTCCATCATCTCTTGACATCTGTTTGATTGGCATGTACCCATTTGCTGGATCTCAGTATGTGTTGGCTACTGAAGAACGTGTTGTGCTGTTGACAAGAGCTTCACACGATGCCTTGCAAAGAAGCAAAAGGTGATAAGTGGTAAAACATGTTTTTTTAGGACAATAAGGTTCTACAAAAACTTGAATTCCAGCTTGTCCTTTGGGCAAGCAGCTCTCTCATTTTGCTTGCTCAGGGCCACTTCTTGCTTGTCTAAGCTAGTTACTGAGAACTTGCCGGGACCCTTGCTCATTGGGTTTCAAGTAAGCTGTAAAAGTTACTTGCCCAGCAAGAAAATCCACTCGTCCCAGTGCCTTGACGGGATGTATTTTTGAGCCCTGGACAAGTTAATTAAAAAAATAGGAGACATGGTGCATAGGATTTCATATAAAGTAGCATGAAGAATACAACCCTGTTAGTATAAGAGCTCAAGATGTTAAAGCCTGCAAGCAAGCTCTGCATCTGGGGAAGTTGTGAGAAGTCATGCTTGAGCAGCACAGAAAAGGGCAGGGAAAGAAAAGGAATAGTTTGCCCTCATGTGTTCTCTTGTGGCTCTGTTCTTTCACCAGAAATAAAGCGTTTGCTCACCGACTAAAAATGTTAACACTTTTTGCCTTACTCTCCTGTTTCTTGAATTTTCAAGTTTTAGAAATAGACCACCAAAGCCTCAACAGGAACAAGGAGACAGCAGTAAACCAGACTGGACAGTATATGTTTTGCAAAACATGGAATCAACCCAACTTTACAAAGCTGTGGTATGTGGTGTGCTTGAAGATGTTTGGATGTTTTGTCCACATTACATGTGGAAACAAATGACTTGCCCCTTGTGAGGTTATCCGGATTCTGGAATCAGGGAAATTTTTGCTTGTGGAATACGAAATTTTGGGCTTTCAAATCTGTAATCTACATTAACACGAGGAATCTGGAGTCCTGCTTTAGAAGGAATCTGGAATGTAGTACCTAGATTCTGGAATCCACAGTGTAGGACTGCCTTAGATTACCTTGTATGGGGTGAAATGATGTTGATGATACTTTTCACATTTTACAGATGCCATTAGCAAGTCGATGTCAGAAGCACAATGCACAGGCATACCAACATCTTGTTTGTGAGCAGCACATGTTTCTAAGAAACCTTTGTTTGGCGAGTGTGACGGGCCAAGAGGACAAAAAGACAAAGAAAGTAAAGAAATTGCTCTTTGAGTCTGCTGCAAATCTGGCAGATTTATATGCAAGGTAAGTGTAAATGTTATTACTGTAGTTCAAAATTAAATTCAGATTAAAATTTTTTTAACCCCGGTTGATTCTCAATTTTCTTTGTCTCTGAGCCCCAACTATTGATAAATTAGAGCTAGGAGTACCCATGGGTGCCAGAGACTTTTCATGCATGGTTTCTGGTTTTGGTCAAGTCTGTGTAGTGACCAGTGCTAAAGTATTTCGCCTGGCCTCGACACTCATTGCTTCATCCTTTGACCAAAGATCTGTCAGCAGCATCCAGCCGCACTAGAGAAAGAAACCTCTGGTACACAGGTTAGGCTAGGAGACGAAGAAAATTAAGAATCAACCAAAGGTAAAAATTTAATTCTTACCTAAAACTTAAAACATTAAATTCACGTATAGCTAATCTTGCTACAGCTTTATACATGTATGAAACATTAAAGTCTTTTAAAAATGGCTAACATTTGGCAGTGTGTGTCAGTCCCAACATGACATGCACCTTTAATGCCCGTAAGTTTTTGTTTTTGTTTTCAGGATACCCAGTGTCTACCAAGATAGTGCAGATTACTTCAACATGACTGGCCTCTCGCTGCGAGACATTGTCAACAGGGCGTACCATAAGTCTGGCGAGACTACTGTGGCTGAGGGTTTAATCCACTTCCTGGATGAAAAACTGCTGGGGTCCGATGAACCTGTTCCTGTATCTGAGGTAAGATACCGAGTTTTACATGTATCTGAGGTTTACGAATCATTTTGCTACAAAGCAAAAGATTTGACATGCAGACGTAATGAAATTTCGGCGGCACTGCAGAACCCCTTAAAGAAGAGGAGTAGTTACGTCACGTTGTCATGGTCGCAAAATTTCTGGATCACAGATCCCAGATCCAGACATTTTGCTACCGTGGTAACGTGACGTCACACTTCTCCTCTTGGGGACCCTCTAGTAGTAGGTGCCCAGAAAAGGGCTAATTGGTCTTACGTAATATTGTTTAGGAACAACAAAGTTATGGGTTAAAGCTGTTTAAAGAAATCTCTTAGACTTATTTCTCTTTTTTTTTCAGAATACAGCCAAGAAAATATTCAAGTTGTACTCAAAAGGGAAACCTGAACGTGTTGCAGAGATAATTCTTGTGTCATCTCTTAGTGGCTTTTCCTCAGGTACGGTTCGATCTATCCAGCTATACGAACGCAGATCTATTTCCGGTCGTCACTTCTCGAAGACCGGAAATACGTCCAGGCCAGATCTGTCCAGCTCGGAACTAAAGAACGCTTTTCAAATTTCTAACTTTTGATAGCATTTCAATAATTCTTCTCTGTTGTTAACCTTTTGTTTCTGTTAAGACACCGCATTATCTGCGCTGGAAGATCTGAAGAAGGCGAAATTGGCTGATGGAGGTGTGTACAGGTTAGTGAATGTTTTTCAGTTGGTTATTTGTCCATTTATATATTTCATTTCTTTGGAAACAGATTTTGATTTGAGCTATTTTGTTTTAGCCTTTCCCCACTGGATAACCTTGTGCGAGCAGTTTTGTATCTTCATCAATGTGAACCTGATCACGCGCAGGCAGCCCTGTTTTCCATCCCTAAGGTACCTGTAATGTTTTGCTCTAATTTCTTTTTTTTATCAGATCCGAGTACAGTCAAAGTTCTCGTGAGCAGTTCATTAAAATGGTTCAGCTGTAGCATTTAGCTTGTCACCAGATGCTTTCGCGGGAAAAAGAGCGAACAACGGAGCGAGCGCGATGAAAGAGGCGAATCGAGCGGGGATTGAGGACGCGGCTGTGGCGAAAATCATGCGACATTTTTCTGGCGTTTGGCTGTTAAAAACGTTTTTTCGCCTTGGTTGGACACTTTCCCTTAAAAAACCTGTATTTAACTACCCGTGTGTGATTATGTAAGATTTTGCCGTCTAGTTCTTGGGGCTCTACAAAACTGCTTGCAGGTAATAAGTCATGACACTTTTTTCATGCAGAAAAAGCTTGTGGAAGTCCTGACTACACATTATTACCTGTTACACGAGGATGGAACTCATTTTACACCGCTGGCACAGGTGTGTACTATTATTTCAATCATCATGTGTCCGCTTTAAAGTATTGGTTCTCAGCGTTTGTTGAGACAGGACTCCTTAAATTGGGAACGTCAAATGATCATTAATTTTTAACATGAGCTGGAGTGTGACAATTGCCTTAAATCTTGTGTTCCTGGCCATGACTAGCGAGAAAAGACAAAGGGAAACTTGGAGGAATGTGTCGTTTTTTAACAGGTAGCAAAAAACTACGAAAATCCAAAGATGACGGTCATTGGTGACCAACGCAAGCAACACAAAAACGGACAAAAAGATTACAAACGACCAAAAAAAAAATGACCAAAAGACGAACAAAACGACCAGAACGACAATAATACAAAACTATCAAAAGGAGCAAACAAAGATCACAATTAACGAAACTGACAAAAATGAGCACAACACCGATTGAAAGAGCCTTCAGAGTCGTTGCAGTTGACGCGCGGGAAAACTCTCCCCTTTTTTCCACAACCCTCTTCTCATCTCAGTCATTTCTTCAACCGCAAAGGGTAATAATCGTTTTTGTTGTTTATTAAACGTTGCTGCTTTTTTCAGCTTTTAAGAAAGCATCAACCGGCGGTTTTCTTGCAAGGTCTTCTTCAGCTTCATGACAGATACATCCTGTCGCTGGACACTCTTCTAACGTTGCTCGGGGTAAGATCAAAACTGTGAAGCAAGCTTACCCTTAAACCGCAAATATTTTTTGTTTTTTAAATCTGGAAAAATAAACAATACTATGTGAAATAACTTGATGAACAGATTTCGTTTGAATGGTCATACTGTAAGGCTTTACTCTAACACAGAGACAGATCCACTTTGCCAAACATTATTATGGGACGGTATTGCTTAGCACCCACAGACCTCAAAGTTTGTATTACAGAAAAAAAATTGAATTATTATAATAATTAATAATTATTGCTTTGAGATAAGAGTTTTTCATTCAAAAATGCCTTTGGTGTGTTTCACACTAGAGGCACGAAAATGTATTCCGCAACCCGCGTGGCCTGAAGTTGGGGGCACGAACTTGCCCCCCTCCATACAAACGTCTTGTAAATTTTGGCAACTTTGCAGAGTTATATCTTCGCTCATATAAAAAGTATCACTTTCAAACTTTCAATTTTATCAATTTTAAGGGGCTCTTTCTTTCTTATCAAAACCTGAAAAAACCGTGGAGAAGATTAATTACTCCAATGAAAGCGTATCTTTCTGCAGGTTAGGTGTAAAACTGATCTCTGTGTTGATCACCTATGATGTGCGACCAGTCTTATTTAATTTATGCACCTACCTTCCAGGCTAGTAGACCAGATGCTCATCAGAACGAACTTGCCATTGGATTTATGGAAGCTGTGCTTAATGGTTTGTGTGTAATTAAAAGAACGTATAAATTCTCGCCCATTTACATTGCTTAGACGAAAGGATTGTTTCACTCAACTGCATTTGGTTGTTCATAGAAATAAACGTACTTGACTTTTTTTTATGTTATTTTTTGTTTCAGATAAAGGCAGAGCTGACTCGTTTGCTGCAGCTGTGGTAATTAAGTTTTTTCATCCTTAGGCCATGTGTTTTTACCTCAACTAAACCTATTTAAAGTAGCCATTATTCCTCCGGGAGGCAAGTTGCCGCTCAACTGAGTTTTATCGCTTAGCTAATTTAGAATGATTCCCAGTGTTGTTAGACCAAAACCAAACCTAGACTTTTGAACCAATCACAATACGCAGACACTCAAATGAACCAATCACAATAGACGCAAATTCTCAGCGGGACCAGTCACAATACTCGCAGAAATTGAATTACACTAATCGATCGGGACGAAAATACATGTAGCCGGTGCTAACCACGAGCCCGCCAGGGTAAGCTTTTGACTGTTATAGCGAGTACAAGAGTATGCAACGTGTATCAACAAACACCACTGAATCCTAGTCAACAGGTACTGGCGCCGTACAAACGACTTATTGACGGAATCAAGCAAAACTTACTACGATAGAACGAGCGGACAACTGACAATTTGACTAACAATAAACGACTGTTTAACTGTGACAATAGACGGATCGAAACGCACCAATGACATTACGAGTCTTCATAGCCAATAATATCACGGCTAACTGACAGACGACCAATAACATCACGGCTTAACTGACAGACAACCAATAACATCGCGACTTAGTTGACCAATCAGGTCAACCAACCAGAGTTTAATACCATCAACTGAGGTGATACAACTCACTTTGAGTCTGAAGATGACAACCGCACAGGTTGTCGAAACGTCAATCACTGTTTACAACAACAGTCCTATTCAGGACTACATTCACCCGGACGATCATACTCAACCTACTTATGCGTATGAACAAGTTGCGAATGGTCTCAGTTACTTCGGATTGGTTGAGTTAGAGCGGTTTTCATTTGAGTGTCGAAAAGTAATTGGTTTTGCACTTTCTACACGATGCGATTGGCTTAAAAGATTCGCGCCACCTTTTCATCCAATCAGAAGTAAAACCAAAGCCAATTGTGACGCGCTCGCATGCATTTTCCCGCGCTTTGCGTCAGCCACATGTAATTACTTCGAGTTTTGATTGGTTCAATGTATTGTCTGTGTCCTATGTGATTGGCCAGAGTAATTACTTTGGTTTTGGTTTTACGACACTCAAACGAAAACCACTCTAATGGCACAATATTTTAGCCAGTCACAATAAGAAATATGGAATAGGTACGTTCGTCCATCGGTTGCCGCTTAACCTTAGGTTTTTCACTCTTTATAGATTCCATTATGTAGTGTATATTTAGAAAGAATCAGGAGCCACAGAAGAAAGCGCCAGTCTACCTCATCACATCAACATGTGGTCAGTTTTTTAGTTTTGGTGGTTCTTTAGTGTATTTTTTCTACGCGTGATTATTATTGCCTTTGTCGTCATCATAGTCAACATTTTCATCGTCATCATCATCCACACTGTCATCATCATAACAGTCATCGTCATCGTCATCATTATCATCATCATCATCATCAACAACGACAACAAAAACACCTTTCTTTGTGATGGCGTAATCTCTCTAGTCAAAGTACCCTGTTCACTCTATTCTGCTTTCCTTATCCATGCTCGCCTTTGTTCTTTGCTATTAACAGTGTACAGTGTACAATGTACTAATCGACTCCTGCAGTGTATTAATTACTTTCGTTGTCTTGGTTATATACTTATTTGATAGTAGTGTGTGTCTCTTTTGATGCTGTCTTCTTCTCTTCTATAAAGCATTTCACATTACCTTAAAATGCAAAAGTAATAGGGACTCGTTCTTTGTCACATAAAACGGCAACTTATAACTTGCGCCATCTTGAATTTCTTTTTTTTAGCCTAAAGGAGAAGGTCACTTTGGTGCGCGTCACTTGTGGCTAAACAAGGTGTCACCTTTTCAGGGTAAGAGGTAACTGCAGCTTGGAGCAGAAACTTTGTTTTGTAGTCTGTGAAAACAGCCAACTTTTTGCGATGCCAAACGAGCGCAGACATTCCATACTGATGAGGTGTCAGTATGAAATTTCTGCTGTCGTTCTTCTGACGTCATTTCACCGTGGTGGTCTCTCAAAATGTTGGCTGTTTTCTCAGACTATTTTGTTTTGCAGTTTTTTCTCTGTCTGTCCATGAGATAAGCTTAGACCACTTTTCCTTAATTGAAAACTGAAGAAAATCCTGAAAATTTTTATTATTTTTGCTGAAATTTCAGGTTCATTGACTCATTCAGTCCCAGACTGCCCCTGTTCCAAGCCAAGTTCTCCCCAGTGCTCTCCTCAGTTGTCTCGGTCTTCATTGTTTTCTGGTCCCTCGCGGCGAGGGGCGGGAGTCATGTACACTGGAGACACGTCTATGCGCGTACATGAATGTTGTTGTTGTTGTTGCTGTAATGAGGATCTTCTCAAGCTACAGGTAACTGGACTCGTTCTATGATTGAGATGTTGAACAACTTGAAGACAGAAACAAAAAGGGGAAGAAACTAAAGAAAATGCCAGACAGGTCTCTTGTTATGTTTATTTCGCCAAAAGTGATAACCATTTTGGACTCTGTGTGTGATTTAGAAGTTTGTCTTTTCTTGGCAAATACTTCTGCAGTAAGTATGAAAAGTAACCAAAAATCGCTGCCGCGGGCGACGACAGGATCTTGTGCAGTGAGAAAGAGAGAGAAGTAGAAATTTTCTGTTTCGGTCGTGAAGTTATTCAATAGTTTTGGGACCATCATAGCCTGCGTGGCCGGCGGCATTCTTATCTAGAGCGGAACTACGAAGCCGTGCGGGCAAAGCCGCGAGAATCGAGCGCCTCTCTTACGCAGTCACGGACGAAGACAATCTCGCCAGCCACGCATGCTACGCCCACCAGATGAGCTACATTCATTGGCTACTTCTTGGTCACATGGCACCTGACAAGAAATTTCCCGCCAAAAGTTTTAGAAGAGGGGAACAGTGGAGGTCAGTGAGATACTGTGTTACCGGTGAACTTTGCCCGCTGGTGCACGTGAGCAGAGCGTGAAGAGGCAGAGGTATGAATTTGTCATTGAATTTGAGCTTTTCATACTGAAGCTTTTTGGTCGGTTCATAGCTACGGAAGGAACGAAGAAACGACAGTTTCAACCCCCTTCTCTGGAGTCTCTGGAGTCAAACTAAGGTGTTTCTCGTGCCTAATTAAGTTATTTGGGGATCATAAAATTATCTACATAACACTTGTTTTGTTATTCGTCGTGTGACTTGGGTATAATAGAGAGCTTTTGATTCTAAGACGAGGACGACTTTTCCAAATACTAAGTATTGCGCGCGCGAACCAACATCATTTTGGCGGGAAAATATGGTAGCCGTCATCATCCTACCACGATTTTTAGTGAGAATGTCGTAGCAGCGAAAACAAGTTATCAAATGTTTGAAATTTTATAATTTAGCGATCGGTAGAGGGCTTTATCTCCTTCAACGGAAATAAGCGTGCTAACTTTTGTGGTTAAAAAAGGTACAATGAAGCTTTCGGGGTGTTTATTTTTAGAGAACGGCGAGAAAACTTGTATTAAATTTCGTCCTTCGTTGTCGTCCTCCTCCTCGAAACTAAAGCTCTCTAATGAGATTAATCCCGGCGAGAGTTATCTAACACGATGAAGTATTATTTTTGTCCTCAGGCTCTTCTTTGTTCCAAGTTTGTCAGCAGCGACTTATGTGATTTTGTTTTAAGAAGAATTGAGGATCAGAAGATAAAAGACATGACGTCTATATTTCTTCTTTGTCTTCCTCATGTGAACAGATATACTGAGGTAAGAAGGACTTCTTTACTTGTAACTGCCAAGATTATCGGAGATCAAAGCTAGAGAAAATCGCCCAATCTTATTTTTAAGTACTGAGAAAAATTAGTACTACTATGTGAAAGTATCCCTGAAAGGGTTTGAAAGCCACACAACTTGATTGCGTCTACTGACTTAAATAGGGAGAACTCCAGTATGGCCTCAAAAACTGATCATGTCGATAAAGGCTTATCATAAGATAGTAAGTTTACGCAAAGGCGCTTTAGAGCGAAACACGTCAACCGGAAGTGAAATCTTTTCCCTTTTAATATGCCTTGTGGTGCTAAGGGTCTTTACTGCAGTATTGAGACTATTTGCTCCAAAATTTGGCCATTGCCACTGCCCAAAAATGCAAACATTTCACTTCCGGTTGACTTGTGTCGTTCAGAACCGCCTTTGCTTAAGCTTCTTAATACCCCTAAAATGCGTTTTATGAGGTGCATTCTCAGGCGAAGTGACTACTATGACGTCACCTCCACACATTGTCTTTTTACATTAAGCACATAGCGACTCGGTGGTTACGTAGAATAAATCTTAACTTCAATTATTTTTCTGGCACAGGCTGTTACTGTCATTTTGGAGGATTTTCCTGAAATAATATTACCTTATGCAGACACTTATTTTGATCAAGATGTTGAGAAGGTTGGTACAGTTTCTTTCTATTGGTACCGAATCCGCACAAATGCTCATGATCCAAAAACAGCCCCGCTAGACCCAACCCTAGTCCCAGTCCATAGGCGTTCTCTCTTCTCCCGTTTTCCGCGAAAAGAGTAAAAACTGAGAGTGGTGGTGACTTGTTTGATGACGTCACGGCTCGCATAGGATCGAGGTTTGACCTTGGTTTAACCAAGCCGAGAACGTCTTGGGACTAGGCAAGACCTTCACGTGGTATCGTGGCCTCGTAGAAATGTTAGTACAGTTCTGCAGTAGGAGGCCTTGCTGTGAAGTGGCTTATTTGGAGAATTTAACAAAAAGTAATAGCAGTGTTCGCTTATTTAGACATGTTGAAACTTGACGGCATTTTCTGCAATGACGCAAACACAAAAAAGGTGTTTTAATAAGATATCAAAACATCGAGAACTTAATATATAACCACTTTGCGGTGTTTGTACACGTTATAAGCACTCTTTTTTCGTCAGGATAATGATCCTCAAGACATATAATTCTGTGTGATGTAGCAGCTCTCTCAGGCTCTCATGTAAATAGCATGAAACTCCTGAAGAAAAACGTAGAAGAAACATGAAGAACAATTCCCCGTCGGCGCCTTTAATCCTTAGGACCAATATAACAACAGAAGACTGCTAGACTTTTGAGAAGTCGTGATAAATTTTATGGTAAATGGGATCAAAGAATATTCTTTCTTTAGACAGTAAAATCCAACTAGTGGTTTATTATCAATGCTGCGTTCTGATTGGTTGAGTTACTACTAGGCTATATGTTATAACCCACTAGTAGCGAAAAGCGCCGGCTTTTTGGCGGCAAAAAGCGATTAAAGTGTAGCTTTAAGTAGCTAAAAAATTTTTTATTTTCGATATTTTTGACCAACTAGTTGGATTTTACTAAAACAATTATTCCTCTCGCCCTTATGGCCTCTGAGTCAATAGCTCATTCGGCCTTCGGCCTCGTGGGCTATTGACTCAGAGGCCATTCGGGCTCGAGGAATAGTTGTTAAACAGTCGCGGTGCGAATTTATTGTTGTTGTTCTTGTTGTTCATTAAATTTTATGCTCAGGGGCTTCTCCTCGGTTACATTTTCAACTCCTAGAGAGCCCTCGGGACGAAATTGTTCTTGCTTAGTTCTGATAATACACACAAGGCTTAGGGTAGAGACCCAGTCTCGCGGGCCTTGCTTGTGATGACAGCACTCAAATTAATCTAATTTCAGGGCGTTTTTTACACAGTTGCAAACTTTTGTTGATTGTTCATAATGACGGTGAAGACTGTTGACTAGCACTGCATTTCTCCGTGAATCATTTCGTTCAAAGTTCAACCTGACTTGCAATGTTAAGTATTTGTTGTTCGTGAAGCTATTTTCAGAATACTGTTTATTTTCCAGTGGTCTCATCTCCTAAAAACGATACTTGACTTGTGCAAAGAAGGACCAAACAGCGATGATTCTGAATTCAAGAAAGAATCCATTGTTTCTGTTCTTAGAGGTACTAGTTCAACAACAGATTTACTGTTTTTTCACTAATTTAATTTTGTGGTAATGCGCAATTTATGGCAAGAGAGAATTCTCCCTTGTTTACGGTTAATTTGCTCTTGCTTGCCAAAAAATGAATTCAAAGGTCTTGTAAGCGATCGTCTCAGAACTTAGAAAAGTCAACGGAACTGGGGCTTGTAAGTTTGTTAACGTTGACAAAGTCACGCTTTTAGGGCCTTCATCTACTGAACGTGTGAAAGATGCAAGCAATCTCGTACACCCTCATACACCTGCCTTCGTTTCGCACGTTGGTCGCGAACAGAGGCGAGCATGAAAAGCGATTGACTGGTGACCATTGGCAAGGGACCACGGAAGCTAGGAGAGATAAGAGAGGAACCTGCTTTCCCCCTACCCGCTGTGCTTTGCGCGCAAATTTACTCGTGAGAGAGAGGTCTGGAAACAGGGCAGTTTCTACATGGTCACTAGACTAGACAACGTGTGTAAAAGGATAAATCTCGTTCTCGTGTGAACAGCGTTAAACGCACAATTTTTCTCTCCTTAATAGTATTTATAAACAGAATCAATTATTAGTCTACTGAAAATATCATTGATTTATTGATTCATTCTCTGCTCAACGCAGACTCCGTTTTAGCTTATACCACGGAGAATTTTGGTATGCTTTTAATGTGCTTTGTTATTTTCCCTTCCTTTTCAGGAACGCTTCAGCAACTGTGCACAATCGTTACACCGAGTGAGTTCCTAGCTTTGCTTCCTAATGACGGATGTATCGGTTTCTTTTTGCCGTATCTTCAACAAAGCTACAGTCGCTGTGCATCTGACTTGGTTGACAAAAGACTGGTGACGAGAACAAGGCAACTGACCAGTTAGTGACGGATACTCAAGCTACAGAGCAGTGTTTAGGTTCTATAACTCAAAAGGAGGTCGGACACCTCATGAGGTTTAGACAACGTAGTATTCGTAATCGTTTTTAAGAAGGAGAAAAGCGTATTTAGTAGGAAATTAAGATCAAGGAAAGTAAGAAAATAGAGCTGCGATTTAGTTTTGCACTGATTCATAGTGACGAGGGTTAAGCGCCAATCGATCCAGAATGATTGGCTTATATTTACTGTTTTGGAACTCGATAACAAATTCTATAAAATTAAGCAGGAGGGGGCCAATTTAGTGCGAAAGAAAAGGGAAAATAAACAAACAATTATGGTTTGCCCTGATGTATAGTGATTGGTGTAAATTACTGATTGAGAATGATTAAACATTTATTTACTGTTTCGGAGACTCCATAGATATTCTATAAAACTACGGCTGTTGGTACCGAATCTACCGAATGCTCCTTTAGAATAATGGTTAAGGACAAGACAACTGTAATTAACTGGGTTCAAGGCTTCTGGACTCTATTTACTTTGTTTTTTTAACTTTAAAGTTTAGGATAAGGTCTCTTCGGTGTCTACTGTTCATGGGGTATCCGATCTCCTTCTGGGCTATAGAATGTAGACTGTACCGAGTTATAGATCTTCCCCTTTCGCTGGATGGCATGGAGTGCTGAGATTCCATTTCATTTGGGATATACACTGACTTAAAGCACAAGACGCGATGCTTACCGACAGCAAAAAAGAAGCAGCCATTTCTCGTTCGCCGTAGACTTGGTGCTTGACCTGTCTAATATCAGAGCATTAGACGTCAAGTTTACGGCCAACGTCTTCTTGCGGTTTAACGTCGATTATCGATCCTACAGTGATAAAGAACTACGGTTTTCACTCATGTCACTTTTCAACGAATTAATTAAAACGCCTCTCTTGAGATTCTCGTTGAAAACGGCAAACGCCATAACATTAAATCGCTCGAAAATCGGTCACGTGTCATGTCTGCATAGTTTGCTGTAAACGCGTTGCAAATTTTACTGCGTCAAGAATTCAAATTTACTCGTAAGAGTTGTAAAAGCTGGCTTTCCTTAGCTTAGGACCAAGCTCCGCTGTGGGAGAAAAAGGCAAAAAACGGGGTCAAAAATATCAGCGAGCGAAGTGAGCCCAGCGGTGGCCTGGGGAGGGGGAAGCGTGGCGCCACCTTTTCTCCTCCTTAGACTACACCTCTCGGCTCGCTTTGCTCACCGGTTTTGTTTCTTTTCCCCCAGTGGGGAGCCTGGTTGCAGGTTAGCCTTCCTAAATGATCCAGATAAGAGATCTACTTTAAAAGTGTAATTGTCTTGAGTGCAAGAGATAAAAAAGTATTTAATATACACCAATAAATTGTTGGCTCTTCAATAAAAAGAGTCTCGTTTTCAATGTGTTTTATTATTGTTATGAGTCATTTGTAATGATATTACACCCTTATATAAAGCCCCTGCGTATCATCCTGAGATACTGAGTCTCTGCACAGTTTGGCTTCGGCCGTAACAATCCCATGTCGCACTTCCAAGGCTCACATTACTATGTCATAGGACTAAAAAAGAAGCAAAGAAACAGTTTGTTTTCACGTAGCTCTAACACATTTATTTTTCATAAAAACACAGCAAAGGGAAATTAAACGTGCATCGTGGTGAAGTTCGCTGACGTTTGGGCCAGTGCTAAAGTAACAGTTTCGATAATAACTTAGTTTCGTTTCATTTAGATTGATGACACAAATATTGCTACCTAACTGAATACACTCAACAGCTTAGTATATTTTTAAGAAGTGAAAAGTCCGAGAATCTTTAAACGAGTAGCCATTAAAAGTTAGTAACTGTTTGATAGTAGTCTTGGAATGGAACTGTAGTTTTATATATAACACCCATGCACTGTAAGATAGTCTTAAAATAATAAGAACTGAGAGGTTCATCCCAGTTTTGGTCAGATTCTGGCGCTATATTCGTCAAATTCGCCACTTAACAAGGGACCTCTCTTGCTATATATCTCATCGAATTTTTGTCAAAGTCTATAAATTCGCCTTTTTTTTTTTTTCAAATTTACCACTTTCCAAGGGTTCCTCCTTTACGTCTCATCGACTGTTCCACTTATGTCCATAAATGCATGCAATGGCGAAAATGGCCAAGAATCGCCAAAGGACTGGCGATTCAAACTGGCTGGATGCCAAAAGTGGCCCCTACAAATTTGATAACTGAAGAGATCCCTATAACTGTGAGCCAAATGTTTGCCATTTTCGCCATAACGTGCATTGCTGGACATATCTCGAATGTTCGCAAAAACCGATGGCAAATTTTTCGCCATCATACTTGCAGTTTTTGCCACATTCCCCAAGTTATCTTTTCCTTACAATGTTGACAAAATTTTGTCAAGTTTGCCGTTTTCGTTGTTGGTGCATTTCTGGACATAAGTGCCCGTGGGCTCAGAATTTAGCTACATTAGAACAAGTTTTCTATCTGGTCTGTCTTTTTGTTTTCAAACTTGCCACACTATACAAATACAGAAAAAAAAGAAAAAAGATTGAAATCATAATGCATGATTAATAACAATTATTTTGTCCAGGAAACCTAAATAAAACACGTGGCCTAAACAACAGTAGGTTTCCTCATAAACGAGACAAAAAACATAAGAGTTAGAGTTTGAGATAAGGAACATTTTTTAGTCATTTTTGAAGAATACAAGAGATAGAGAGTCAGTCATATCACTGCTAAGGGCACTAAAAATCGTAGTGCCTTGGAAAGAGACCAAAAATTCTCTTTTATATATTCTACAGTACGGTAAGCTGCCGTGCATATTATGGGGGTTCGCACAACGCCCCTAAGTGCACTTGAAGTGCACTTGAGTTCAAGTGTACTTGAAAAGTTCAGTGTTAACCCACCTGTTATCTTAGAAGTTCTTTGCTAATTACCTTTTACAGCAGCAAACGTACAGAAGAAAAGTAGCAAACGGGCACTCATCACCATTTCTGACTGGGTAATCAGGCGGACACGGCAGACGAAACATAACCGGTTTCGTCCCAGGCACCAGACCACAAACATTTTCTGTTTAGGACAGAAAAACTTACCGTTAAATATTCTTCGAAGTAAAATACTGTTTTATTAACACTATTTCAGCAAATGCAATGGTCTGCTTTTATATCATTCCTCTGGACATACTGAGTGGGTAGGGAGGAGTGGGTTGGGTTCTTGAACGCTTTTTAGTGGGTTGCATGTAGCCCAGCCCAATTATAAAATGAACTTTTTCCATAGAAGGGATCTCCGTCGAAAAAAAGACAAAATGGCGGATGGACCACCCAGAAGGCATTGCGTATCCCACCCACTGCAATAGGGCTGCTTCCTTGACCTTTCAGTTTGGGATGGGATGGGTCATTTTCAAAGGGAAAAAATTCTGAAAAAAATTCGCTAGACGCCCCTAAGGAATTTTTTTTGGGGGTTTTGATTTTTGCCATCCCTGTCACTTTAACCCCGGAGTACCCTTCTCCCCCTTGATATATCTAACTTGATCTACAAATGCACCTCTATCACTTATCTCTCTATTTCTAGGGATAGGAGTAGTTAGGACTAGGTACAAAACTAAGAATAGAAAATATTAGTTCGCAGCAGCCCAATCAGTCGGCGTCTTGTTGTGAAGAATTACATGATGTGTATTAGTATACGTAGTCCTCCTTAGCTCTGTTATCTTAATTTTTGTATTCAACAATTATTGGATGAGACAGAGTTTGATATGAAGAATTATGGAGATCAAGGAGAGTGTTATCGACCGAGGTGGATAACGTAATTTCGTCCGTAATCTGCATATTTTTTCATATGCGAAAGCCGAATTCTCAATGTGATTCTTAACACAATAGTATACCGACATTTTTTTTCTTTGTACTGTTGTTAATATATTTTTGAGCAGTGAAAACGCGGTTGATTGACCACCGTATATGTTATTCATACCTGTTCGTTTGGCCTGGGTGAAAGCCACCATGGCAAGTAAGATCATAACGCATAACACTTCATTTTCAAATGATTGGCAAGGTGCATGCGTAGTCTAATATGACTGCAAAATATGTTTAAAAGCTGTAAAAAACAAAGCGATATTACTTGTTTGTAAACATTGTGTTTGTTATTTGAAGGCCAGTGAGCATTTGGTTGGCACATTACATCAATAAGTGACGTAACGCGAAATATCGCCATAAAACACTTCATGGAGAGTGCGCACGTATGGTGTATTTGCTCACAGGTTTTGAAAAATGAGTACTTAACCAATAAATATTTCATATTTCTATCCACGATATTTTTGTGCCCGATCAGTATGGTTTTAGACCAGGAAAAAATACCAAAAGTCTTGATAATGGTGAATTTGCTGTAACGCTCTTCTTAGACCTTAGTAAAGCTTTTGACACTGGGAATCATTCCATTCTTTTATCTTAACTGTCCCACTACGGAATCGTAGTTCTGGAAGATTTATGCAGGGTTCAAATCTCACCTTCAGCATAGAAGGCAAAAAGTTTATGTGAACGGTGTTTTTTTTCAGATATTCAAGCTATCAAATTAGGAGTACCGCAAGGATCTGTCTAGGCTCAATTCTTTTTATGATCTATATTAATGATTTCAGCAGAGCCACATCCTAGTGGAAACACGACTCATTACCGACAACACTTCACTCACTGCTTGTAGTAAAGACCTCGACAGTCTGATCCGTCAGATCAATACTGAAATTCCTAAGTTCCAGTCCACTGCATTGGCGAGCAATAGAACGAAAATATGATTCAATGGTGGAGTCATGGAAGTAACCAGAGAAACCGTTTGAAAGAGATGTTTGTCTACTCCAACTAAACCTCTCGCAAAAAAATTAGGAACATTTGCCTCTCGGAGAAAGCGTACCAGCACAAAGGAACGAGGAAGAAGTGCAAGAAAACAACTCCAGCCGCCATGATTCAGTGACAGTGGCAGTGTCTACCGGACATACCGCATCGCAAGCCCTGACCAAAGTCGCAAACAGGCGACATTTCTAAGCAGCGTCCCAGTCCACTGCATCACACCTTTTTGCCCGGACGCGCTCGTTTCACCGCCCAACCTTTATCCGCCCTGGCTTTCACGGTTCTGGTGAGACCGATAGTTTAGAGTATGCTCGCTCCGTATCTAATCTGGTAAGGGACGTTTATGTCATGTAATGGAATATGTGCAGGTGAGCCTTCGCGACTAATTTGTGACAGTGAAAAAAAGTTCACGGAAATATTAGCGGAGTTAAAATTGGATTCCTTACAACTAAGAGGTTAATATCGAAGCTCGGTCCAGATGTACAATAATAGCCTCATCTTATTGTATTTATGATTATTACATCCTAAGTAAGGTTTTACAGTGTGCATGTACAAGTTTTACGTAAATGAAAGGAGAGTAGCCCTAGAATGGGAGTTAAGTTTGTCCCCTCTGCAACCCCGCCGCAAGTTAAAAAAATTTTACAGTGCCGGATTTCAAAATGTGCAACACTGCTGTCATGACGGATGTGCCGTCGAAACGTGTCTGCAAAATTAACGAAAGTCTTTTTGTTTCTGCTATCTTGACCTTATCGATTACACTGTTTCTTCTTCTTTCTCTTCTTCTTCTATAATGCCTTCTAATCGGTAGTTTAAATCGAAAACTTACCTGATGAACTCTTATTCAACGAATCCTTGGACGAAGCAGACTACACAAAAATAAGCGAATGATGACTTTTTAAGGTGTCTCTGGGTTGAAACTGGACACGTTTCTGACAGATAAACCATTGATGTTGATTCAGTGACAGGCATTGAGAAAATAATGGTCTTTGGAAAAAGAGAATCACGTTCGATGATATTGTTGTGAAATATTTTGAAAGTTTTGTTTGCCATTATCAGAAGTATTTTCAAAGTGGTGTTTAATGTCTCAACTTTCGTTTAAGTTAGTCTTGATTTTGTCCTGTTTCTCCACATAGGTATTTTCCTGTTTTGATCTTTTGTTTACTTCAGTACTTGAATTTTTGCTTAGGAAATTCTTCGCTTGCCGTTGTCAGATGTTAATTTTTCATAAATGGTCGTCATGACGAGCTTTGAAGCACCAAAACATTTTATGCAAATTAGCTGGAAAATGTTTTTCGTAAAATTCGTAAAAGTAGCTCCTTATACTCTAATTTAACATTACCAAATTTAACAAACGCGCTAACTACTGTATGGTCATGTATCAGTATGTAAAGTCTTGATTTTGTCCTGTTTCTCCACATAGGCATTTTCCTGTTTTGATCTTTTGTTTTACTTGTACTTGAATTTTTGCTTAGGAAATTCTTCGCTTGCCGTTGTCAGATGTTTTCATAAGTGGTCGGGTTTGTCGAGTCTATCTTTTTGTCGAGGTTCAAGGGTACCATGTCGAGGGTAATTTTTTTTATATATATGTATATAAATGTGGTTGTTGTTTAATTGAAATAGTACGTGGACATTCGAATTCGCTTAAAAGCAAAGAACCTTAGCAAAGAACCTTCTCCCTTCCTGTGAAGCCTTGTAGACAGGTTGTGCCTAAAAATATATCATAGAGCTTAGGCAGGGGCACCCGCGAATTGTATTTCCGAGGTCGCAAACACCCCAGAATAATTTTGAACGGTTTCAACCATATCCAAGTTTCCTTTGTGTTCCTGTGTTCGTGTTAGAGGGAGCCGTTCGTAACATCGCCAGATATTATTGGACCCTTACGAAAAATCTTCTCACTCTTAAGATAAAAAATGTCAGGCCTATAAATGTAAAAAGGTTGGCAGGTATATGTTAGAGCTGACTTTGGTTCATTGGTCTCGTTGAAGTTCCTGTTTGGGTTTGTTAACTAACCAGCGTTTTAGTTTTTACAACTGCAATTGTTTGTAGGTTCTTGCCGATCGCAACCATGTAGCTTCAGTAATACCAAAACATTACCCATACCGAGTTAAGCTACCGTAAAATTCCAAAAATAAGCCCCGGGGCTTATATTTTTCAAAGGCCTTTTTTGAGGGGCTTTTTTAGGAGGGGCTTATATTCGGAGGGGCTTATCTACGGAGGGAAATTTGCGTTTCAAAATCGAATGGGCTTGCCTTTTATTTAGAAGTAAATTTACCGTTTTTGCTCTGTTTTACTTTGTATTTGAGGGCAATTTTCCAAGTACAAGCCCCCGGGGGGCTTATATTTGGAGGGGCGATTTAACGGAGGGTTTTTTGCGTTACCGGTTTGAGGGGATTATATTTGGAGGGGCTTATACATGGAGGGGCTTATTTTCGGAATTTTACGGTAGTTTTTATTCCCACGGTCAGCTACCCAAACATGTCCAGCTTTGGCTATAAAAACCGTCAGTAAACGTTACTATTTTACTTGTTAGTAGAAAGAAGCGTAAGAAGAGATTGACAGGCATAATGAGCATAAGAGTCTTTAAAAAGAGAATCACGTTCGATGATATTGTTGTGAAGTATTTTGAAAGTTACGTTATAACATAGCGCGCGTGCTTGCCCTATATACTATTTAGCTGCTATAAACAAAATCTTTATTTACGCACTTTATTTTCATGATGACGTGTTCAGCTGTGTTTTTTCGTCTCTTTATCCTAAGTACACTTGGGTCTCGGAACCCGGTTGGTATAGCGACTTTATCCGCCCTGGCTTTCACGGTTCTGGTGAGACCGATAGTTTAGAGTATGCTCGCTCCGTATCTAATCTGGTAAAGGACGTTTATGTCATGTAATTTAATATGTGCAGGTGAGCCTTCGCGACTAATTTGTGACAGTGAATTACAGTTCACGGAAATATTAGCGGAGTTAAAATCGGATTCCCTACAACTAAGAGGTTAATATCTAAGCTCAGTCCAAATGTACAATAATAGCCTCATCTTATTGTATTTATGATTATTACATCCTAAGTAAGGTTTTACAGTGTGCATGTACAAGTTTTACGTAAATGAAAGGAGAGTAGCCCTAGAATGGGAGTTAAGTTTGTCCCCTCTACAAACCCGCCGCAAGTTAAAATAACATTATAGTGCCGGATTTCAAAATGTGCAACACTGCTGTCATGACGGATGTGCCGTCGAAACGTGTCTGCAAAATTAACGAAAGTCTTTTCGTTTCTGCTATCTTGATCTTATGGGTTACTTTTTCTTCTTCTTTCTCTTCTTCTTCTATAATGCCTTCTAATCGGTAGTTTAAATTTAAAACTTACCTGATGAACTCTTTTTCAACGAATCCTTGGACGAAGCAGACTACACAAAAATAAGCGAATGATGACTTTTTAAGGTGTCTCTGGGTTGAAACTGGACACGTTTCTGACAGATAAACCATTGATGTTGATTCAGTGACAGGCATTGAGAATAATGGTCTTTGGAAAAAGAGAATCACGTTCGATGATATTGTTTTGAAATATCTTGAAAGTTTTGCTTTCCATTATCAGAAGTATTTTCAAAGTGGTTTTTAAGATCTGTCTCAACTTTCGTTTTCGTTTCATTAAGTGGGTCAAAGTTAGTCTTGATTTTGTCCTGTTTCTCCACATAGGTATTTTCCTGTTTTGATCTTTTGTTTACTTCAGTACTTGAATTTTTGCTTAGGAAATTCTTCGCTTGCCGTTGTCAGATGTTAATTTTTCATAGTGGTCGTCATGACGAGCTTTGAAGCGCCAAAACATTTTATGCAAATTAGCTGGAAAATGTTTTTCGTAAAATTCGTAAAAGTAGCTCCTTATATTCTAATTTAACATTACCAAATTTAACAAACGCGCTAACTACTGTATGGTCCTGTATCATTATGTAAAGTCTTGATTTTGTCCTGTTTCTCCGCATAGGTATTTTCCTGTTTTGATCTTTTGTTTTACTTGTACTTGAATTTCTTCGCTTGCCGTTGTCAGATGTTAATTTTTCATAAGTGGTCGCGGGTTTGTGATGTTAGAGCTGACTTTGGTTCATTGGTCTCGTTGAAGTTCCTGTTTGGATTTATTAACTAACCAACGTTTTAGTTTTTACAACTGCAATTGTTTGTAGGTTCTTACCGATCGAAACCATGTAGCTTCAGTAATACCAAAACATTACCCATACCGAGTTAACCTAGGTTTTATTTGTCTAGCTTTGGCTATAAAAACCGTCAGTAAACGTTACTATTGTACTTGTTAGCTGGAAGAAGCGTAATATATAGATTTAGTCAGGGCTAAAAGCGGAGCTCTCGATAATATTTAAAGTTTGTTCAAACAAAATGTAAAATCGTGTAATGCTAAGCGGCGAAGGCAACGCCGAACAACGGTGAAAAACAACAATAGGTCTAACAAGAAGACGCCCGAAGGTGTTTACACGGGATGTGTGGGTTTAAGAAAGAATTACGGGTAAGTTGGATGGCAATGGAAAGTTGAGTAGTGTATGCAACAAATGTGTGCAGGAGAGACGGAGATGTTCTGTTAAGGACTAATACACTAGAAGATGAGTTGCACAAAAGGGTTACTTTGCTACTCAAAACAAAACTTACATCAATATCACCACCATATGTGTTAGGAGTATGGGGTAGTTCACTAAAATTTGCATTCCTTTACTAATGTCCTCAAAAAATGCACTTCCACATTTAACAATAGCATGTAATGTATCATACTTCCAATAACTACAGAGCTGCAAGGAAGTGCTCTAGGGAAAATTTCAGGGAGCCCTTTGGGCTCCCCAAGCATTTTTAGCTGGGGTCCCCGGGCCTCCAAGTTGGTCGCTCAAATTAATAAATCAATGAGCTGTTAGTTAATTATTAAAAATTAAACAAATTATTTTCTTAACAAGTCAAGCAGAATTTTGTGAATATTTTTTTCATGAAAAATCACATCTCTTTGACCTCCTGAGCGTGCGAAAAAAAAAAAAAACCGCATGTTGTCATATGAAAGTAAGTTTTCGCGCCATATGAGAAACATGGACAACGCCGACGAACATTTCATGTTTTTTAAATGGAAAAGTAAATTTGGGGTAAAAAATAAAGGCACTATTCTTTTTACTAATCATTTTGATTTAAGTTGAAAAGAAAATTCGCTTATTAAGATTGACTGAGATCCCGTGGAGCTTTCCAGCAAAACTGTTATGATTTCAACGAAACCGCGGCGCTCCCCGGCCGTATGTGCCGCTGGCCTCTCAGAGCCCCTACCCCATTATAGTCTTTTCTGTGGCCAATTGTGTAAACCCCATATTCGTCACTCTCGGGCAAATATGTAATTTTTGCGATCCCAACTTAGTCACTTTCTATTTATGTATCTACCTTATCAATCCTTTAAATAGGTCATCAAAAAATGAATTGACCCATTTTTTAAATAAATTGAATGAAGAACACTTTACTTTTCACCTACAGTAAAAATATCCTGATTCGTTTGCTAACCGTAAATATGAACAGCTCTCTTACCCAAAAATCCGAAAATGTGCGACCCCACTCTAGTAACTCTTTTGAACATAGGCACGTTAAACGTGCATGAGCTATTTTGAATGCTTCATTGTAACTTAAATGCTTCAGTGTAACCTTACCAAGAGTGATGAATCTACCTTTTTCGTCCTAAATGTAGACTGGATTTTTGTGCGACATTGGGTATTGCCGTATACAAGTGAAAACGCGAAACGCTCAGATGCGTCGATCCTCATGCTATATATTCACTTTCCTCTGCCTTTCCCTGTTACATTTGGTGCAAGTTAAACAGATTATTAAAGTAAAATAAATATCTACTCACCAAACGTTGATTAGAAGGAAAACTCTAAGGTTTCCTCGGAGTTTCTTAAACCAAAATGTGACTCATCGCATTCGAGTAGTTAAGAAATACCAGGATTCTTATCATTGTGGTAGATGGTTGCATCATCACAATTCACGCGGTTTTCACGTGCGATTCTACTCAGTGAAACAGTCCTTAACTCCAACAACTTATTTCTTTATGTTTTAAAAGCTATTGCTTCTTAAAAGACAAGAGCCTTTTTTAAGTCATTGGTTACAAAACGAAACAGGTCTTCATACGTTGAAGTTACTATTATTATTGTGAAAAGCCAATCTGCATGAGATGTACAATCACACAACTGGCACGTGAAAGTGTTGGACTTTGCCCCCTTTCGTTGTTCGTACGTGAGGGAATTCGAGTTATCACACGGTAAACAGAATTATAAAAATAACTCATGCACACAATTTGCTAAATAAAATACGTTTCAATAGCTATAATGCTTAGTATGCAGGAAGGATGTATCATGTTGTTCACTTATTATTATTTTTTTGTTTTGCCGGAACGAAAAAAAAAGGTCTGTTGAACTTTGTAAGCGAGAGAATAATATTTTTAAAGCTTGTTTACAGAATTAACAATACTCGGTACAGCTTTAAGAAAAATAAGCTGCCTTTCAAACTTGTAAAACCACATTTTATAGGCCGCATACTTTCAAATTTAAGTCCATATCTAAATATCAATTATTGCTTCACTGGAAGAGCTGTGAAAATATATGATCTTTTATACTCTACCTTGAAGCGGGTGAAACACAACTCATAAATACGTACGTTGTACCGTTCGCGATAGCCGAATCGGTCACAAATGTCTTGAAGCAGCATCCATACTAAAATATGAACCCTTAAACAGCTGCATCACTGTTTACAGCGTTTGAATCATGAAGATATTTTATGTAATGCTTCCAAACACCTGTACCCGTGATAAAAGACGAAAAAATTGTGAAGGATCAAGATGGCGGTCTCAAAGTGCCCTTGTTCGACCTTTACCAATGCCATGTTTAAATAGATGCCAAGGTCTCATTGGTTCCTAAGCATCAACTCATAGTACCTTCAACCTTATTGGCTCTTGCAACAAACATCCCAACATACAAAGCCACAAATATACAAAGCCACAAAGATACATACGCTCACACCACTGACATATGAGCTATTTTTTCAAAATAGCTCAATAATAGTCAATCTAGTCGTGAAAATGCGACCCCATCCAGCGGCACATCCCCATTAGTCTCTTTATAAGGAAGTGCCTCCTCCCCCAGGCCGCCCCAAAACTATTTTCTCTTTTGAATAGATCATCTTGTTGTAAAGTCGTCGTTTAAGCGCAAAACGGAAGTATTTCCTTTCTATATTATCGGTGAAATGTCCAGGACAAATGTAGACTCGGTTAGCTTTTGCGTATTTATTTTTAGTACGTGATACGTAATGGCTTGTCACCACGAAAGACAATGTCACATGAGACGCTTGTCACACGAAAGACAATGCGGGATTTATACCCGATTCTAGAACAATCACAATTATAATAGTCGTCTCGTTTCTTTTTTATGCATCGTATTTTACTGGAATAACAATCTTAGTTATGTTTTAGCCTCGCAGACACAACAGTAAAAAAAGGTAAAAATATTTAAAGAACATAAAAGACCGACTCTCTTGTTTATTCAGCGATTTTTCAAAATACAAAACTATTGTTTTGCGTTGCCGACCGTACTTCACGCCTGTCAGAGCAAAAGTAACAATTTGTTTTGAAAAACTAACTAATGAACAATCCTAATTTGAATAAAAAATTTCAATGTTATTATGAAAAGCTGTTACTATCGAAAACTGTGCAGCTTGTCACGTTCATAGTCAAGGATTATGTTACATGTGAATTCACGTGAAACGACCTTTGAACATCAACGCGTGCCCGCTGCCCGATTTAACAACATTTTCCTAAAGCTTTTTGATAGACATGCTACTTATTGCTACTTACAAGTCGACCTCAAGAGTTTCTTAGCGAGCGGAGCGTTCTTTTCAGGCCGCGAAGCCACCGAGAGAGCTACGATTTCGCAAGTAATAAATTCTAGACATTCTTAGCTTTTTGACTGTAACTCAACAGAAACAACACCAACACCAGCAAGTCGCCCGGCAGGGCCACCTAGACAATATTTTCAGTCGCCCGAGGCCAAGTCTTGCGCCGTATTAAGAGCACGGCTTTGAGTCTTCGTCCTCCTCTACACAGTGAGCTTACTTTTCCCTCCTTTGCTGACGCAGTATCTTTTTTCGGCTTGTGCAATCCAGCCTGACTTGCACGTGCTTCGACGTTGCGGCCAATGAAAATTCACACAATTTTTCGGGACGGGCACGGGATACGGGAAAGTTAAAAAAACAAAGCAATTTTTGACTCCCAAGACGACGAAAGGAATGCGCTACCGAACTTAGACGCTGGCTGACTACGTCATTCCGCGTAATTAGCAAAGAAGCAACTTTGCACGTGCAGCACACTTTTTTGTACATTTCTTTGCCGTTGTTTTGCACGACTACAACGTGAAACTTCCGAAAACCTTCTTAGGCCCAGTTCAGACGTCGTGCTTCTGCCGTGCCGAACTTAAGAGCGGCTCCGAGTAAATAAAAAAATGACCTGGCCTCAAACTCAGCCAGAAAAAGCCCCATGTGATCTAGTTACAAAATCGTTGGTTTAAGTAGGATCGAGTGAATAATATTTTTTTAACGAATTTTTTTCTTCCCGAGGCCTTAAATGGGCAAAAATCATGCGAAATTACAGTCATATTCAGTAACTCGTAAATTTTAAAATAAAGTTGGCTACTAAAATATAATGACACCTCGCATTTTTACTATCTTTCCTCTATAATTTTAACTGATTAAATCGCGATTTGGTCGACAAGAGATTTTTAAAGAAATTTTCAAGGAGCAGGGGCACCCAACGTCAATTTCCGGAAAGTATCTGTTCAAAAGACGATTTGAGGTCTAGACTATTCAAAACATTTGTTGTAAAATTTCTTGCTTGCCTGCCTCTCCTAGGATTTTTGAACATCTAAAAATTGGTATAATTGCCCATTTTCAACGGATTTATACCCTTAAAAAGTCGCCTAGAATTTTCGGCAGCCTTTTTTCTGGCTGAAATTTTCGAAAAGGTCTGTTTTGATCCCTATAATTGTACCTGTCGGAGCACTAGACTTTCAGCTAGGAAATCCGAACAGATGAAAAAGTTTTAGGGGATAAAAATATGCCTATATCTACCGTTTAACTACTAAAATACGTTTAACAATGCTAATTGTTTAAGTAGTTTTGAACTATATTCTCGTTGGGTGCCCCTGCAGAAAGCGGCTTAAATAGTTTCAAAGTTGCAGTGCAGTCACAAAACTGAATTCTTGAGTTTACCTCCATTTCATACTATCTTACTGCCCGAGATGTACTCCATTCCGATGGCATGGAGTGCTGAGATTCCATTCATTTGGGATATACAACTGACTTAAAGCATGAGACGCGATGCTTACCGACGGCAAAACAGAAGCAACCATTTCCCGTTCGCCGTAGACTTGGTGCTTGAACTGTCAAATATCAGAGCATTAGGCATCAAGTTTACGGCCAACGGCTGCTTGCGGTTTATTGTCGATTATCGATCCTACAATGATAAAGAAGTACGGTTTGCACTCATGTCAGTTTTCAACGAGTTAATTAAAACGCCTCTCTTGAGATTCTCGTTGAAAACGGCAAACGCCATAACATTAAATCGCTCGAAAAATGGCCACGTGTCATGTCTGCATAGTTTGCTGTAAACGCGTTGCAAATTTTACTGCGTCAAGAATTCAAATTTACTCGTAAGAGTTGTAAAAGCTGGTTTTCCTTAGCTTGGGACCAAGCTCCGCTGTGGGAGAAAAAGGCAAAAAACGGGGTCAAAAATATCAGCGAGCGAAGCGAGCCCAGCGGTGGCCTGGGGAGGGGGAAGGGTGGCGCCACCTTTTCCCCTCCTTAGACTACACCTCTCGGTTCGCTTCGCTCGCCGATTTTGTTCCTTTTCCCCCCAGTGGAGAGCCTGGTCGCAGGTTAGCCTTCCTAAATGATCCAGATAAGAGATCTGCTTTAAAAGTGTAATTGCTTTGCGTGCAAGAGATAAAAAAGTATTTGATATACACCAACGAATTGTTGGCTGTTCAATAGGAAGAGTCTCGTTTTCAATGTGTTTTATTGTTATGAGTCATTTGTAATGATATTACACCCTTATATAAAGCCCCTGCGTATCATCCTGAGATACTGAGTCTCTGCACAGTTTGGTTTCGGCCGTAACAATCCCATGTCGCACTTCCAAGGCGCACATTACTATGTCATAGGACTAAAAAAAAAGCAAAGAAACAGTTTGTTTTCACCTCATAGCTCTAAGACATTTATTTCACAAAAACACAGTAAAGGGAAATTAAACGTGCATCGTGGTGAAGTTCGCTGACGTTTAGGCCAGTGCTAAAGTAACAGTTTCGATATTAACTTCGTCTCGTTTCATTTAGACTGATGACACTAATGTTGCTAGCTAACTGAAAACACTGAACAGCTTCTTAGTATATTTTTAAGGAGTGAAGAGTCGGAGAATCTTTAAATGAGTAGCCATTAAAATATAGTTTGATAGTAGTCTTGGAATGGAACTGTAGTTTTATATATAACACCCATGCACTGTAAGATAGTCTTAAAATAATAAGAACTGAGAGGTTCACCCCAGTTTTGGTCAGACTCTGGCGCTATATTCGTCAAATTCGCCACTTAACAAGGGACCTCTCTTGCTATATATCTCATCGAATTTTTGTCAAACTCTTTAAATTCGCCATTTTTTTTTTCAAATTTACCACTTTCCAAGGGGTCCTCCTTTACATCTCATCGACTGTTCCACTTATGTCCAGAAATGCATGCAATGGCGAAAATGGCCAAGAATCGCCAAAGGACTGGCGATTCAAATTGGATACCAAAAGTGGCCCCTTCAAATTTGATAACTAAAGAGGTCCCTATAACTGTAAGGCAAATGTTTGCCATTTTCGCTATAACGTGCATTTCTGGACCGTACATATCTCGAATGTTCGCAAAACCGATGGAAAATTTTTCGCCATCATACTTGCAGTTTTTGCCACATTCCCCAAATTATCTTTTCCTAACAATGTTGGCAAAATTTTGTCAAGTTTGCCGTTTTCGTTGTTGGTGCATTTTTGGACATAAGTGCCTGTGGGCTCAGAATTTAGCTACATAAGAACAAGTTTTCTATCTGGTCTGTCTTTTTATTTTCAAACTTGCCACACTATACAAATACAGAAAAAAAAAAGAAAAAAGATTGAAATAAATAATGCATGATTAATAACAATTATTCTGCCCAGGAAACCTAAATAAAACACGGAGCCTATACAACAGTGGGTTTCATCATAAACGAGACAAAAAAAGTAACAGTTAGAGTTTAAGATAAGGAACATTTTTTAGTCATTTTTGAAGAATGCAAGAGATGGAGAGTCAGGAATATCACCGCTAAGGGCATTAAAAATCGTAGCGCCTTGGAAAGAGACCAAAAACTCTCTTTTATATATTCTACAGTACGGTAAGCTGTCGTGCATATTATGGGAGTTCGCACAAGGCCCCTAAGTGCTCTTGAAGTGCACTTGAGATGAAGTGTACTTGAAAAGTCCAGTGTTAACCCACCTATTATCTTAGAAATTCTTTGCTAATTACCTTTTACAGCAGCAAATGTGCAGACGATCAGTAGCAAACAAGCACTTATCACCTTTGACTGGGTAATCAGGGGGACACTCCTTTTCAAACATAACGGGTTTCGTGCCAGGCACTTCACCACAAAACTTTGCTGTTTAAGACAGGGAAATTACTTTAAAAGTTCTTCAAAGTAATATGCTGTTTTATTAGCATCATTTCAACAAATGAACTGGTCTGGTGAATGAACTTTGATATCATTTCTTTTGACATACTAAGTGGGGAGGGAGGAGTGGGTTGGGTTCTCGAATGCTTATTTTTGGGCTGCCTGTGGCAAAGCCTAACAATAAATTAGCTTTCTCCGTCGAAAACAGACAAAATGGAAATGAGAGATGGACCACCCAGAAGATATTGCGTGTCCTAATCTCTGCAATAGGGCCGCTGATTTGATTTTTCTCGGGATAAGATAGGTCATTTTCTAAGGGACAAAAATCTGAAAAAATATTCGCTAGACATCCAAGGAATTTTTTTGGGTTTTGATTTTTGACCCATTTCGATCATCTCCTCCCACTTGGTATATCTAACTTGATCTTCAAATGCACCTCTATCACTTATGTCTCTATTTCTATTGATAGGAGTAGTTAGGACTAGCTATAAACTAAGAATAGAAAATATTAGTCCTCAGCAGCCCAAAACGGCGCCTATTAAAGGCGTCTTGTTGTAAAGAATTATGTGAATTAGTATAGGTAGTCTTAGTTAGCTCTGTTATCTTAGTTTTTGTATTCAACAATTATTGGATGAGACTGAGTATGATACGAAGAATTATGGAGATCAAGGAGAGTGTTATCGACCGAGGTAGATAAAGCATGTCGGCCGAGATCTGCATAATTTTTCACATGCGAAAGCCGAACCCAAAGTGATACTTTATATAACATACCGAGTGTTTTTTCTTTGTACTGTTGTTAATAATTTTTGAGCAGTGAAAACGAGGTTGATACAACCGTATATGTTATTCATACCTTTTTCTTTGGCCTGGATCACAGCCACCATGGCAAGTAAGACTATAACGATGGCAGACTTCATTTTGAAATGACTGACGAGGTGCATGCGTAGTCTACTCTGACAGCAAAAATATGTTTGGAAGCTGTGAAAATTACAGCGATATTACTTGTTTGTAAACAATGTGTTTGTTATTCAAATATGCCAACCACTGAGACAAAAAGACCCATTGTTTCAAGAGCCAATAAGCCTTCGGTTGGCACATTAAAATGTCAACAGGTGACGTAACGCGAAATATTGCCATAAAACACTTCATGGAACGTGACTTCGTATGGTATATTTGCTCACAAGTTTTTGACGTATCAAAAATTTAATCTTTGTGTAGTCGAAACCCATGTTTTCTATAGCCAATGCTTCAACAGACATTTAAAAAGGTTTTATATCAGAGAGGATAAAAAAGCCTTACCTGGTTAGCAGTAAAATAAAACGCCACCCAACTCCCGCAACCAGCAAAACACCCAGAACCAGACTCACTGACCTACATAACTCAGACAACTTCCACAAGCAATATTACAATCACACAACTCCCACATGTCATGACAAGTCCCACCTGGACCAGTAAAAAATTCCCGCACCGCCCACAACCTGCGCAGCTATCACAACCATGTCACAACCAGCACGAGGGCATATTTCTTGTCGTATAACCTACAATCAAGATGCAATATTCATATTTTTCTGTCATTCTGGGTTCCCTAATAAAACAGTGCGGCATCCTTTTCGAAATTTTCTTGCAGTTCTCCCTCCCCCCACCCTATACAAAGTTGAAACTTGGAAAAAATTTTGGATACACGCGTTCAACATTGTTTGTGGGGTGAGGGAAGGGGCTGGGCCTGTGTGAATTGGAAAACTCCTCAGAAATGCAAAAGTGTCCCAAGACTTACCCATGATAGTAGAAATAAACTTGCCTGCACTTTGCTTCGAATCCTGAGGCGCGGGGATTCAAAGAGAACTACGTTGGGTTACCAGGACTAATAACAAACGCCGATCAACCTGATCGAGTTATAAATCAAAACAAACTAACTTTTGTGCTTTTCGACAAGCACTATAAGAGCAGAAACAACCAAACAACCCTGAAAACAGGCCACTTCAATGTGACTAATTCAACCTTAGTTATTTCACAAAAATTTAATCTTTATGCAATCGAAACCCATGTTTTCTATCGCCTGATATATTATAAGCTTGAACAGATATTTAAAAGGTATTTTATATAGGAGATGATGAAAAAACCCTACCTGGTTAGCAGTAAAATAAATCGCCGCCCAACTCCCGCGATGGCTAGCACAACGCCCAGAACCAGACTGATCTACATAACTCAAACATCTTCCACAAGCAATACTACAATCGCATATCTCCCACATGTCAAGTATGACAAGTCCCACCTGGACCAGTGAAAATGTCCCACACCGCCCATAACCTGCGCAACTATCACAACCATGCCCACAACCAGCACAACTTTCAAACATAGCTCTCTATAGAGAGAGCACATGTTTACTGTTTTTGCTGTTTTTGTAATGTCTTGTTGTGTACTTGCGATTTCATCGGCTGGGAAAGACATTAAACGTAACCTGTTTTGTCGAAAAATATGATTTCTCGCATGGAAGTAAAAACTTTCGACGCACAAGGTGACGCTTGTGCGTCGAAAATGTCATATAGCACGCTAATGACTATCGTGGATCAAAGAGAAAATGAAGCGTAGCTTTTTGCATTAATACTTTTTTTTGACGCAACAGGTCACACTTCACCTTCATGTTATATAGCTCGCTGATGACTACAATTAGACCTTTCTGTGCTGTCTTTCCCGAATAAATTCACTGAGAAAATACACTTAAAATTGCGATAAAAAATGCTAGTAGAAGATGATTCCACTTATACAGTTGGAAAACGTTACCTCTTTTCAATCGGCTTCGATATGTGACTCGGATAGAAATCTCGAGGTTGCCTTTTCATTGTAAAAGATTATAGTAATAACAATGATAATAATAATAATAATAATAATAATAATAATAATAATAATAATAATAATAATAATAACGTTAATGATAATGATAATAAACAATTATTAGATGATGTTTTTGTGATATCCCGAATAATCAAGGTCACCGGAGTAAGTGTTATTATCCGAGGCCGGGGCTGATAAAACTTGCATTTACTTTGTATAGTCCCTGTACGTTGTTTTTCGGCCTTTTCAGTCAATTCACTTCTTTAACGTATCCGAGGCGTACTGTCTTCGCTTGGACCACGTGACTCGAAAAGCGTTGGCCGCGCGGAATTGTGAGGAAAAGGGACTAGGTAAACATTTACTTATACATTCGCGCATACTACATAACATTGCTGCCAGCTCAGAGACGTTTGGCAGGAAACATTTTCATTACATGACACGTGACGAAATCGAAATAATGTTCCGACGTTTCGGCGACCTCATAACGCCATTACCAAGGAACTGAAATAAATTAATGCTAGTTAAAATACAGTTAAAGTGCGCTAAAATTTGCATAAAGTGTCTGATAGTCTTTCTATTACCCATGCTTCAACTCTTTTTGTCATGAACTCGCATAAAACACTATTTCGTTATCTTCGTTAGCTTTTACATGTTCATATATTAAAAAAATCATGGAGACTTTTGCTCACCTTCCTTCGGTTGATGAATTGTAAAGTAAAATAGAAAAAAGCTTTGCATTCTTGGCTGGGTACTCTCCATTCTGGGAATAACTAGGAATAGCTCAGCGGAAAGTAGCTCGAACACTGTAAACTATTAGACGATTTGACCTCACGGCGGGGATTTTCTGGATTGTACAGATTTTGAGGTGTACGCCAACAGAATTTTATTTCGATTGCATTTTTTTATTATTTTTACACTATGACTTGTATTATTAATCTTTTACACTACTTCTCGTACATTCTAAACCTCTAAATCACGGCTTAGGTTAGTCCTAAGCAACTAATCGAGTCTCTTAATATTCTTTTCACTTCAGTTAGCTTCAGACGATGGAATCGTAAGTTGTACCTCCAAGGCATTACCCTTGCGCCACGCTCCTAAGCAAAAACAAAGAAATACGTTTTTTTTAACTTTACAGTAACTTTGACATTTAATTAATCATTGGAATAAAAATCATCCAACTTTTGGTTTTGTGGCGAGGAATCCGAAAGTAACGGCCCTCCAAAAGTAATGTGAAATTTTTAGCTCCCATGGAACCCTGAAGATGTGAAGACCCCTCGCCTTGAAAGTTTGGACCCACGTGAAATAGACATCCTTTTGAAAATGACCTCGCAACAACAGTGTAATAAGCGCATATCATTTGATGTGACGTTTCGAGTAAAACTTTTTCCTTTATAATGCAATGCTACAAAGGATTTGTCTCCATTGTGACATAAGTGCTTAGAACGCGAAAGATGCGTCTTCTTTCATTTTTACAGTGAAATGCATCAAAAAACTTTAGTCGACATTGCTCGCAATTCAAATGTGAGTGATCTTCAATAATTAATGATCTTCAGACAAGGCTTGGTTCCATAACATGCTATAGAAAAATATACTGCAGCTTTATGCAAGAACGCCCAGTGTCCGAATAGCAGAGGGCTCAAGTTGCAATGGAGCTAAATCTGAGCATAATTCTTCAGTTTTGCCAGCTCACACAGCTGAAAAATATTCAAATAAGTAAGATGCTGATTACCTTGTGCAGCAACATCTACCCCCATCATCATTAGGAAAGTCGCAGTTGTATGGAAACGTGTGGGGACACGCCGTCTTTTTTGTCCATTTCTTCGTACCAGGTACCTTACCACAAACCTTTGCTGTTTTAACGTAAAAATGCAAACTTACATTAAACCTACAAATTAATGGATTTCAGTTACGAAACCTCTGACGGGCCTCAATTTTTATTTCAAACAACCGTGTTTTTAAATGTACCGTTCCTTAAATGGTACATTTTAAAGCAAGATGTCTTCTTTTACGATGTGGCTTCAGAACGGGAGAGCAAATGGACAGTAATCAACAAAGTCTTTGCAAGGAGACTTTTAAAAGTCCCGAGGTAGGAGCCCTTACCCTTTTAGGGTATACCAGTTTAATTAAAATGTACCCCTTTGGTATACCTCTCGTAGAAAATGGTACCCCCTAGCTTCCTCATGCAAATAAGGGATCACTTTCTACTCAAAAAAAAAAAAGAAAAGAAAGAAAACGGTTCAAAGAGTGATCTGAGCCGGACTAAAACAACTCACATTTCTTACCCTCTAGACTCTTTTTCCTGAAAACCAACAAAAGAAAGAAATAAGTTTTATTTCACTTCAAACCTTCAATGAAAATTCTTTTATTAGTATTTTAATAATTTTAACTTTTTAACTTTAACTTCTAGCGTACAGACTGAGCTGAGCAGACTGAGTAGAAATATCGGAATTTACTGACAGTTTACTCCGTTTTCAACACTTCAGTATGTGTACAGGTCCCTTATATATCCTTATATCAGTGAGCGAAGATATACTTAGGTCCGCAAACTTGGGAAAAGTTACAAACGCCTGTAAAATTTCGCAACTTTCAGGAGCTATATTATCGTTAATTTTCAACTAATCACTTTCAAACTTGGCATTTTTACTAATTTAAAGGCGCTCTTTCCAGCAGAGTGGATGGATTTTCTCTAAATTGTCCATGTCAAAAGTTGAAAAAACCTTGGAAGGTCTATTAACATCAAATGCATGTGCCCGGAGCAAATATGGTGCAAAAACATAAAAAGTGCCTATACTACAAAGAAGAGACCAGAGGCAAAGGTGGTAAGTACCTCGTGGGGTTGTAAATTCCAGGACGAATACGGTATTTACTATCCCCCTAGTTTGAAATTTTTGGCATCAAATTTGCCCCAGGTAAACTGGATGTAAATCTAATTTTTCGTGCAGTGATATACAGTGAAGCGGAGTCGATATAACAGGTATAACGACCCGAAGGGACCCGCCAACGAACTCAGGAGAAATATGCCAGCTTTTTAGCAGGTCATACATCAAATATAATCATTAAGAATGCTGATTACTTTGTGCAGCAACATTGAGTTCCTTCATCGCTAGGAAAGTTGCACCTGTATGGAAACGTGTGCGGGCAAGCCATGTTTTTTGACGCTTGTTTTGTACCAGGCTGTTGGCCACAAGACTTTGCTGTTTTAGAAAATATAATAAAGCAAACTTACTTTTAACGTCAGCAGCGAACTAAAATATTGCTTGATTTAATCTTCCAATAAATGGATTCTACAAAACCTCAAGTAGATTAAAGCAAAGGCCTTTACCATAAATGAGTCAGACCCAGGCCTTAATCTACTTGCGATAATACAGTACACCCCTCATGCAATGGAAGCAAAAACAATGCATCGCTTTCTATTCATGAAGAAAACTTGAGGAGTATAGAAAAAAAAGGAAAAAAACCATAACGCAAATGAGCTAGGGCAAAACAAAACACAAAAGAGCTAAGTCCAGCTCAGCAACGCTAAATTTCTCTCAGTTAAATTCATCCCTATTCATCCCTGTCCAATGTGATGCTGGCCAGTTCAGTTTCTGACCGAAGACAGTTAACGATTGGAACTCTCTTTCACTAAATATTTTAGACAATGATTCAAGTGACAATTTTAAGCTTGTTGGTTGCAAGTGCGTTTTTTCTACAAACCCTCAAACCCGCTATTCCTCTAGGGATCTTGCAATTTATTGTTATAGATGTAGATGTAGGATGAAAGGAGGAAAGGCTGAACGAGTGATATGAGCCGGACTTAAACAACTCACATTTCTTTTGCTCTAGACTCTTCTTCCTGAAAACAAACAAAAGAAAGAATTGAGTTTTATTTCACTTCAAACCTTCAATGAAACTTCTTTTACTAGTATTTTAATAATTTTAACTTTTTAATTTTAACTTCAAGCGTACAAACTGAGCAGACTGAGTAGAAATATCGGAATCATTGCTAGGCTTAGCTGACAATTTACTCCATTTTCAACACTTCAGCATGTGAACAGGTCCCTTATATATCCTGCTTATATAAGTAAGTGAAGTTGGGAAAATTTACAAACACCTGTAAAATTTCACAACTTTCAGGAGCTATATTATCGTTAATTTTCAACTAATCACTTTCAAACTGGGCGATTTTAATTTACTAATTTAAAGGCGCTCTTTCCAGCAGATTGGATGGATTTTCTCTAAATTGTCCATGTCAAAAGTTGAAAAAACCGTGGAAAGGTCTACTAACATCAAATGCATGTGCCCGGAGCAAATATGGTGCAAAAGTATAAAAAGTACCTATACTACACAGAAGAGACCAGAGGCAAAGGTGGTAAGTACCTCGTGGGGGTTGTAAATTCCAGGACGAATACGGTATTTACTATCCCCCTAGTTTGAAATTTTCGGCATCAAATTTGCCCCGGGTAAATTGGATGTAAATCTAATTTTTCGTGCAGTGATATACAGTGAAGCCTCGATATAACCAGTATAACGATCGGAAGGGACCCGCCAACGAACTCAGGAGAAATATGTTAGCTATATAGCAGGTCATACATCAAATATAAACATAAAAATGCTGATTACTTTGTGCAGCAACATTGAGTTCCTTCATCGCTAGGAAAGTTGCACCTGAATGGAAACGTGTGCGGGCAAGCCATGTTTTTTGACGCTTGTTTTGTACCAGGCTCCTGGCCACAAGACTTTGCTGTTTTAGAAAATATAATAAAGCAAACTTATTTTTAACGTCAGCAGCGAACTAAAATATTGCTTGATTTAATCTTCCAATAAATGGATTCTACAAAACCTCAAGTAGATTAAAGCCTAGGTCTTTACATATTTCTCCGAATTTTTAAAGGAGGGGGGAAGGGGGTGTAATGAACAGGTAAAGTATTTTCAAGATATCCCACGACTTGGAATCGTTGGTTACAATTTTTGAGCAATAGAGGGCGTGGTCGATCACGTAAAAAAATAATTTGGATTTCTTTAATTTTTTTTAAACCTTAGTTTACTTTATCATTCCTCGTGGATGTTTTTAACAGTAGTTTTTTGGAAATGTACATAAAAACCATTCATGACTTAGACCCAGGCCTTAATCTACTTGGAATAATACAATACACCCCTCAGGCAATGAAAGCAAAAACAATGCATTGCTACTTAAGGAGTACAGAAAAAAAAAGAAAAAAGAAACATAACGCAAATGAGCTAGGGCAAAACAAAACACAAAAGAGTTAAGTCCAGCTCAGCAACTCTAAATTTCCATCGTTTAAATTCATCCCTATATTCATCCATGTTCAAAGTGATGCTTGCCAATTCAGTTTCTGGCCAAGGACAATTAACGATTGGAACTCTCTACACCAAATATTTTAGACAATGATTTAAGTGACAATTTTAAGCTTGAAATGAAGAAATGATCGTCGCAGTGAACGCAATTTATGCAATTGCGTAAAGAAGCCTGAAGAAAAAAAAAAATTCAGGACTTTAATGGGGTTTGAACCCGTGACCTCGCGATTACCGGTGCGATGCTCTACCAACTGAGCTATGAAGCCACTGACGTTGGGAACAGCTTGTTGCAAATGGGCTTTTTTATTCAAACCCTCAAACCCGCTGTCCCCCTAGGGATCTTGGAATTTATTGTTATAGATGTAGATATATAGGGTTTCCTACATACCTTCGTTCTCTGCGGAACCTGAAAGACAGAAAAAAAGAACTCCGTTAGCCTAAGGCATGGAAATCACGACAAGAAACTAACGAAGACAATTAATGAATACTAACGATGGTAAAAAACTGACAAGTAATGTCCCATTGTGAAACAGCAAAAGAAAGGGTTTCCAAGTAGTATAAATACTTTGTGAGTCAAAGCCATTAGAATAATACCCAAGCCATTTGTTACAGACTTAGTGACACTACATTTTGCACCAGGTTTTAACAATAAAGTTCATGCAAAAGGGAGTCCAATTGATTTGTAAAATGCGGCCGCATGCATGTGGATACAACACAACCGATTAATTTGCCGGCCTGCCTTGCTTATAGTCCATGTTTTTTCATCGAGTTTTGTTTCAAGAATCTTCCCGTTTATATGTGACCTCAGAGGGGAGTGTTTATGTTGCAAGATAAACCTTGTGAGTTGATAAGGGATAGCTGAGGATTGCTGTCTTTTTATATCTGTCGTCTCATTAGTAAATTCAATGTTAAATGCGTTCTTGCAAGTCTTATAAGGTCTTATAAGGCCCTTTTCAACCTGCGTAATTCTTTATATCACTTTCACTACTCTCACCCTCAACCAATAATTGCAGATAGAACATTTCAAGACAGATGACCCATAATCAAAGTAAAAGAGTTTTTTTTTCGGGTTGCATGTCACTGTTAAGGACGCTACATTGGTGGCACCTTTTCCAACGCTGAAGCGTTCTCTAAATCTGGTTGGAACTTGTCTAGAAACGTGTTGAGGTTATTCATTGTGGTAGTCTCAAGATGTAGACACTTGAGATTGTAGATCGCGAAGTTTTGATTGCTTACTCCAAGTATAAGGTTGAGTGATTACCCAGTTTCTTTTGCAACACAGTAGGCGGCTGTGATCAGTAGCATTTACGGCCACTATTTAACCTTGGACGCTCCCTGGACAACAGGTAAAACAGCAGTCGAATTGAACTCTGCCGCAGGCTAATTAGTGTCTGCTAGGGATTGTTCTTGTCTTATTGATTTTCTTCACAAAAGAAGAGGGACATCCTTTTGAAAAAAGCACTGATCAGAGATGTTTCTTCTCTTTTGAATTTACTGAAAGGTTTGGTTACGAGACGCTAGCCTCTGTCGTATAACACTTCATAGTACTAGGCTTTACTGTTTAAAGATGTTGTGAATTCCGCTAAATGGTAACCAGTGTGTGTTGGTGTCCTGTAGACGCTTGTTGTAAGGCGGCCGTCTGCATGGCCCTCTTGCAAATCGGGGCTGATCAAAGGTGATCTTGCTGTAATTCTCAGTCTCAGTAGTGAAACGGATGAATGGTTGCTGATTGTTGACGTGTTGTAAGATGTAAGCACTGTCTTGGTCCAAGACGGAGAATCTCCTCCCCCCCTCTCTACATTGGGCTTCCAGATATTAGGTTTGTAAGGTTTGCGAGTTTATTTCCTTTGGCGATCGCGGCACTTGGGATATCCAGATTAAGTTGTCTTCTTCGGCGTGGTAAAATCTGGTTTGGATGCAAAAACTGCATTTTAGCGTCGGATACATAGAGCCTTCTATGAGCCATGCTTTGAAACTAAACATCGATAGAAAGCGGGTCAGGAACGTTTGCTAGTGAAAAGCAGCCAGAAAAACCATTCGTTTCTTTTGAGTGTCAGGCGGCTATATTGCCGAGAGGTCCGCGTCCAAGTCGTACGTTCAGACAGGTGTATCTAACATTTCTCGACTACCTGAAATACATCTTCTTACACTTTATGCTAGATACCAGCAAAGTGAACTGATTTTTTTTTACCATGAAATCTGCGTTACTTGTTAGTGGAGATTATTTGTTAGCTAAGAAAGCAGACCAAAAATATAGGCAAAAGTGTTGCCACAGGACGCAATATGCAAGTAGCATGAGTTGACCTTGTGGATCTTAGGATAAGCCATAGATCCACGGTGGTTACTTGAATGTGTTTAGGTCTGAAACAGCCCCTGATACGGTTTAGTTTCGTTTCAGGTTGAGCATCTTGTATTGCCAAGTTTTCTCCTCTTTCAGCTTTCTGTGTTAGGAAATCTCATCGATACTTGTTCCTCGCACCACGTTAGAGTGGGACCTGCCAAACGAACCTGGAGAACTCTGGCAACAATATGGTTCTTAGTACACCTCGTGCAACCCTCATATCGACGAATCAACCTCAGCGCATCTGCGCCCATATCTGACGTTCATGTACCATTCTCCTGTCGTGTTTGGTCCTTGTAAGCAAGTTATTTTAACTTTCTCGTCTTACCTTTAGGTATTTCACAAATAAAAGCTTTTTTAATGTCATCTCTGAGATCATTTAACAGGCCTTGTGTATCCGCAGGGTAGTCTTTAGCCATTACCACGACATCACCGTCGCCACTTGGCTGTCCCTCCTGCCATTTGTTGATCGTCAGTGGTTGCCCGGTTACCCATTTCCAATCTCCCGGCTCCTTTTTCAAACCAACATGCCATTCTTGGGGCTCTGCGATGTTGCGCTTTTGAATCTCTTTATTGATAAACCGCCACTCTTCTTTAGTTTCCATGGAGACCAAATCGCCTCTGCTGCTTTTACAGGAGTTTCGATTCTCCTTCCATGTTCCATATCCCTTTTCCGTAAATGTGTAGCAGGAATTTTTAAAACATTTATCGCTGCTTTTTGTAACTAAGAAAAGAAAGTAAAAGCAACTATAAAGCTGAGGAGGATGAGACGCATGAGTACGATTAAATCCTGGTTTTATCAAGATCGAGAGTTTATTGAGGAAGTTAATTAAGTTATGGATGGCCGTAACCAGCTTTGTTCATATTGTCTTTATTACTGAATACCTTTTTGTTGTTGTTGTTCTTTATCCGAAAAAACGGTCACAACCAAAACTACTTTAAATGTTATTTACAAGCGAGCAATACGTTGGTTTTTGTTCCTGAGGCTTAATTACAGGTTTGGAAGTTCGGACATGCGCAGATTATGTAAAATATTCTGTTTCTAGACAAAAAATGAGAATGCTCCCTCACTTTAACCTTTACTTGGTTGCTCTCTTCACTCCATTCCCTCACCCCACCCCTCTCGCTAAGAAGCTCTCTTGACTATGCGGGCCGCAGTTTGGCCTAAAAATAAGGTGGGGTGTAAGGTCCTCTGGCCCCTCTCCAGGAGGTGAAAGGAGGGAAGTCCCACAATGTTATCAATCGAGGTTTGATAATTTGTTTGGGGTATTTCTAGTCTATTAATATTTTGACCAACTTGTGTATAATCTGGAAGAAGGAGAATTCTTATACAAGAACAAGCTGATAAAAAATTCTGAGCTCCTGGTCAGAATAGATCTCACGACCGTCCGATTTCTAGTTCGGATGCTCTAGCCACTGAGCTACTGGAGTAGTTGAAATTTCATTATAACTACACCAGTCATAGAGGACTGTATCGGGGACTCGCTCAAAATCAGCGGTCCACCAGCATACAAGACTAAGACTGTAAAATATAATTTGGAAGAAGATTTCGTATACCAGAAAGCTAAAAAAATAACTGATGACGTCCGTCCCAAGTGGTACAAGGGACAGTCTTAACAAAGGAGGTTACGGGCGGCTAAGGTGTGAAAGTATTTAGAAATAGCCGAAACAGTTATCAAATTTAAATAAAACATAACATAGTTAAAAACTCAAACTATTGGAGGCAACCAGTTGACTATTTACAAGCGTGGCCGACGACAACTTCAATTACTACAGCGGATGAAGAATTTAATCGAACCTGGGATAGCCGACGGATTGTGAGTCGGACGAGTGATCTATATGGGTCTACTGTGGAGAACTCTTACTTACCTTCTTCTTCCGTAGCCTCCCTAAAGAAGAAACGAAGAAAAAAGTCACGTTTCATTGTATGACATTTCTTTTTTCTATGATCTAAGTAAACGTTTGACTTCGTGGGACTTCGTGTTATTTCTTTGTTATGTTCGGTACCCAAACTATACTGTAGTTAAAAACATGAAGCCAGCTCATTTTTGAAGGTAGCAAAGGGATCATGGGGGCCGTTTTCTCGAAACTCCCGATAATTAACGGACCCGAAAAACTGTTGTTGTTTACCTTCAAGATAGAGGTTTCGATATTGTTTTAGTCGACATCATAAAACCATCAGTTGAAAAAACAAAATGGACAGGTTGCTATTCATAGCCCACACTCTTATCCTTTTAGATTTTGATTTGAACATTTGATTTTGGGCCCGAAAAGTGACCAGGGGTTTCGAGAAACGGGCCCATGGTCCCGTTTCACGTGCAAATGTGGACAAATTTCACGTATCACGTGCTTTATAAACCAGTTTTCACGAATCACGAATTTGGTCATCAACCTCACCCGCCTGTCAATCAAACAGCCTACGAACCGAAACCATACCCATCATGAATCAAACTTGCCAATTTGATTTGACAATCGCGGCGTCTGATCTCTTATTAGAATGTTGGTGGGGCGATCTTTAAGGGCGTTAGGAAACAGATTTTTAAGATTACTGACCCCGTGCGGTTTTTAGGGTCTAGTCTTTGGGTAATTAGGGACTTTAAGATAGGATGACTACCGACTGGGACTACGGTTAAACATGCTTCCGCTCATGATCAGAACCACGTGACTGTTCAGTTTTCCCGCGTAGTCCTGCGGCTACGGTGAGTTGTTGAGCTGTTTCGCGTAGTCGCGACTACGGAGAACATTTTGCTCGCATTTTTGTGTCTAATTTCTGCTCATGTTTGAGCACAGTTCGTTCACCAAGGAGATCGAAAAAAATGGTAAGATATCTTTTTTAGACTGCAAACGCCACTTAAAATGCTCCTAAGACTCTTGACATTAATTAGTAGTTACACGAAGGGAGTTCAGGGCGCTTCTGCCATGAAATCTCTGTAAGCTAACGGAGTCTTCAATCGAGCAACTGACTTGGAGAAAGTAAAATACTACCTAAAGATGTAAAGTCAGCTGTAAAGTTATAATAATAGCTCATTATACCTTTTACAGCAGCAGATTTGGGTTCTTACAGTACCATAGATACACTCCGGACCACTGATAGGATATTCATCTGGACAATCCTTGTGAAAGTCAACCGGCTTCGTATTGGGTGCTACACCACACTTCTCTATTCCTAAAGAAAAACATAAGCACACGTTACTCCACTGAAAATTTAAAAAGATCTCTTTCAGCCTCAAAATGCCAGTTGAGCCCTGGGCCGGGTTGTTCAAAGCAGGGTTAAGATAACCCAGGGTTAGTGCGAAATTTGATTTCAGATATATATCTTTCGTCCTCAACTTGTATTCCGCAAGTTACAAAAAATGAACTTGGATGTCATGGTTATATGAAAGCTTGAGAAGCAAATTCAGTTTTATTCTTCCTGACGACACTTTGATGATTGGGTGCTCTAAAAGAAGAGAGGAAATTACCCGGAAAAATACTTTTGAACAAAAGAAAAAGAAACCCAGGTTAAAATTTAACCCTGGGTTAGCACTAATCGGCCTTCGAACAACTGGGCCCTGAAGGTCAAAGTCTAATTCAGCCTCACCTGAAGCCATTTCGGCAGTATAACAGCCCAATCAAAAGGATATTCGAATTCCAGCCCACGATGGGACCTATTTCAGTCCTTGGGTCCAAATCAGCCGGGACTGTATTGGCCCTGATTAAGGGAACCAAATTAGACTCGATAATTATAAAGGACTGTATTTTGCTCACTGAAACAGCTCCATTTTTCTGATTTACATGTGTTCATTGTTGTGATCTGAATATTTCATCAACTGGAATCTACTACGAAACCTCAAAGATTACTAGACCACAAGGTCATAGAAAGTTCCTGCTTCCATTGAACTTCTTTTAAAGAATCTCTGACAGAATTATCCAAGATTGGCTTAAGAGATAAAAACAAGACAAGACAAAGACTGACACAAGACGTCTTCCTTTTTACCGTGTGTTGGTCCCTGTTTTTACAGGGATTCTCCACGCGGTATAAAATCTTACCTTTTCAGATAAAAATTTGACCGAATAGTACCCTTTTTATTTTCCTTCCATAAAAAACTGTGATACCCCTATCATAGAATGACTGCACTTAACACATGCAACATCTCGTTTTACTTCAAGTAAACTAAAGGTTATATCGATCTGAGCAACGTAAAGCTCTGTGAAGTTTCAGTTAAGTAACATTTCAGGTACACATTTTGTCGCCTTTAGATATTGCTTATTTCACAGTATTCGCACCCTTATTTGTTGCAAATAAATTGCTCTAAACCATGCAACACTTGTCCAAAACGTGATGGCAGAATCATTTGCTTATAGTTGATCAGAGGTGTCGTACAGAACTTCAATTTAACGCCTTAATCTTTGAGGGGAACACTCCCCACTAGAGGGGGCTTTTGATAAAAGCATCGAAGATGATCGTCAAGCCCTTAAAAAATACGTATTTAACAATTAGCCTAAAAACAAGACTTGAACCCTACAACTGCGATAACCATTTCACTGGTATAATAAACTATCTGTAACTTTCCTTTTATCCCCCCCAACTCATTTATCTGTTTAACTGTTTCTTTGTTTCCGGACATAGATTATTGTTCTTTTTAATATTCATTTTTAGCTGTAGAAAAAAAGAAAAAGAAACAAAGCAAACAAACAAATACAAAAACAAACAAACGAAAAAAAAATTCCAGTTTGTTATGCATACCTTTGTTAGCCTGAGTCATACCAATCACGGCAAGCAAGACAACGATGTTAACTGTTATCAAAGCCTTCATTATGAAAAGACAAAGTAAAGAACGACAGAGCTTTCCGATGTGAACCTGCAAACAAAAAAAAAACGTTCGCAACTGCTAAAAAGACACAGTTTGTGAAGCTTATGTAATGACCTTGTGACACCTGGGGTCAATTAAATAAAATTTTAACCAGTGTACTTTACAAGTGTAACCATTGTTTTAAGTTCCGAAAACAATAGCTACACTTGTAAATTACACCTGTAAAAGTTTTTTAAGTTAACCCCTGGTTATTCACCAGCAACTTAACAAAAAAGTTCGCTAGGAAGTCTAATTAATCATTTAAATCTTCTGTCCATATATGGAATGTAATAACAATGGCTGAATTTTTTTTCCCATCAGCGCACGCTGTCATTGGTTACCTCAAGATCACATGACATCTAAACAATGAAACTGTTTCCCGCCAAAATCTCTGAGCCGGCAACATTGCAAAATCTATGACGCCAGAAGGTAGCAGTGTACTGTTACCCACAAATGTTTACCGCTCGCAAGATTTATTTTCATAAATTTGTGCACGAAAACGTTTTTTCTCGTGGACCATATGACAAATCACTTAAAGACTGCTCCCTTGGGAAACAGTTCATTTTGTTTCCCGAGAATCTCAATGTTTTCCGAGGCGACCGGAGCCGAGACCAGTCATTGAGTGTTTAATATGCCTGGCTGACTTGCTTCCAGTCTTTGCCTTTCCACAGTTTTGAGTTAACTAGAATATCTTTTAATAATAGTTTCGCCTCGTCTTTAAGTAAATCCAGCTTTGGTTAGTCCTTTTCACCGTTTATAATTTGTTTAAATTCCAGGTTAGCTAGCTATTTTAGGTGCCAGTTTTCTGACACCTCAATTTTCCTTTTCACTAACGATCGAACCCCAGTTAGTAAATAATTTACTAAATGTTTAGCCAAACGGGTAATTTTTCGAAGCCTTTTTAAAATGTTAACAAACTTTGCTTAAACTTATGATCTTACTTTAAACAAAGCATCAGGGTAAAACAATATCTTACCCTTAGATGTATACCATAGATAATTATAACGCCATTGATCGCCGAGGACGTTAAGCAAACTATTCGTAAAAGTTAATTTATTATTTACTAGGTAAAAACTTGACGAAAAGTTTTTCGTTTCTTAATGAAAATCAAATTTTTTTAAAGCTTTCCGGCGTAAACAGCACTGAGTATTCTTTAAGGCCTAAATTCATTCCGTTCATTAAAAACTTCTTACGTACACATTGGAGATCATATCCTACATGACCTACATCATCTTCTTGGCTAGGGTGGACTAAACTGAATCAGTTACTCACTTACCAGAACTCCAAAGTATCCTAGCCATACCATAGCGAATTTGCTTTATCTGTGATAATTTAAGGTAGTCCCACACTTTCTCTCTACTCTAGACCATTTCCGAGTCTCTCATTAATCGCTATAATTATTCCTTTCTCATCGTTTTTAAAAAACTCTGAAAAGCATCGTCACACCCACGATCATGGCAACACAAAAAGGCTTGCTGGCAAGACTTACTCAAAGCCTTTACTTTGAGAAGAATGATAAAGGAAGTTTCAACGTAAAACAGCGATAAAAAGAAAAATCACAAATAGTAAAAAGACGCAGCGAGAGAAGAATAGATAATGATATCCCTCTGTTATCGACCTGGTGACAACCGGTTGATCCTAAGGTATTTGAAAAGATCAAGAAGATCACTATGGAACCCAAATTTCGCCTTCCTGTTATCAACTTCTTTTCTTTGTTTTATTATGTCATTTTGTAAGCTGTCTTTATAATTCTAGATCTCTAATGTAACATTGGGCTTGTAGAGGAAGCTATTCTCTTTCATTTTTCGAACTTATTTTTCATTACTCTCAGCTCACGGACGAAAAACTCTTTTTATTAGTTCAAGGATTTACTTCGCTGCCTTCTGCGTGGAAAAATTTGGGAAAAGTCGGCGGGAAATTCATAAAGGGTAAGAGAAAAAGTATTTATTTACTGTTCTCTGTTGGAGCCCGTTTCTCGTAAGTTCCGGTAACTTTTCGGGCCCGAAGGCAAAGTTTGAAATCAAATAAAGAAACAGGCCTCAGATTTCTTTTTCGTTAGTCACTAAGACACTAAGCCGGGTCCGGAAACGGACGTCTGATATTTCCCTTTATAACGAACCCCTATTCAGCGGACACCTCTATTAAGCGGACGCGGACCGTACTAAAATATAATGTATTTGGCTAATTTCTTACTAGCTTGAATTGACAATAGTAGTATTGGATTACGTCCTTGATTTACGTGCTAAAGTCAGTTAATGTTTTTTGCATTTACAGACAAATTCAGTTGGCAATGAAAGGTAATGAACTTGAACTCTGGATAGCTTCTTTAACAACATGCAACTGTATCACAATTCAGAGTAACCGTTGAATGTTGATCGTTAACAAACATTGCGCAAACTTTACAACCTCTATTAAGCGAACACTTGGGAAGGTCTCGAAGGTGTCCGCTTGATAGAGGTTTCACTGCATTTCTCCTGTCTCCTCCTCTGTGTTGTGGGGAGTCTGGGGAGAAAAAAAAAGAGAGCGCCGGGGCACGATGGGAGGGCTTTCTATTTTTTTCGATTATAATGCTATTCTTAAAGGAATACCAAGCGGGACCCTCTGCGGAGGAGAGAGCTACATTTCTCCATGATTAAGGTGGCTGAACACAGTTTCGCGGGCGGTCAGCGGTAGCGCATGTTTTAAATTAGACAAACAAACCTGGCGACGAAAAAAGCAATGGTACACAGAAGACGATTTCTCAAAATCTACCCATTAAAATTTTGTGATATTTGGCAGAATTTTTACTTTTATCGTATTTTAAATAATGAGAACTTTAAAATGGGAGTTGAACAGACGAATTTTGTGACACATTTAATAATTACAGTACAATTAAATTATTGATTATCTGAAAACCCCTCTGTTAAAATTTGGTCAAATAAGTTTCAAATAGTAATGATTAATTATAGTAAGCTGTGTGCGAGTTTATAGGAAAATCTAATGAGCGAATTTTATGTAAACTGAGTAAAAGTGAAATTTTAAGGTTGTATTCAATCGTTTATGTTGCCATGGAAACTACGAAAACGTCAAATTTTACCTGTCAGTCAAAATCTTTCATCGTTATATTTTTCACTTGCCAAGTTTCAGCTTGTGAGCTACAACCTTTCTCTTGCCATAATTTGGCAAATTAGGACCTATACTCAGAAACTGCCAAAACTGTGTTCAGACACTTAAGCGAAACGTTTAGGGCTCTCAAAGTGAGCTTGGGCTACCTGTGGTAGCTCAACAATTCTCAGAAAGACAGGAAGACAGATTTACGCTAAACCATCAAAACATGTCAAAGAACTCCATTTGATTGGTTAATAATGCAGAGTGTATTTTGTGTCACAAGGCAAGACTTCATTGTTCATTCCCAAAGCAATTTCCTTGATCGTCAACAGTTTAAAAAGCTAAAGGCATCAATTTTTCAAAACTAACCTTATTTCCGACCTTTCCAGGAATATAAAGACCATGTTGGACAATCTTCATGATGAAGTATCCTGTTCTGTGTGCATGTGTACATTCACAGATCCTAAACAGCTGCCTTGTTTGCACAGTTTTTGTCTTCATTGCCTGAACGGAATTCAACGAACGAGCGGCGCCCATGGCAAAATTACATGCCCCGAGTGCAGGAGACAGTTTCAGATTTCTGGAGGTGGAAATCCCAGCGAACTTCCCACCAATTTTCGAATAAACAGCCTGCTAGATGTCTTAGCAATTAAAGAGTGTAGTACAGCTAACGTGAAGTGTGGAAACTGCGATAAAAGGAGTGCCCAGACCTCGTATTGCTTCCAGTGTTGTTCCTTCTGGTGCAAGAAATGCATTTTAGGACATGACATAATGCGTGCTAACAACGAACATAGAACGCTAGCACTAAAAGATTTTCAAGATCAAGACATCCAGGCTGTATTAGAGCGACCAGCATTTTGTCAGATTAAACACCATGAAAACAAAGAGTTGGAGCTCTTTTGCAAGGACTGTAAAGTCGTCATTTGTAGCGGAGCTCTGGCGCGCGAAGCGCGCCTGCGGAGCACTATGGGTAAGTAAATCTACCCATCCCAGAAAATTTGGTAATCACGTGACCGTACACCGCCCTCAGCCCGCCCGTCCGTCCGCACCACAGGGCAACCAATGTTCAATCACACTTTCTAGTTTGGGAGCACAGGAAGACTGATATTGCAGACATATTGCACATCAATCTTGTGATCAATTGACAGCTGTCAAAACAGGGTATCCGCTGACCAGTATCACCTGATCGTATCGCGGGCTCAGGGGTCGACCCATCGAGGTCGTGTATCTTTTTAAAGTTATCCGCTGATTAGTTACTAGTTTTCAAATGATTGCAGGCTCAAGTTTAATTTTTCAATTCATATGAATTATGTTGTGTTTTATATGTGCCGCACAATTAAAATTTTGATTTCAAACTGACCTCGGAAGCTAAGAATTAAGCCAGTTTTTATAGGCAGGGAGGACATGCTAGTTGCTTTTGACTTTTCTCACCAAGGTCACGCGTTGGTCACGCTCTACGTCCAATTTTTATACTCTGATTGGTCAAAATTTGACAGGTGAGTTCACGCGGAAAATTTATGCAGCATCTTGAAACTTGTATACTTTGACAGCTGAAGCTGACAGAGTTTTGTGTCAACTTTGTGATGTTTTTAACTGTCTTTTTCCACTAAATGTACAAAGTGAAATTCAGCTGCTATCAAGAGTCTTCTGTTATCCATGGCTAGTTTGTTTATTGGCTTTTTGGTTGAGAAATACGTCGCTTTGGCAAAGTCGGAAATCCGATTCGGATGGCATCGTTTTCGTTTTTCACCTTGCTTGATGCGTAAGAAGGTTGAAAAGTCTGAAGCGGTTCTGGCCTTACTTGATAGTTTTCAGTGCATCTCAAAAGGTAAGCCTGAGTAATTATTGTATTTGTTTGTTTTTTATATCTAATTTAATGAAGTCGACCGTAGTTTACGCGGCTATTTGGTTTATGCACGTTTGTAAGATTTGAGACAATGATCTGACCGAGAGTGACCGAGTATCAGGTTTGATTATCAGCTTATGGAACTTTAAAAAGCCTTTAGACATTTTCTCACCGCAAATAGAAAGAAAACGTTCCAAAGAATATTTGGTTACAATTCTGGCTGTAAAAGAAAGCTTTGAGCGATTTTCTTGCCTCGAGTTCATCTTTGAAAAAAGCAAACACCGGCAAGCCGGCTTAAAACGTAAACAAGGATTTTCAGAGACACTTTAATACTTGTCTTCGTGAATGAAAATTGTTGTCTCTGTATATGTTTCACCGAATTATTTTCCCTTTCTTTATTGATTGTTAGTAGTCTCTTTTGCAATTTCAATCGCTGTGCCGTTTGTTTTCAGTCGCTCATGAACATCGCTTGCAAGAGTAGTCAAAATGCCGCGCGTATCAAACGCTTTTGAAGATTACAGATCTTTATAATAAATTCTTTATTGTGTTGAAGCGTGTAACTATATTAATCTTAATTTAAACAGTCGACTTGTCAAAAGTGAGAACTGGCTAGCCGTACAGGTAATTTTGGAAATTTTTTTGACGATTTCGCTAAAAGCCCACACGTGCTTTGATCGTCCTGAATATTGAATGAGTGCAATTTGTATTGCGAAATTGTGAAACACTGCATTCTGTCCGAGGGTCTGTATGATGAAAACAGCGCAGGTGTTTTCCAGGCCTAATCTACTGTGATCAAGAGCCATTATGGCTCTTAAATGTGATCGAAGATGATTGCTATTTTTTGGGTGTACATATAAAGGCTATCAACTCGATGTAAGATTAAGTTCACTCTTAGCTTGGACTGTTTGCAAATTATTTTTCTCGAAAATCACGTAGTCGTTCCCTCAAAAGACACATGAATGTGCTCTAAAGTTAACTGATTTGTGGAATACAAGGTTATTGTTTGATTTGAATTATAAATTCGAGTTAATAGGAGCTTCGCTTTTAGCCCTGGCTAAATCTATATATTAACACTTGTGCTGTAACACATCATGAAGGTCATGGTAAGATGCCTTTGCAAGAAGCTACTGATGGGCGCAAGACACAGATTAACTCCATGATTCGATCTTTGAAAGACAAAGTACTGGAAAAACAAAAGGAAGTCGAACAATTCGACCAAACAAGCATCGCATTTCAATCGAAATTAGCCGAGGTAAAAAGCCAAGTGCAGTCTTTTGTAGACCAAATTATTGCAACCATCCAAGCGAGAAAACAAGATGTTTTTGATGAGATTGATAACCAAGCGAAAAAATCACTGGAATCTCTCTCACAGAAGAAAGACGAAGTTGAAAATCAAGTGAAATTAATTGAATCAGCAATTGAAGAAACTGAAACTCTGTTGAAACGAAGCTTTAGTACTGAAATCCTGGGGTTCAGTGAAACATATGATTCAATCCTACAGGAACAGAGCACCCAAGAAAACCGTGACATTGAATATATTCCTCGGTTTAGTTTCACTAAAAGTGAAAAACTGATTAACCTTTTGAACATGAGCGAGGGGATAGGTAATGTAGAATTTGTTTTTAGCGAAACTAAAGAGCAACAGTCAGGAGCTAAAGGTAAAGAAAGTAGTAAAGTAATTGCGGGGAATAAAGGGGCATATTTTTATGACAGTCCTTTTGTGGCTCAGGTACAAACCAGGCGCTTCAGATCTGTGCTGTCATTTGGAAAAAAAGGTGAGTCTGTTGGAATGTTTAACAAGCCCCGGGGGGTAGCAGTGAATGATCATGATGAAATAGCTCTGACTGAGTTAAGGAACCACAGAGTTTCAGTGTTTAGTAGTGACGGTACCCACTTAAGATCTTTTGGTAGAAAGGGTGGGAATAATGGTGAGTTTAGGTCTCCTACAGGGATCGCTTTTGATAGTCATGGCAACAAACGTAGTGGCAGACGGTGATAACGACAGAGTGCAAGTCTTTGATAGGAATGGTAACTTTCTTAGTAAGTTTGGTGAAAAAGGAAATCGCGATTACCAGCTTTGTTTTCCTGAAGGTTTATCAATAAACTGTAACGGTGACATTATTGTTACTGATAAAGGTCACGAACTAATCAAGATATTCTCTTCTAGTGGGGAGTATCTACGTAAATTTGGTGAAGCAGATTCTCCCTCCTATCACTGTATTCAATACGGTCAATATTATATAGTCTCTGTTAATGATTCTATTAAAATGTTTGATCTTGAAGGAAAGTTTATTTCTAACTTTGGAAAACGGGGGAACAAGGATGGAGAGTTCAATGCGCCCCGTTATTTTTCAGTTAATAAAGAAGGATTGCTAATGGTCTGTGATGCAGGAAATCATAGAGTTCAGGTATTTGAACTAAGTGGAAAGTTTGTTACAAAATTTGGAAGTAAAGGTTTTGGGATAGGAGAGTTTGAGCATCCAAATTCTACAGGAAATCTCAGTGATGGAAGAATAGTTGTGGTTGAACTGAATAACAACCGCATCCAGGTTTTTGACTGGATATAAATATTATGATCTTACCAGTGGCAATATTCTCAGTGTAAAGTTTAAATTCAGAATTATCTAGAATAAGAACTGAACCGTCATTTTTCAAACAATATCATCTCGTGAAGTATTTGTCATTGTTGACCTTTTCTAGTTGACATTAGGTTTCTCCTTTCATGTAGTTCTGTTGTCATTTCTGGAAAGTAACGATTATAAAAACTTGGCTGTGAATGTATTAACAGCTAAAGGGACATTCAACTTTTAATTTATCTGCTCATTTAATTGCTGAATGTAGTTTTTAAACAAAATTCAAATTAGGTGGTTTAAGTTTTAGTATTATGTTTTTGTTGCTGTTGTTGTAGTATACCTACTTACTTTTTTCTGGCAGTTGCTAGTTGTAAGCATATTCTTGGAAATGTTATTTTTGAGCGTTTAGCTCATGTACGATTTTTTCTCAACTGATTCTTCAGTGCAGTTAATAATAATCTGTTAAACAAACTATAGAAAGATTTGTTGAAAATGCATTAAAGGATAATCAATAGAAAAAATGTGTGTTTTTTGTTAACAGTTTTTGCTGTTAGTCAGACCATCATCGCACTTTACCTCAGTGTGGTGTCAATGTCTTAGAACACAAGTACTAATCGAGAACACTGTTTGTGCTTAGTGGCTTACAGCTAGTAACTCTATGCTTTTGCCTGTCTTAGTCCCGGACTAACACGGATCAACTGAAGGTCCGTTCTTCCATCCGTAAGGTCATTTCTATTGTTCTCGTACTAGCGCTAACGCATAACTTTCCGAGCAAATGGACTGGTTTCGATACCTGCTATCGCCCTCCTTTTTTCTCTATGTTTTATAAAGCGTTGCTCTCTAATTTGTTTATAGCCGAAGGTTCACCCCGTCTGCAACAGGGCAAAGCCTATAACTTCTTCCTCACTATTTTAAGACTTAGAGTATTGGTCTGGACCCGGGAATCAAAACCCCTCGACCTCCAGCTCTGCAGGCCTGCGTTCCATCGAATGAGCTAACTGCCGTTTAAGTTGGCATTGCAAATCCTCAACAGACGTTTACCATAAAAAATGCTGGGAACGCGTCGCACGTTTTGCAAGCCGTACTCAAGTGTGGTCTGCGTGGCAGGAGCAAAACAGAAAAGGAAAAGGGAAAAATGACGAAAGGGAGAGCGAAAGTATCTTATCTTAGCCTGAGAAAACAGCCGACATGTTGCGACGCCACTGGTTTCCCCGCGAAATAACGCCTGAGAAACGGGCGCAGAAATTCTATACTGATGACTAGTCACGGCCCAGATCTGGATAGTGCTTCTGATTGGTTGTGCCGCGTGGAAAATTTACATCAAATAATCAGAAACATTTCCCAGATCCGGGTAGTGACTCGCCATCAGTATGGAATTTCCTCTCCAAGGTTCCATCATGGATGAATGTTCATCGCAGTTTAGTTCCTGACTTCGTTATTGCAAATCCAAAGGTGCAAGCTTAATTGCTAATAATCAACTACTATAAAGTTTATAAAGAAAGTTTCTTGTGTCTGAGGTGAGGCATAACAGTTTCGAGTTTGAGTAGGGTGTGCCTTATGTAAGGGATTCCGGAATACAGAAGCTTGTGGAATATGAAAATGAGCAAATTTTTGCCGTGGAATCTGGAATCCTGGGTTTTGGAATCTGGAATAAAGCTCAAGGAATCGGGAATCTCACGATTGAAACCGGAATCCAAGTCCCACTTACAAAGAATCAGGAATCCAGTACCTGAAATCCGGAATCCACTGTGTGGAATCCAGAATCCAGAATCCAAGACTCTCTTGGATTCCCTTATGGGGCGAAAGGGCCGATAAGACGTAGCGAATTGACTTTGAACTGAACTTGAAACACGTACACCCGTCAGATGAAAAGCTTAAATCTGGCATCAGTTAAACAGCTAATTTTAACTTTAAAAATTTGCGACGCTCGATCTGTTGCGGTATAGCACCATGTTTTTTTTTTTAGATCCTTTTATACGATGATACCGCGAGTAACGAGGTCGCCAGTGGTTCACGGCACAGCTCGGCGCTAAAAAGCTCTCCCGTCAGGCAGAAAAGTAGATTATGACTGGCATTTTTTTCCGCAGATATAACAGTTTTGAAATATCACTCGTGGTATTTATGCCAAATATCACTACAAATCATGCTATTATCTTTACAAATTCGAGATTTCTTAAAAATTAAACAAATCAGAGAATAAGATTTTGTTCTCGTAAATTCAAACTGCCCATTTAAATCACAGAAAAAAGAGTTCTTATCCTATGATTTGTTTTAAATTTTCTCGTCCAATAAGAAAACTTTTTCTTAAATTCAGAGACTTGGAGCAATTTTTAGTCTTCATCCCAGGAAGAGGAGGGATGTAATGTTGTTAATCACGAGTTCATCACGTCACGTGATCTGTCAGTAAGAGTACGGAGTTTAATATACAAGCATGGCGTTGTTTTCTTGTTCACTCGGTCGATAGTACAGGTTTGTTCCGGCATAAATTTTAATGACGCCTTGAATGGGAACACCAGTCGTACATTATATAAAAGTTGCATTGAATTGAGAGACTCGTAGTAAATTGTAATGAAAAATTTTGCAAACACTAGCAGTTTTCAATATGTTGATTGATAGAATAAGTTAGAGCGTAAAATGGAAAAAAAAAAAACAACAAAAACTGGCATATTTAGTGGCTAGCCTCAACCGATGCCAAAGGTATGCACGAAGCCAAGATTATTCATGCAAAAAGCATATACCACAAGACATGATATTTATTTGTAACTTTTAAAAAAACTATTTACAAGTTTATTAGCTAAGTAGGACTCGCTTATAAACTCCGGATTACCCCCCCCCCCCCCCCCCAAAGATACTCAAATGGAAATAATCTTAACTGTTGAAACATTTACTTATTCCGAGTGGTATGTTGCCTAGTGCTGCAATTAAATGTAACGTTCACAGTACTGAACACTAAACAAGTAAAGAGCCAGGAAACTATCAAAAAAAGTATTAAGGAATGTAGATTAAATAACAATAAGGTACAGATAAATTGTATTATTTTAGAAATGATACGGAGTACAGAGCCCATTTGCAAGATTTCCCCCTTGCCTGGCAACGTGCTCTAACCGCTGGAGCGCTTGCAACCGGTTTCAGGCGGCGGGAAAACACGGCGGGAAACAAGGCAGTCGCTAATGTCAAGAGTGGGAAGCTGCTGCGAGCCACTGGAAAGTTACTAGGAAGGCTGAAAGTCGGGAAGTTGCCAAGGATAAAAGAGCAACAGTATTTGTTTTTGTTACTTAGGCAATCCCCATAAAATGCTTCGTTTCCCGTCGCCCTCCCTCTCGTGAAGGTGGGTCAGTCGGTCGGGCAAAAAAAAAAAAGAAAAAAGAATGAACACATGATTACATATTAAATCTCACGTTTAGTCTGCAAGATATAATCAGATGGTAAAAGATGTATATTAACAGGACTATCAAATGTCTAAAAAGGGTACAAAAAAGAAGTATCGATGATAATTTAAGACAATTGGAGTTAATAAGACAAGATCGTGTGCTTGTAAATTAAAGTACTTGCGTCTTTACAAGTGATTCTAATTTTTTTTTTTTTACTTTTACAAAAAAATGGCTCGGTCGGGTGATGGGAAACGAAACATTTTATGAGGATGGCCTTAACAGACCAATTTTAGTACACTATTCATTGAGTATCTATAGTAATAGCAATTCTTTCCCTTGACTCTTAAAATTCATCCATGTCTACTGGCTTTAAAACAGTGAGAAATGGTTAAAGCTTACTAAATCAAACCATTACGCGTTAGAAACTCCTACTTCTTCTTTCGAAAGTGTTTCGAGACACACAGGGGTCTCTCGCTACCATTTTTGTCTAAAGCACGGAGTCAATTAATGATATCTGTCGTAACGCGTGACACAGAAAAACAAACGCTTCTATTGGCTGGTTACAAACAGTCGCACAATCGTAGTTTGAAAGAAAATTCTTTCTGTAAAACTAAGAAAGAAAATTTACTTATTTGTTCGTTAACGATCAATGGAAACGAAGCAGAAACAAAGGTAAAATAGTCCACCTAAAGTTAAAATACTCACATGTTCGTAAAAAGTAGTGGAGTATGGTTTGGATTCGCTGAGAAGATGTCAGTGAGATGTTGAGGTTTTGCTCGGCGAAATCCAGAAAACTTGTTTTTTAGCGAAGACGACTGTCATTCTACTTTATATTCATTTAAGAAAATGGCTGGTCATTACGGCTTCTTGAGAAGACCTGGCAGCAGTTTTTTTTGTGAGGAATAAATTTATGTCTTCTTGTGTAATTTGTCTTGTTATTGCAAGAGAAATTTTCTTGCTTCAGTCGGATGGTTCGGCGATAACAAAAGTGCATAATTTTTCGCTATTGAGCTTACTTTCTAATTAGCTTGTTTTTTAAAGGATAAATAGGCGTTAAAACGGAGGACACTATACAAATTGGATATTTCCCGACACAGACAAATTTGTGGTCTTTTTCCAGCTGAATGTCAGTCTTTACAGCGGACTTTTCAACGATTCAGGCTCCATTTATATTTGCAAAAAAACATCTCTTATACCGCTTTTGCTGTTGGTTTGAGCGGATAAAAGCTAAATTCAGAGATTGCCGTCCATTTTTGGCTACTTAATAGTTACAGTGTAGGAAAAGAGACGAAAAATACAGCTTAACTCGTCATCATGAAAAAAATCTTTATTTACGCACGGGCGTGCGTAAATAACGATTTTGTTCATAGCGGCTCAATAGGAATTATAAAGAGCAAGCACGCGCGCTATGTTATAAAGCGATTTTCCCGGTGGATAACGCTATATTCATCTTTTGAACAGTGGGGGCCTGTTTCAAAAGGCACAATTTGCTCTTTCATTCTAGAGGACCTTCTTAGGGATGCTGGCGTGCAGTTGTGACGGAGCCCAAACTTAGCACGGACGGCTGTGCCGTTCCTCCACAAACCCTGGCGAGGCTAAAATCAGAGCTCCAAATAAATACGGTGCTTAATGAAGGGAGGCATGCTACTCTTCATATGGTTGCCGTTGTTTTAATGCCATTAAATTATTCCCATTCCGTTGTTCCTGGCGGTTTGGCGGTCAAATCATACAGAACACGCGAGATTCCTTGAATGTCTTGTAACGATTCAACCATTTCATTCAAAACCTGAGGAGAAGAACAAAAAAGCCTTTGGTTAGGATAACTCAAACACTGGAAAACTCCAGGCTTAACTCTTTAACTCTCTATTTCTCTCCCAGAAACTATATGGCTGGACAGTTCTGAATAACAGTGAAATTCTTTTTTACAAACGGGCGTAAAGTGACATAAAGTGTCAGCTAAAGGCACTTTCCACAAGCCATAACTGGTTGACCATTAACTTGAAAATGAAATATTAGTCTTTTCTCGAAATTTTATTAAAATCCATCACATCCGTGTATATCATTTAGGAATAAAATGATGGTCCTGATTAAAAGTGGAATTCTCCTTACGATTGGACAGGTCTGGCCAGCACGTTCTGACAAATGGTAATCTCCCTTAAGAAATGAGTAGAGAGATTTAAAGGAAATGACAACAACGGTAGATACTAACTCGAGGCTTCCGTTTTGGTGAAAAGCAAAGAAGTTGCCGTTTTGAGAAGAAATTCCAAGAAACATTACAGAATTGATAAGGCTACAGTGGTTCAAGACCGTGTTTTGGATGTCACGCAACGTTCTTCCTTTGGGGGAACGTTGCGTGACTTCCAAAAGACGACTGCGAGAGAGACTATTCGAGACAAAACACCGGATTGAAAATACCAGACCTTGAACCCTCATAGATATCAGAGCCGCTTACCTCTGTAGGGATGTGTTTTCCTGGTGTGGCAGGTACCCCAGTCATAAAGTCATTTGTAATAAACGTTCTTATCACCACAGACCGCTGACACGATGGAATGTGGTATATCGGATCACGGTCGAAGTGAACGGGTATTAACACGATGGGCATCTGGCTGATCTGAGACAATAAACCTGCGAGAATAGTGCGTTGATCACATATTAGGGCTGTTTTCAAATGAGCATCGTAAAAGCAAAACCTTAGCAATGCTTCTGATCAATCATGACACGAGGAGACATTCAAATGAACCAATTATATCTTGAAGGTGATGCGTGCCGCGAGTGACAGTCCGGCGGGAAAACGCGTGTGAGCAAGTCACATGATTTGTTTGGGGTTTTGTCCTGATTGGCTGAGAAAAAGGCACAAAATCCTTCAGTGAATCATAAAGCATAGCAATTCAAATACAAAGCAGTCACAAAACAACCCCCTGGTTACCTCAGAGAAGCACTTCCCCAGAATACCACAGAAACGCATTGACTATTTTAACGAGGGTAAAAACTATGTAGTGTACAAGAGTATAAACAACATTATGGGTGTTGCAGGCAATAGAATCAGGCATGAACACATCACTTCGCAGACTACAGTCTCAGGAATCTGAGTTCATGCAGCAATTGAAGTGCCATGTGGCTTAAATGTTTTACCAAATGCTTCATTTGGGTGCCACGCCGCTGTTAAGTTCTTCAAATTGAGTTTGCAAAGTTTACACACCGTGGTTCCGAAGTACAGAGTGGGCCACGTGATCTGCTTGCCTCGCTGTACCAATCACGCCTGTTGACAAGAACGTGGGAGTAATTTCCTGAATCTGGAACTTGATCCTTTTCCCGAAAGTGTAACAGACTCTAAGAAAAAAAAAGCGACAAAACTCAAAACAGTTGTAATTTAGTAATTTATTATTGATTAGATTTACTCCGGCTTCCGATTAACTCCGCAGTAAGAGGGTGTCTGTACGGGCGGTCATTACAATAGGCCATTGCCACGTCCCAAAACCCTAGCCTGCGTAGCTGGCGGGATTACTTGTGCCTAAGGTACTAGAGACCTTTAGATTCTAAGACAAGAACGAATACGAGTACGAGATTTTCTCAATAGTAAATGGTGCTCGCGCGTGAACCAGCGTCAGTTTGGCGGGAAAACGTGGTAGCCGTCGTCATTCTACTACGAGTTTTAGCGAGAGTGTCGTAGTGGCGGGAACAAGTTATCAAATGTTAGAAGTTTTAGCATTTTGCAATCGGGAGAGGGCTCAACTTCCTTCAAAACCGATAACAGTGCTCACTTTTCAGGTGAAAAATAGTACAACGAAGTATTCCGAGGTGTCTATTTTTTGACAATACGCAAAAAAACTTTAAATCAAATCTCGTACACGTAGTGGTTGTCGTCCTCGAATCTAAACGTCTCTACTTTCTTAGCGGCGAAGCCACCTTGCGGAACGAGCCGCGAGGGAAAATCCCTCAATTTGACTTTCTCCCAATCTTCACGCAGCTCTGTCGCCTTCCACACAATATCTCTATTTTATTTACACGCGTAAAATTTACGTGCGTACGCATGGAAAAATTACGCGACAGTGAAAATCCACCTTGAGGCGGAATGCGGAAAAGGTTCATCTCTTTACTTCTCGTTACCTTGATCGGTTAAATGTAATACACTGTTATTGTTAATATTAGAAGACAGAAAGAATTTACCTGTTAATATTATGGCAAACTTTAGGTATCAGTTTAGCAAGGAACAGCAGCGAAAGCCAGTCGGGTGAATCATTGCTTGATAACGCTACAACATAGCTGTAAGTCCTGCCATCTCCTTGGACCCCCACAGATTTGATTGGCAGGAGAGTGGCGCCGATTCTGTACTTTGATGTGATCTCCAACAGATTTTCTCTGTCGTCCTCTGAAGTACTAAGTTTAACTCGACTGAACAGTGAATGAGGCTAAGCACAAAAGAGAGGAATTCACCACTTTAGAAACGAGAAAGAGACTGGGTCGAGTTAACCTTTGCAAAGACTTCTGGGAATGTTTCTGGAGACCAATAGCTGACGGGCGCGTCCCCAGTAACGATCCCAGAATCAATTGCGGGACACAATTCGGCTCCAGGTCCCTTCTCGTTTCTTAAGTTGCGGATTGACCACTCCAGAAAATACCATAGCATACAATAATACTCTTTGTTGGTTACTCCAAAATTTTGCATAAACATTGTCATTGTCATTGCAAAATTTTGGAGTGTCCAACAAAGAGTATTATGGTATGTTATGGTATTTTCTGGAGCGGCCAATTACAATCAAAGCATAAAGCATCCAAAAAAGTATCACCCGTGTTTCTATGCAACCGACTCAAAAAATATACCAACAAAAAAGGAAATTAACGACGCAAGTATGGAAATCCGAAAAAACCGCTTTTCGTTTCTATGCTTTCTTGTTGGTCTCGCACAGATCGAACCAGAGCGCGCTAAAATTGTCCATTATAAGATGTATGATAAACAAATGACGAAAAAATTTCCCTTAAGCTGCGTAGCAGTTTAGAAAATAGAAGTTTAGGTTGAAGTTATTAACACGGCACTTTTGTTCATGATTTGTCTATTATTTTTTAATGAATATTTTTGTTACCATTATAAGATGTGTCAATGAATTCAATTCATGAGTGCGTAAAAGCTGTTTGTGCAGTCAGGGAATAACTTCTTCACTTTTTAAATTACATATAAATGCATATAACATTTACTAACAGAGGAACTTTAATATATAGGCCGAATAAGCCTCTCGCATTCAATTGAATGAACCGAGCGTCAAGCGTGTGTTTATTCTACCGGTACAAAGCGTCATTCACATACCTTTTTAACGGCAGTAACAAAGTCTACAATCTGCCCCAAAATAATATTTGTTTCAGCATAATCGTTGCCTTGGTAAGGTTCATCACCGCAAAGGATGCGAATGGCCAACCCAGGACCTGAAGGAGATAAAAAAAGAACTTTCAAGATGGCGCCCAGATATTTGTTGAAGTCTGTGGATTTTAAAAGGATATCTGTTTTATTCCTTCTAGATTGTGAGATGTAAGCATTGCTTTTGACGCAATGTTCTCTTTTAAAGGACCAGATTTAATATCGCTACGTCTTTCGAGGTAAATTCTATACAGTGCACAAGTCATCTACTTCAGGGATCAGAAATACATTTTAATTTCGGACATTTGTGACTTTGAAGAAAATGTTATTAGTCATGGAAATAAAAAATAAAAGGTCAAAGAAAAACGGATAAAACCCTAAGAAATTGAAAAAGCTACAATAGCGACAGCAAAAACCAAAGCAAAACAAACAAAGACGATAACTTACCAGGAAATGGATGTCTTTGAATCATCTCTATTGGTAGACCTAGATCTCTCCCCAGAGCTCTGACTTCATCTTTATGGAAATCTGCTAATGGTTCGATAACTCGTCCCTGGAAAGAAATAAAAACAAGTATTTCAAGTTCGGTCGGGTACTATATCTTCTAAATATTTAAGGTCCTAGGCGTTTATCTCAAAGTTGGCTCGTTGACCCCGCGTTGCTTGAACTTGCAGTTTATTGCAGTCCAATGTTCATTTACTAGGGGCTTTTATTCAAAACGTTCGTACAGATTTTTGCACGCAAAATTCAATACCTTTCCAGAATTTGCACATAATAAAACACCGTGGTTTTTTCTCCCACATTCAAGGTTATCAAATAAGCGATTGATGAAAACCTCGACAAAGTCGCCGATGCAGGATATAAGGGAATTTAAGCACCGGACGTTCTTGATTCACGAACGGCATAGCTGGCCGCGCAGAACTGGATCGGGGACGAGGTTTGCATGCCAAATGCAAATCATTAAGCAAAACAACGTGAAACCATCACGAACGCCGACAGAATAATTCAGTTGAAAATGCCTTTCAAAGATTTGCGTTAAGTTTTGTTTCTTTCTTACGAAGAAAACATGATTTCAGACGGAGAATTTCACTCTTCGAAGAACACAGAATTGGAACCTCTGGTTTCAACCTGAGAACTCGCGTTTTGAAGTCCGTAACCGCAGCTCAAGAACGTCTTGACATGCGCAATGACTGTCATGCTGCAAAAATACTTCCGGTTGGCGTCCGTGGTACCAAGAACGTCTGGTGCTTAAGTTCCCTATACTCAGTCGGTAGAGCACTTCACTACAGAACGCGTGGTCGCAAGTTCGATTCCCGATTCCCCTTCAGGGTCTAACAAACTAAGAAGTACTGCCTTAGTCATGCAAATGGCAGACATTCGCCTGGCTCTGATAACCAAGTAAAATTGCGGTCCCAAAAATAGCGGGCGCCTCTAGAACTTTCGTCCTAAACACGTTGACACTCAAATAAAGTGCGTTATATTTTTCAGACGTTTGTATCGTGGAGAGCTCCCCTACCATATAGCCTCCCTCGCAGCGGTTTTTGGATGTCACGCAACGCTTCTCCCAAAAAAGGGGGAGTGTTGCGTGACATCCAAAAAACGGCTGCCTGGGAGACTACAACGTACCTGCCATACATGTACATGAACAAAACGTCACGAGCCGATTAGTCTCTTGCAAACGTCAGGGGTCTGTAAAAATCTCGCGACTTTGCGGAGGAATATCTCGAAGATTTTTGTGCGCTCACCTTTGCTCGTAAATTTCTAACTAATTCCGTGTCGTTATGGTGAGTTTTGATAGCGTCGGCTTTGCTACTTGCTAGTGATGACGCACTTTCAATGAGATCTGGTCGAAGGGTACCTATAACGGCATAAAACACAACAACAAAAGCATAAATAGCCTGTAGGATTCCCTCCCCTCTTCCGAGAGTTTCCATCTTGCAGGTTAAAGAATTCATGAGGCCAAACACTCGTTTTGGCATCGTTTTGTAAGAGCGGGGCGTGGGGACAGGGGGTCCAACCCCTCCCCCAGCCTCCCGTACATTGCATAACCGGCTCCTACCTCTTGTTTCCTTGGCTTCTTCCCTTTAATCTTTCTATTATTTAGCCTACCCTTTTTTCTCTCGCCTCCTTACCCCTCCCCTTTTCTCCCGGGTTACCATCCCCGCCTGTCCTCCCTTAATAGTGGAGAAAATAATGAAGTTGTATGAAGGGAGTTCGCAGATGTCCTGTATGGTCAAGATGGTTGAAGATACATTGTACTAACACCAAGTACTGGAAATGAAATAATGATTATGGAAATACCTTGTGCCAGGAAAGTGTTGTGTTCTGTGAGATTAAGCTCACTGATAACTTCATCAGCGATCTGCAGTCAAAAGATTGTACAGTTAAAAATTGTCTCTTTGATTTGTGTAACATAACCTGAAAGAACACACGCACCCGTACAGCAAATTCAAATCTATAATTGTTAAGTTACACTTCTTCCACGGCATAACGTAGTAATACCAGTCTGAAGCGCTTTGTATTTAGGCAAAATTACCGGATCGACCGGTTTAAATGCAAATTGAACGCGCAGTTCGACCGGGAATTTTTCGGAACAACCGAAGGACTTTCCGAGGTATTCCACTTCCCTTTGCGCAATTCTGTGTCGGCCGGCGGCTGGCGCCTTGAATTTGTCCCGCCATTTCCAATGTTTGCCGGTGAGCGTTGTTCACGGGCAGTTGCAGTTTCTCTTTTCCTTCTTCTCTTATCGTTCAGAATGGAATCCGTTGAAAATAGTTCTCTGAAATCTGTTCTAATGTCTTCTAACAAAACAGCAACAAACTGCTGCTATTGCCACAGTGATCGAAAATTACTTTCGCTTTTAGATTTTTGATTCACACGAGCAATGAGATTGCAAACGAGGCTCTATGGCTGGAAAGCCTTTCCTTCTAACCCGGAATGTTTCCGGAATTTCCAACCGGAAGTTTTGCCTAAATGGAAAGCGCCCCTGGTTGCACTTCCGCCGGGTCTACAACCGGTAACTGGCCAAAATACCTTCACCGCCATACCAAGAAAATAGTATTTACAACTTCTTACTAGGTAAGAAATAAAGAAAAACAGCAGAAACCTTTCTCCCTGTTTTTAAAACGTGCTATATTGAAGGTTCAAGCATTCAAAATGGCTTGTTCCAGATCGAACTCCACTTCAAAGGAGGCGCAATTTCGGGGGCATTTTTTGTCCACATATGAGCGCCCGCAGAGCGAGCGCACCTTTACATCCGTACTTAAACTCAAACACTGGGGAGAAAACGACTAGTTCGTACCTTAATAAAAGTATCTCCTATGATCTTTCTTTTTTCTTCAGGATTGGTCGTAACGTTTAAAGTTTTCGTGATTTGCTTTTTGACGGATGGTTGATCTTTTCTACCTGATATCACTGTGGAACTGTTGTAAAACCGAAGGGCGGCATTTACAACTGGAGAAGAGGAACACAGAGATAATGTGATTATCATATAACGAGAACTCATGTTTGCCACATATTTTATGACTTTACGATAACTTTGTGTTATTAACGAGCAAGGGTAAAATGTTGTTCGTGACGTATGGAACTGTTGTAAGACTATACAATGTAGCATAACATTTACATGTAGAACTGCCCAAAGAAAAGAGAACGACCGAGGTTCTCGAACTAGCGGATGCGAGATAAGTTCTTGACCGATTCATGCAAATGTAAAACAAAACAAGATAGCATATTGAAGATCAACAAAAAACGTCCACAGTCTTACTTTCACATGGCACTATTCGTCTTACAGTATTTTACAAAATGAAATTCAATACATGACATTGTTGGTCAAATTCTTATTAGAGGATTAACTCTTGGGATTTTGATAAAGTTTCTTTATGACTCGTTTCTCGATAGAGACTGTTGTTCATCGCGACGTTTAGGGATTTTATAAGGACTCTGGAAATATACAAAAACGATAGAGTATATCAATTGCCGTTACCCTTTAATCTAACTCCAAGTCGTTTTAGTGATTCCTCTACTTGCCGACTTTCATTTTTTCTCATGAAACCATTATCTACATGCACTGCAACAACTTGATCACGCGCAAGGGCCTGGAAACAATAAAATACAAGAAGACGTAAAGATTTACAAGTAAGTTCAAAATGCTTCAGTCTAAGGTCATTTTCCTTTAGTCAGAACTGCCCCACCAACTAGTCTACCACTAAAGAAAATTCCACCGTTAAAAAGATCCGTCCAACCAGAGTAGTAAAAATTTAGTTAGTAGTTTAAATTTCTGTGCACAGCATTGTTGGGTTTTTGGTGAAAACTCTCGAAAAGGGCATATTTCTTTTTTTTTTTCAAGATGAACAGTCTGGCTGCCCAGTTCTGACTTTTGGTAAGTACAGTGCCCTTAAAGTTCTAAACACAATGTAACCAATCTAGAAAACTCGTGGACTCCCATTATTAAACCCAAGACTTAGCAGTTAAGATTTGTACAGTGTTGTAGCTATGGGCTGTTGGGTGACATTAACACAACACAAATGCAACCTATTACCTTATGAAGAAGAGCAGCAAGGACTGTTGAATCCACTCCTCCACTTAATAGTGCCTGAAATAAAATCAGCCATGATTACCAAGTTGTCGAAAGACATTTTTCAGTCCTGGAGAAACAATAAAGCTTTCCCATGTCAGCGCAATAATTATACAGTAGATTCTGCAATGCCCTTCAGAATAAAATAACAACTATGATGATACATGTACATGTACATGTACAGGGCTGTTCTGAAGTAGCTCTTGACGTGTAGGGAAGCTTAGGCATTACAAAACTTGGGTTGCCTGCATGTGCAGTTCTTAGAGCACTGTTATAATATACAGTGTATCAAGCATGAGATGCAGTGTTTCACCACCAGATGATTTCAACACTGAGAAGGGGTTGAAAATACAATGAACTTCGAAGTGTTTCATCTGTCATCATGTCATATGCTTGATATTCTCGCAAACAAATTGATTTTAAACGAGAAATTAAGGATGCAAAAATGAGCAGTTTTTCATCTGAATTCCAAACACTCATTAAACATTAATTTCCTTTGTATTTTCTTTATGAATTGTTAATGAGTTTGAGAAGTGTAATAACCCAAGGTGAACATTCACTTGATTTTCAGTAGATTCCAGGCCCTCTCTCCTCTGGCTAGTTGCTGATGATGGTATTTTTTCTACAAAATGTGCAAGGATGCAGGACACAGGGCCAGCTGTAAGATCTGTTCAATCAACATTGTCCCATACAAACCCACTAGTCTGTTAACCTTTTAAGCCCCAATATCCACAAACAAATTCTTCAAATTGATCTCTATAAAAGATCAGAGATTTTTCTCTTTGTGATCATTTGATTAACTCTCATAGATGTTACACTTGACAACCTATGGATATTGTTAGGAGAAAATAATTGATGTTGGTCACTATTGGGACTTGAAGGGTTAAGAGTGTGTTCTTCTATTTTTTTCACAATAATATAGCAAAGTTTGTGACAAACAGTACTTACTAAAACTTTCATATTGCCAACAGTCTTTCTAATTTGTCTGATACACGTGTCCATTCTGGAATCTACAGTATATGTTCCACAACAACCCACAACCTGATTATAAAATGGAAAAAGCAACTTTTCTCATTGTACATGTATGAAGGCAAGTCTGGCACGCCAGGTTTTAAACACCCTTGATGTAAAAGGGCATTATTATTATTATTATTTTTATCAACACACGCACCAGATTGGCTATTCTGCAATATTGTTAGTAAATTTCGTTCTATAAACGTGGAATTAATGTCTTTTTAGTTTTATCAAGTAATACTTCTCTTTACGTTGAAATGATTCAGTTTTGTGCAGGCTATTTGCCTCAGGCAAAGCCACAATGAAGTGACTATTAATTTAAACTGTTAAAAGTGAAACGATACCAAGGTCTGCATGTCAAGTATTGATGTGATGAGCAAAGCTTTAAAAAAAGTAGCTGGGAGCTGCCTTTAACAACAAGGTGTGAAATAATTCTTCATACACTGTACATTACATGTACTTCAACTTAAAAGAAACAAAGTAGCCCATTTCTAAGAGTGCCATAGATGATGCTATTCCTCAGCCATTCATACATGGATGAGTAAAAACTAAGACACATGTTGAATTGTTCATCAGAACTGGTGAATTCACAGATAAAACATATTAATTATTTTGATAATTGTTTACCACATCAACTTTACAACAGTCATTCTTTCCCTATGGACCCATCTTCAGCCCACAATGGTATAAACATTTCAAAATAAAGGGTGATGTTTTTTTAATTCAAAGATGACAGTGATGAGACAGGTTTTATAAACAACCAGTCTGTTATTTTACAACATTGTGTATACTCACCCCGTAAACAAAATTTTTGATCATTGTTATGCCATTCTCTGTGAGATCAACTTCTGGATGAAATTGTACTCCGTATAACTTGCGTGATTCATCCTCAATACCTACAAAGAGTTGACACATGTTGTACGTATACAGTTGAAATTCTCCTTAGTGACATCTCTGTTATGGACATTTCTGTTGGTCCCAGTGAAATCAAGCTTCTCAACTAACTTCTCCTCTAAACTAACGACACTTCTACAAAAACAGATACAATGTTGCTGGGCCTGCCCAGCCCTATAGTGTCACTTTGGTTTTCCTATGGAGTTGGAATATGGGATTGTCTACTGTAATGATGATGACAATAAATGTATATGTAGGTGATGAATTTTAGTGCTACAGTGGAACCACAATATAAAGAACCTCTATATAACGACGTCCTCGGTATAACAAATGATTTTCTTTTCCCCAGTAACAGTACAAAATATGAAAAAGAACCTCGATTAAACGTAACCTCATTGTAGCAAACAAATTTCGCCAGTCCCTTGGCCCTTCATTAATTTATCGAGGTTCCACTATACTAGTCCTTAAAAAAGCACTCACAAAAGTCAGTTAATATAGTTAACCTGAAACTAAATCCCTGACAGTGCCAAAATAATGTTCAAATTATACTGGTGTTTGCATCACAAAGCCAGACGGAAGGGGTCATGTGAACTTGGAATAATAATAATATAATAATAATACATTAATAATGATAATGATGATGATAATAATAATAATAATAATAATAGTAATAATAATAATAATAATAATAATAATAATAATAATAATAATAATAATAATAAAACCTAGAGCAAAAACATGTGTGATCATTTTTGTATATAATACATCTCAGGTAATTTTCATTTTTCTCTTGTTTCACCTTCATTAGCATACATTACCATACCCAAAGAAAAACAAAAATTACATGAGAGAAAAAAATTAACTACAACATTCATACCAGCAATAATATCACCAGACTTGGCAATGACTTTAAAGTTGCTAGCAACTCGATCAATAGAATCTCCATGAGTCAACAATACTTCTTGCTCAGGCTGCAAACCTCTATTTGAACAGAAAGAAATGATAAATACACTGTTTGTACTATATATGTAGATAAAAAGAAAATTGGTGACTTCTCAAAAAATTCTCTATTGGTTATAATAATTATTATTCCTCAAAACCTCAACATCAACAGATATACATGTACATGTAACTACTATTGTACAATATACTGTTTTCTGTACAATATACTGTTTGTTCTATATATGCAGATGAAATGAAAATTGGTCGCTTCTCAAAAAATTCTCTATTGGTTATAATATTATTCCTCAAAACCTCAACATCAGCAGATATACGAGTACATGTAACTACTATTGTACTATTGTATGTTTTCTGTGCATTTCTTTCTTGAATTTCAAGGTATAGTATATGTGAAGATCTACTCCAAACCCTCTAATGGTAATGAGATCTCTCAAGATCTCTCACTGATATTTGTAATGTGCAATATTTTTGAGCTGAGAAAGGCCTTTGAATTGATTTATTAAGTTAACATTGAGTTACAAAGAACTCAACTACAGTATATGTATATCATCCATACCTGAAAATTAGCGAGGATGTTTCCACATTTATCTTGAATACTCCATCCTCCCTGATGTCTTTTTTCATCACACTTCCTCCAAACTCTTTGTTAAGCATCTTTAGTTTAAGACAAAACGCAATAACAATAATGATGACGACTTCATTTACATGTTTTGTTACCCCCATAGACGATAGTGTACAGATCAGAAGTAACATAAGGGTAAACTAATTAAAAAAAAAGCTTTGTTTGCTGGTAATAAAATTATTTCTATGTGTTCAAAATTCTTTGTGTCTCTTCCTCATCACGTCTCCCCAACTTATTAAAGAAAAATCCTATGTACAACATGTACAATGTATACCCTTACCTAACTGCTAAAAATGTGTGAAAGTGCTCAAATTTGCAGTAGAATACTAGTAGAACCTTGTTAACTCAAACTCCAAAGTAAATCAAAGTAATGTTTTCCCCTAGAGAGTTTGATTAACCTGGGTTTTAACTACTTCTCCATTTCAACAAATTACTTATAATATCCATGTAGCCATACTTGCATTCCATAACATATGCCTAGGACTGGCAGTCCAATGGTAAAAATAGCTGGATCATACTTGGGTGCATCTTTGGCATACACACTGTTGGGTCCTCCAGAGATTATTATAGCCCTATGGTGAGAAAACAAGCACAGTCAGAGAGAATATTAGGTCAGAGTCTTTTATGATGGTTCTATCATTTTAAAGTCTACTGATAAAGTCTTATAGCGTAACAATTACAGACAAGCGAGGTCAAACGTACTCCACTAGACTCCATAATGAATCAATTATATGACATAATGAATCCATTGGTCATTGCTAAAACCAGTATCAAATTTAAATCTGCATTCCTGCATGCATAATGAGCAGTGAATTTTTGGCTACAACTTCTCATTATTCAGTAAGAATGAAGAATCCTTGAATGGATAAAATTGCTTTGAAAAACTTTTTTATCATAGTCAAGAAAACTGACAAACTACCTCAGGTGTGACTTCACTACTCATTATGCACACAGGAATGCCAAGATGCACTGAATCTGAAATCTACAACTGCTGATGGATTCAACTTTGTGAAAGGTTTGAACCTAGGAGTCATTATTTTCATAAGTACATGTAAGTGAAGCATGATCATTCTTGTGAGCATAGTTCTCAATAGGACTGTTGTTGACAGTGACTGACGTTTGAACAACCTAACCAGTAGTCATTCAACTTTCAAATAATAAATTCATAAAATAGAATCGCAGGGGCTATGCTTCACCTACAGGGAAGGTTCAGTCTCCAGCCTTGGGTGTCTTGATGCGACCAGCCAGGTGGGAAGTAACGCGGGCACATATACACCCTGGAGACTGAGCTTACTCTTCACCTGACTTGACTATAAAATAAAACCTATGGCACTACTGTAACATTATACTACTTGTTTTTCCACATTTTGAACAATAGCAAATGGAATTTTTGTGGAAGTTTGACTTTGGCCTCAAGGAGTTTTGAATCCTAATTCATTGCCATGAGAACAATTAATTGCCAAAGCACACTATTGCCTCATATAAGACAAATAATAATAATTATAGATTTAGTGATAAATACTTTTAAAAAATGTATCCTCTCCCCTTATAGGGCTTTTCAGGATAACAAAACAAACAAATTCAAATGAAAATAATATGGTTAAGAATCCAAACTGGAAGTTTCTGGTTCTGGAGACTCTGGAAATGCTGGAGGCAACCAGTTGGCTATTTTCAAGCGTGGCCAAGGATTTCAACTCGCGACAGCTGTGAACAAATTTGGCAAGTGACCAGAGTGGGACTCGAATCACAGATCAATGGATTGCGATTCTGACACATGGACCACTTGGCTACCTAGTCTCCTTAAAGTTAAGAGCTGTACACTTAACATCCTGCAAAGTTTATTCTTACCTAAAACCTTTCTCTTGTATGGTATATATAGATGTGTCCAGGGGAAGAATTTCTGTTTCCACACACAGTTCTCTCACTCTACGATCTATGACCTAATGACAAAACATTAAGTTTAATAAACTGAAAATGATTAATTTTAATTCATACCTTTAATGTGAATCTTGCAGGAATGATTTAACAAAAAAGGTACATGTGTGGTGTAGTTTAAGTTTAGCTTATCTTTGGGTTAAATTTGATTTGATCAAAATATTTGTTTCTGGGTATGGCATATTAATTATGTGGCAAATTAGCTTGGAAAAAGAAACGAAAAGAAAGAAAGAAATTGAACCAAGAAACATTTATACAGTTAAATGTTTTGTTATAGTTCTAGTTTTGCAGCTTATCTTCCGCAGTACGTTGGAAGATTTGTGTTTGAGGTAGTCTATAATTAGTTTTTTTTTTTTTTTTTTTACCAAAAATTAAACTTGGCGTCAGTAGGGTACATGATCAAGATCGGGTCAGATTGTAGCTAACATTATCTGATTCTATCTTGGCAGCAGCCGCAAGGAATTATTTAAATGAGAAAATAAGATACCACTCTTAGCGAACAACCAGCTGTTTTCTTTAACGAAATGAATGAATTATGCTTAAAAAAGCTTACGTACATGTAAGACATGTAATACTATTGGAGAATAAGCTTAATATTTTTTTCTCGCAGACAAGGATGACTGTGACTTGTCTGTTATCGCTTTAAGATAAACTTGGCTAAGCATCATGAAATAAATAAAAGTGGATGATTTTCTTTCTCAGTGTTGTGACCAAACAAAACCGATCGATCGATGTTTATCGTGATTAGGAAAAGGAATCTGAAAGATATTTAAAAAGTAACTGAAATTGACACGACAACACAACCATGCATTTCAAGATAAGCAAAGTTACTGGTCGTTCCTTGAGCAAAGTAACGGAATCTTACCTTTCCATATTGCGCCCCAGCATCTAGAATAGCAACTTTTTCTTGCCCCGTTATTGGTTCCGACATAGCGCTATCGTTTTGCACTACGTGACCGTTGATACACGAACCCATTACAGCCACTTTGCTGAGGTTCGCCGCCATTTTCCACTTCCCGCGTTTGCGTACGAATATTTGAAACAGAGGCTAGTGCGCATACTCTCAGGTCAGCGGTCTATTTCGGAACGTTTCGTTGTCTTACCGATCTGTGCCGAGATAATTTCGGGAACTTTCCGTTTACTTCGGAAGAAGAGACAGGAACAGTTTGTGAAACTTACATGACGAAGTACCCCATACGAGCTAGAAAATTCAACATGGCGTGGGACACGTTTTCGCAGCAGCAGGTTGGTCATTTATGGCGGTTAGCTACTCATTGCGCAGAAGAGAATCCAAGTTTAGCAAAGTTTTACTTGAGCGAGATTAGTTCATTGTCTAGGGGGGACTCATCTCGGTCATTTGCGATGAAATATTGCAAACATTGTTTGCAGTTGTTCACAGCTGAAAATTGTACTGTGAGAACGCTGCCAAAAAGCCGAAAGAAGAAAAAGCAAAAACAGGAAAACAACACAAATGAGAAGAAGGAAGGTAGCCACAAGAAAAGCAAGGCATCCAAGGTTTCTCGAAAGCTGAATCGTACAACTGTGTTTTGCAAAACTTGTGGCAAACATTACTTTCACACAGGCGTAAGATCAAACACAGGTTCACGTGGATTGTCAACTACACCACAAATAACGTGGAACGGTGTGGATCTTAATTCTATGCCAGGTGCAGCAGAAAGAAAAAAACTAAAGAAGCAAAGACAGAAGGCTAAAAGGTTAAAGGGGAGGCTGGAACTAGAGGAACAACAGTCAGGTGAAATATGTAATTATTCACTTGGTGAGAGCACAGGTCCACGTGGATTGTCAACTACACCACAAATAACGTGGAACAGTGTGGATCTTAATTCTATGCCAAGTGCAGCAGAAAGAAAAAAACTAAAGAAGCAAAGACAGAAGGCTAAAAGGTTAAAGGGGAGGCTGGAACTACAAGAACAACAGTCAGGTGAAATATGTAATTATTCACTTGGTGAGAGCTTACATGTAACGATGTTGGATACACCACAGGAAGCCACTGTTGATTATTCAGTTGGTGAGAGCTCACATGCAACGATGTTGGAGACACCACAGGAAGCCACTGTTGACTTAAGTAACTTAACACGAAAGAAAAGAAGGAGGCTGAGAAACAGAGCTAAAATCTTACAGGGCAGATTGCAAGGCAGAGAGCAACAATCATATGGAATGTCTAATTCACTCAACGAGGACTTATCAGTGTTGGGTGCACCCAATGCACAGATTAACAGTATGAACTATCCACAGAACAACACTGTGGGCCATGTTGAATTTACACAAAGTTTAGGTACAACACAGGGCAACCATGTGCAGAACATTGTGGACCATCCACTGGGCAACACTGTGAGCCATGGTGAATTAACACAATCTGTAGGTTCAACCCATAGCAACAGTATGAACCACCCACAGAGCAGCAATGTTGGCTATCCACAGAACAACACTGTGGATTATGGCAAATTAATGCAAAAGTTTGGTACAGCATGGAGTAACAGTGTGAACCAACCACAGAACATCTCTGTGTACAATAGTGAATTCATGCAAATGTTAGGCACAACACAGAGCAACAGCATGGATGATGTTTCTACACCTGGTGTATTTTTATCACGACTGAAAAGAAGGAAACTAAAACGAAAGGCCAACAGGCTAAAGAAAATTTTGCTTGCAAAGGAACAACAAAACTCAAAGCCTACTGAGACAGGCCCTCGACTGCAGGATTTCTTATCAAGCTTATAGCTGTGATGATATTCAGTCTGTAGCTGTCTTTGCTTTGTTTATTTGCTGCATGTTGTCTGTTGTCTATTTTTTGACACCTGTCTCATCAGGCTAGAGTTGGCTGATATGTTCTCCAACACTTTGTTGATAGTCAGTTCATAACTGGTTGATAATGTTGGCCACTAAATGTACTTGTATGTCAGTTGATACTCAGGTGCTATGCCAGTAAAGCATTGGCCAAATTGACCTCCTATCAACCGTTAGCTGATCAACAAGCCGCAAGTACCAAACTTGACCAATAGTGTTTTTCTGGTTAATTTTTACATATCAAGGGCCTATTGTAGGTCCATTATCAACTTTCAACCAGTAGCTTCTCGTTCACTGTATTTGTTGAACTTAACCAATACTTAACCAAGTACATTGTCAAAACAGCCAATCAAAAAACATTTGGCCAAAACCTATTTTCCTTGTTTGAACTATACCCCTTCATTAATAGCCTGGTATTCCAAGATACAGCAGCTGAAGAACACTAAGTCAGCTGAAGTAGGGAAAGAGTATTGCGAAAAGTTGCGTGAAAACCGCATCGGGGCTGGGGAGAGACGAGGAAGTTGCTATCATTTCAATAGCCTGCATTCATTATATTTAAATTCTAATGACTCTGAGGTTTTAGGGTCAAAATTGCAAATTTTTCATGACTCCATTGTTTTGCGATTCCCAGAAGAGCATTAGAGAATTGAGCACAAAGAAGCCCAAACCAAATATAGAAAAATGACCAGAAAGCGTCGCAGTCATGATAGAATTTTAATATATCGAATAACATGATGTATTGCTTGTGGTGACGGCGTGAAGCGAAAAGATGTGAGCAGGAAAAACAGGGGGGGTAGGGGTAGGGAGTCAGGCGTGGATCTAGGATAAATACTGACCGTTTTCCGACACGAGCGTCGAAGGCGTAAGCTTCTAGAGGGGGTCCGAGGCATGCACCCCATGAATTTTTTTTTTTTTCACTCCCCAAAGTCGCTTTTCCTGGGTTTCTGAGTCATTCAGTCAGGACATTGGCCGGATTTTAACTTGGAAAGTTTTTTTTCATGAAAATTTATTTACCTATGAAAACTCTGACTGATTTTCGTAAAACGGTGGAAACCGGTGTGGATCCGCGCCTGGGAGTGAGAGCCAATGAACCTCCTCTCTCCTTATCTCCCTGTCTTCCTTTTTTTCTTCCACTCTCTCGCTTTGCATCACACTCCACTATCTGAATGCCTGGATCAGGCTATTGTTTCACTCATTGTTGTTGTTCTATTTTACGTGACAGGGGATTTTCCTGGAAACGAGAGTCAATATTTTTCAGCGTGTTGACACACAGTTAGCCCCAAGCTGGAAATATGAGCATCGGCGTTATTGTGTGATTTTCGAAAAGCAAGGATTTGTATGGGAAAAAACAGTTGTGAAATACTTAAAAAAGGATCGGCTAACCTCACTTAAAGGGGCTAGGTCAGCTGGAGAGCATGCGTGCTGAGGTTATGGGTTTTATTCCCGATAGCATTAAAGGGAGGTTTGGGTAGAGAATGGGCTTACCATAATGAAAATAGAAGAATTAACAATAAAGGCAATCAAATGAAACAATTCAAAGGTGATTATTGATTAAGCTTTAATTGAACAGGAAAAGCACTGGCAACTAGATTGACAGGTGTGATGATCAGATACATTTCATTTTCTCTGACAATTTTTCCTAATCAACTTGTTTCATTTTATTAGATACTTCCTACATTTTTTGTCCTATTGTGATCTATTCAGTCAGTATGGCGTGAATAGGCTCTCTAGAACGTAATGGGCCTCATAATTCCAAAGAAATACACCCACAGTTAATCCTAAACATCTGGATTTAGACTTCAACATGTAAATCAAAATAATTGAAGAGAGAATTCATTATTTTGTATTTAAACAAAAGAAACGCAAAATCCGTTTTGAGTCACAGGTCGGCAGGTGTCAGGTAAAAAGATGACGTTATTATAAGTATTCTTGGGAGTTTTCCGGGATCATCTTGTTTCACTTCCAGCGGGCTTCCGGCATTCAATCCTCCATTTCTTCGACCACTTGAGCAGCCTGATCATGAAGACCCTGTAGCATATTTTGTAGATCTTTGACTTCATTCAAATTTTTCCGTAGATCTTTCAATGCATCTTGCGAAAGCTGATACATTTTATAGTTGGCAAACGCCAGCCCCATGAAGGCAGCTACACTGGCCACGCCAATTCCTTTGGTAATGGAGGACAGGTCTGACCAAGTGTGCCACAGCTGAAATCCCTGGGTCGCAGCGGTGGCCAAATTGACGGCTCCATCCACAACTGAGTAATCTGCTTGAAGATCAAGGCACTGTATGTGGCCATCGATCTTCACTCTCAGGTTGCTTATTTTTCCTAGTGTGGAGGTGTACAGCGTGTTTATCCTCATCATTTTCCGGTTAACACTTGGATCATTCGGTTTTCTTTTGCAGAGATCCAAAAACTCTGTAACCATCGCCTCCATCTTCTTCAGGTTTTTTTGAATGGCATCGAATTCGCTTCTATCTTCAATGACGTTGGATGCAGCCGAAATCTTCTTCCACGCGATGTAAATTTTGACACTTTGAAAAGCCGCTACAAAAGCTGACCCCTTCACCATGTCAGATATCATCTTGTCGCTCTCCTGTTGATGAAAAGATTTCATTGCATCTAGAATCATATCTTTCGTCTGCTCGTGCTTAGTAATTTTGTCCTGTGCGATATCTTCATAAAGTTCCATCAATGAAAATCCCTGCTTGTCATAGCAATGCTTAATCATGGCTTCCGTGCAGTTGTTCTTCTGGTAATCCAGAACTTGAAGAATCGTTTCTTTGCTGTCTCGCGTCATGTTGTCCAGCATGCGTCCTACTTTCTCTAAATGCCTACCAAGCGTACTGAGCTTGCCAAGATTCTGATAAGCCTCGCGAAAAGACCATCCAGTCTGACAAAGATCTGCAATGTACGTGATAATTTTCCCAATGTTTCCATTTTTCTCATCATCTGATAACTCATCCTTTAGTCGCTGCATTGCTGCTTGGGAATTGGCTGATGCCTCACAGTTGGCCATGTTGAGCCTTCACGACCAACTCTCGAACTGAAATCGGGTTTGAATCTTTATGATATTTCTATTCTCAACAAAAATATCAGGTGAATCCCCGCGAAAACTCACAGGTGTCGATTGCACTTCCAAACCATCACAACAGAGTTCAAAGATGTTTTCCAAACTGAATAATTTCATGATTTTTTTAAATATATTTAGAATGGCTACGAAAATAAGACATATTTGTATTAAACATTTACCTTGCATTTGATTCAAGGACCGCGAGGATTTTTAGCAAGCAGCGTCGTAACAGGGAAATTCCCCTTCCGGCCGGTTATTTCGGTTTCGTATCAACCGAAATTCCATGACCTACCACAACACACGGATAAATATGGACGAATCTAAGACCCATGGACTCCCTATTTCCTCCTAAGATCACTTTTATTAAAGCTAATAAATTTTTTGCGTTTTGCTAGACCTAATTTAAAAAAAATTGCACTGCTAGGCAATTCCACAAGGGTATTTCCCTGATAAGTGACCGTACGAAGTTTCCGGTAACCTTGAAGATGAACTGATCCAGTATTTACATATTTGATATCGAAAGAAGAAGAAAAAAGGGGAAAATCACCGAAAATCAGCAGAAAGTTGTTTGATATCTGTGATATCAGAAGTCTTAGTTTCTTTATTCACGGCAATGTATTTTAGCCCAGATTTCGTTTGAAACTGGATTTTTCTCCTGCCCCACACTGACGTTTTTTTGTCTTTTTAAAATCGTAGCGCAATGGTCTTAGGAGTAACTAGGAACACTCGAAGTCGTGGGTGCCGTGTCAGGCACAGGTTCCGCAGGGGGGCGGGGGGGGGGGAGGGAGGGGGTGGAAATATCGAAGAACAAAAGAAAAACGTGGAGCGAAGACCCTGCCGCCACCATTTTGCAAAACGAGAAGACCGTGGCTCCTGCAGGAGACGAAGTTGCGAAGCGAGCTGACCGGTAGTTTGAAGAGAGCAGCTAGAGGCAGGCCTGGAAGAGAGGAAAGGATGGCGCCCTTTCCCGCTTCCCATTCCACCGCTCGGCTCGCTTCTCTCCCCGTTTTCACCTCACTGCGGAGCCAGTGGTCCTTTGACTACGTGTAGCCGCATGCTTCCCCCGAGGAAGAAAAAATGGAGCGAGGGAGCTCCCTTTCTCCGTTGTTCCTATGTCGAAGGGAGGGTGCGGCTACACGTAGGCTAGTGGTCCCTGGCTAGTGTCTCGTTCAGTTAAATTTATAGGCGAAAGCTAAGAAGGAAATAGCGACAGCTGTATCTGGGTTCTCGGACGTCCCGTTAACCTAGCCTATGTACAGTCGCTCCATCCCTTCAAACAAACGTAGAGATCAGAGAATGCGTCAAGCGGTCGCTTACATGCAAGAGGTTAAAAACAATGGAAAATCATTAACCGTCAGGCCCAAAAAGGAGGTGGTCGTTTACTACACGTTCCAACTGTAAGGCTTTGACTGGGAAAATATTTGGTGTTTTGGATTGGCGGTCGTCAGTTTGGGAGGTGGAGGGGAGCGGATGGGGGGAGAAGTGGGAAAGGGAGAGATGGGGAGAGAGAGATAGAGAGATGTGGGAAACGGTGAAAGAAAGATTCGACCACGCGGAAAAATTGGACCAGAATCATATCAGGGCCTTTCCAAACGTAAGTGTCCGTCTAAAAGAAGGCGTTTTGTATACATCATATAATAAGGGACCGTCTGTTGTTAACCGGGATACCTCAATTAGCCTTTACGTCAAGGGGATCAGTATAACTAGTGCAGGAACATGTCACAGTATTGCTGGTCTTCACTCATTCGAGCAATTAAATGCAGAACTCAACTGAAGGTAAAGATCATAAGTGCCAGCACCAAGAGTGATATCCGCAGGGCTATAATCACGTACATTTGGAGGTGTTTCCTTGACGAGAGACCCTACGTTTGTCAGAACGCTTTATAGTGAACCAAAAATTACCATCCAATCAGTCCAAGTGTAACAAAGATGGATAATAGGACTATAAAGAAATTTTCACGACAAAGGATTTTCCGTAGAAGCCTCGAGGGAGTCAGTAAAAATGCAAACATGCACACGTTTAATGGGTTTTATTTTAAAAGGTCACAATACTCTTCGTTTTACCTTTGAGTATTTTACAGATGCATTGTTGCATGCTTGGTAACTACAATCGCCCCGGGAGAAACTATAAACAATGCTCAAGGCATGAAAAAGTTTGGAGCGAAAACGTAGAGTATTGAGGCATTTTTGAACTGATAATGGCTGATGAAGTCCTAACGTGTCCCCATATATCATTGGATTTACTACATTTTGATTGGCCCATCAATGGTGGGTTTTAAGCTTATGACCCGCCCTGCTTTGACCAAATATCAATGGTAAATGAACTCGTCGTAGAGTATATATGTTGTAGTTAATTTTTTATCTCAGTTTATTTTTATTTTAATTTTTCTTTTGTTTTTGCGTATGGCAGTGTATACTAATGAACAAGTTGAAACAAAAGAAAAAATAAAAATTACCTGAGTTGAAAAGTTGACAGCAACATATATATTATGTATCTGTGAAAAGCTAATTGCAAAAAGGTTGTGTTTAAAGTTGGGGTCACTTCGTGCCTCGACCAGTGTCAGTGCAATTCATCGTCTCTGAACTTCATCCGATAAGCTATCGCTTTTTCATACGCTAGATACAAGACAAAATAATGAAGAGGGCAATCTTCTTGCTGTGTTTTGAAATTGTTGTTGCCGTTTCAGGGACGGAAAAACAAGTGAGTTCTTAACTGATACAGCAGTGTTAATTCTAAAGCAGCATTCTCTTAAAAAATGTAATTTATTTGTGAACCTTATTACGTCCATGTGTAACTTTTAACTTAACTTTAACTTTATTTCATCGTTCATATAGGTACAAAAGATTAGTAAAACCAAAGCCGGGGGCTACGGCCTGTGGTCAGAATAACAGAATTTTTTTTATAGAAATGAAGAGTGTAGGCTAAATTACGAAAACTAAAACAAGATACAAAACTAAGATTAAGTAAGCTTACAAGTAAGAGATACAAAACTAGTGACAAATAAACTAATAATCCCGGGGGGGGGGGGGGGGGTACTCGCAGAAAAATTGGGTAAGGGTGTGCGGCCCGCTTCCCAAAACCCTTACCCTATTTATGACCAAAATCTGCGATTTTCCCTACCCTATTTATGACCTAACCAAGAATTTGATACCCTATTTATGACCTGACCCTTAAATCAATACCCTGTTTCAGACCTGCCTGATAATTATTTCCCTAGTTCAGACCAATGTTAAAGGCAATGTTTATCTGGTTTTATTAGGTAGGTTATAATACTGCAAAGTTAAGACTACAGTGCAAAAATCGTTACTCTATTTATGACCAAAATGGCGGCAAAATAGCCAAAATCGATACCCAATTTATGACCAAAACGGCTGAAAAACCCTACCATTTGGGGCCGCACATACCTATATAGCCCAATTTAGGGAGTACCCCCCCGGGCTAATAATACACCTATGAGAATCCTGCGCTAATTCAATTCAGGCTTAAAAAGTAAAGTTTTGGCTTGAAACATACCCACTAGTTCGACTTAACTAGGCCACAGTAAAGGGGCAACAAATGCAACTTGTTTACAACATTGCTGCAAATTAACGAGTTGAATGGCGATGTTGTGCGTTTTACCATCCACGTTCGAACCTGTCTTGGAACAAATAAGGTTGCAATAACCGTTTTTGACATTTCTACAAAAGCTCAAGGGTGAATAAAAAGGTTTTTCAATGGCTGAAAGTCAATTAACAATGGCATTATAAAAGAACAAAAATGTGAAATGAATACATGAATGCTTTGATAGGTCTTGATATTATTTTGCCGGGATACCTCTGTCAATTAACCTTTACATCAAGTGGATCAGTACAGGAACATGTCACTTCACTCATTCAGTTAAAGGCAGAACTCAAAAAGCTTACAATAACGTCCTGAACTGACCCCTGATCATGAGTGCCTGCACAGAGAGTGATATCCGTAGGTAGTGCTGTACATTTCCTGATAACTCTTGGAGTTCCCTTCGGGGCGTTTCCTTGACGAGGGTCCTTACCTTTGTAAGAACGCTTTTTAATAGACTAGTGAGCGAAAAACTACTATCCAAGAGTATCCAAGGAGGATAATAGGACTAAAGAAATTTTCAAGACAAAAGGATTTTCAATAGAAGCCTTGAAAGGGTCAATAAAAATGCAAACATGCACACGTTTAATGGGCCTAGTCAAAAAGACCACAACACTCTTTGTTTTCCTTCCAATATTTTGAATACATGCGTTGTTTCTTGGTACCTACAATCGTCCCAGGAGAAACTATAAACAATGGTCAAACAAAAGTTTGGAGGGAAACGTAGAGTATTATAATAAGCTATTTTTGAATAAGGGCTGTTACAAGTCCCCATATTATTGGATTTACTACATTTTGATTGGCTCACCGATTGAGGGTTGCCAACTCATGACCCTGTTGTAACCAAATATGGTAAATGAACTCGTCTTAGAGTTTTATATATTATATATCAGTAAATAGCTAATTGCAATAAGGTTGTGTTTTAACTTGAAATTGGGACCATTTCGTGCGCGAAAAAAACAGCGATGATAAATTGCAGCACACTCGTTCTTAACTGCTACAGTAGTGATAAAGTTATGAACATATGAAAATCGTATATGTGAACCGCGGAATGAAGAATTATATGAAGGAAGATCATCGCAGTTATATACGCAACTTTTGCGGTTGCGAAAAGAAAACCTGAAAAAAGAATTCATAACTTCGTCATCATCATCCTTTCACGGGTTTATAACGAACCAATTCAACGACCTTCTCCCAGTTGGCTTGTTAGCTTAATTGGTAGAGCGCTGCACCGGTATTGCAGAGGTCAAGGGTTCGAATCCGGTACAAGTCTGAAGTTTTTTCAGGCTTTCTTTTCGCAGCTGCAAAAGTTGCGTATATAACTGCGATGATCTTCCTTCATATAATGCTACAGTAGTGTTACTTCTCAAGCAATATTCTTTAATGTAATTTGTTTGTCTTGAAACATAGACCACCAGTAAAAATAGTTTTTCGGACTCCCGCAAGTCCGACTCAAGCCACCGTAAAAAAGGGGAACAAATTTCAATGCAGCGTTTAATGCAACATTGCTGCAAAACGAGTTGAATGGCGATGTTGCGCGTTTTACCATCCACGTTCGTACCTTTCCTGCAACAAATAAGGTTGCAATAACCGTTTTTGATATTTTCACAGTAGCTCAAGGTTAAATAAATATTTTTTAATAGCTACAAGTTAATGACATTATAAAGGAAGAAAAATGCGAAATGCATACATATGGATGCTTTGATAGGTCTTGATAATGTTTAAAGGTACAATTCGATAAAATAATACAATGAAAATCAAGAAAATACAATCGTTTCCTTGTGTTTCTATATCTTCTGTACTCTGATTTATTCTTTGCCTTCATGCATGCACGGCGAATCTTAAATTTTAACATTCATCCCACGTACAAGTGTTTATAGTTACAAGCTGTTCCTGGACACTTTTGTGTAGCAACCTCGTATAATAAATAAAAAATAAGCTACTATATTTCAGTTAAGTTCTTTAATCCGTTTTATGGTTTTCAGTACTCCTAGCTGGATTACCTCTTGTCGCTGCTAAGAAAAACCCTACAGTTTAAGGCCAGCCTATGGCTTAAATAACCAGAAAAAATAATAGCACTTGTGGTAGCAGGCCCGTGGCCAGGATTTTCTACGGGTGGGCACGATAAAAGGAAGAGACGGACCAAGCGAGGCCGAAGGAGCAATTTCTTTAAGGGGAAAATCTGGATTACAAACATGGAAATTTCCCAATTTTTTTTGAACTTCAAATTGATATTTTGGCTTTTTCGCAAAGAGACTACTTTCTTTAACAATGTTTGAGAATGGCAGTATGTCAATGTCACTGTTTAGAGAGAAAAAAAATATGAAGAAAGTTGTAAATCCGTACAGTAGGTTGCCCAGCATCCGGCCACCTTAGTTTTACAGTGCAATAACTTTCCTTTCTTAGTCGCAAGAGTTCTGAAATTTGGCCCACAGACAATCCTTTCTTCCTTCCCGTCATCCCCTTTGTTGAAGGGCCCTTTTTAGTCTTCCACGCCAAAACACTAATAATGAGAGACAACTGGGGACGAGTCAGGCTCCGTCATACCTCGTGGGAAGAAATCTCACTCGGGCTACTGATTTTGCCGGAGAAAGTTGCGAGAAAATATTTCGAATCTCCTGAGAAAGAGAATCACACGCACTAGGACATGTCAGCGACCTAGTATCACTGCAACCTAGTCAGATACTATCATACCCGTTCAGCCCCAAAAAGCGTTTTTGACCTTGAAGAAAGCTCAACAGAACACGGATAAAAGAGACACCTACGCCATTGGTCACTATTTTGCAGCCAATGGCAAGTTAGTATTTTCGATCCTAGCCACCACTATTCTAACACCCTGTTTTGCTCTCTGCACCTAGGATTTTACAAAAGTAGCAACTGTCGAGGAACGCTACAGTTCCGAAACTGCAGTCTTGCTTAAGAATTTATAACAGTCGCATACACTTCGAAACACTGTTAAGCAAAAACCAAAGTAAATACCTACAAAGGAACTACAAGTCATCGCGCTCCAGTCCAAAGACTCACTTATCCAAGAAAAACGAATTCAAATGGACTGCATCAGCGCTTAGAGAATGATCTTGACTGACAAACAGCATAATTCTCCATACTTGATGTAGTTTTAGTTTAAGCTACAGTGTACAACTCAAATCTACAGATCTCCGGCACTATCGTGAAAATTCAATATCCTGCAATCAATACTTAAGAGCTGGGCCCAGCGCCATACTGACATAGCAGGAAAAAAACACATTCACGGACAAAGAAACTTACATGCATGCATGCATGTAGTTACTCAGATCCAGGCATTTCGGAGAAAACCAAAGAAACTGAAATCTTAATTTAGCCATAAGAAACAGAGGTCAAAGTAAATAAAGACACCTTTATAAGTGCATCTGAGATCAAATCCTATAAGGAACACCTACAGAAACATAAACCACAGGAAATGATCACTCACTATGCATGTAACAAACCAGCTTCGTGACCTGTCAATGTAAACCTAGTGCGGCAAAAACAAGATTTACTCAGTCAAAGTTTAGAATGCCAGCTACATACACCGTGTAGTGCTAGTAACCGGCTTCGCGGGCGAGAGAAAAAAAGAAGTAGTGTTTAGCCTGTCAACGCTTATTTCCTACTATCCAAGTGTAACCAAGGAGGATAATAGGACTAAAGACGATGTAAAGAAATTTTCACGACAAAGGATTATCAATAGATCTTTTTCACATGACGTCACGGCGGCCAAATTTGTGTACAAAACAATGAATGGGCGGCCATGTGTGTGTACAAAAAAATATCCTGTGGGCTTTGAACTCTGACATGTTCAAACTTTCTTTTATTCCAAGCAATTTGCAAAGCTGCTGACCCCGTGACTGAAAAAATCTATAGCAGCCTTGAGGAAGTCAATAAAAAATCAAACACGCACACGTTTAATGGGCCTTATTTAAAGAAAAAAAAAAAACACAACACTCCTTGCTTTGCCTCCAATATTTTGAGTTTGCATTGTTTCTTGGTGCCTAAAATCGTCCCGAAGAAAATTGTACAATCGAAGAAATTGCACAATGGCCATGCACACTTTTGGCGGTAAAACGGTATTTTTGAATAGGGGCTGTTTCATAGATCGTTTCCAGTCACCTGGTCCAGCAGCTGCTTTGCAAATTGCTTGGAATAAAAGAAAGTTTTAACATGTGAAAAGAGTTTAACTCCCAGAGGATTTTTTTTGTACACAAACAGGGCCGCCGATTCATTGCTTTGTACACAAATATGGCCGTGACGTCATGTGAAAACGAACTATAGAAGTCCTAACAACTCCCCATATTATTGGAAATACTACGTTTTGATTGGCTCACCGATTGAGGGTTGTCAACTCATGACCGCTGTTGTAACCAAATATGGTAAATGAACTCGTCGTAGAGTTTTATATATCATATATCAGTAAACAGCTTATTGCAAAAAGGTTGTGTTTTAATTTGAAATTGGGGTCAGTTCGTGCCTCGACCAAAGTGCTGCAATTCAACATCGCTGAACTTCATCCAACAATCTATCGCCATTTTCATACGCTGTATATGGGACCAAATAATGAACAGGGCAATCTTCTTGTTGTGTTTTGAAATTGCTGCTGGCGTTTTAATGGCGAAAAAAACAGTAAGTTCTTGACTGCTATAATAGTGTTACTTCTCAAGCATTGTTCTCTAATGTTAATGTTAATGTTGTCCACCTCTGGGAATAGGTTTTTCAGACTTCCGCAAATTCGATTTAAACCACAGTAAGGGCCTGCGTAACTAATCGTAAATTTTAACATTCATCCCACAACTGTTTATAGTTTAAGTTCTCCCTGGACACGTATCAAGTAAATAAGCTACTAAATTTAATCCGTTCTGTGGTTTGTTGGTAGTTTTACTCCTAGCTGGATTATCTCTCTGTAATTTGCTATTAAATGTCGCTGCCACAAAAAAAACCTATATTAAATAATACTATAACTAGCTGTATAACACCACCATACCAGAAAATCCAATGAGCTTTTGTACTGTGCCAAAAGAGCAAAAACTCTTCGTTTAACTTTCCTTGTACATGCATATGTTTCGTTCTACAACAAAAGCTTTGAGAAGATTTAATAAAACAGCAGTGTTGACAGCAAACTTTGTCTTAAACGTCTTTGGGAGCAATTTCTTTATATTTCACTAAATTTGAAATATTTCGCGCCGTTGACCGTTCGTGCCAACAACTGGTTTGTGGAAAAACAGGCTTAGGCTGCGTTTTAAGATTCACAAAGGAGCAAAGCTCTTCAAAGATTCCGGATTCCAAATACTGGACTTTAGATTCTTTGTCAGTGGAACTTGGATTGCGGGATTTTAATTGTTAGCGGGATTCCCGATTCGTTGAGTTGAATTATTTATTCCAAAGCCAGGATTCAGATTCCGCTAACAAGCACAAATGTCCCGGATTCTAGGTTCCACAAGCAAAAATTTCACGGATTCCGGAATCCTGATAACCTTATGAGGCGATTAGAGCCTATACTCTCTGATTTACCCAGATTCAAAGTCCAAGCTTCTTCCAAGATTAGAAAGGCAGCCTCATTAAAGGGAATCGGATTCCAGAATCCGGGAAATGTTTTGCTTGTGGAACGTGTAATCCTGGGTTTTGGAATCTGGAATACAGGTCAATGATCATGAATTCCGGACTCCCAGTAACAATTGGAATTCGGAATGCAGGAATCCGGAATCTAGAATCCTGAAGATTGTCTTGAACTCACTTACATGGGGCGAGAAAGGGAATGTTGTCACCTTTTGCATGCTCAGCGAAAGAAATCATAATAATTGTCTATCTTAGCTTATCTTCTACTGCCAATTAACTGATTTTTGCCTCGATTGCAGACTAATGTCAGGAATGCACAAATCCGTGGTGAGGACTTATGTCTTAAATTTACATTTGGGCAGGGAATAGAAATCTACTTAGAAGTGTGGCTTACTATTTTTGAGCCCCCTGGTTACACTAGGCCAAATACGAGAGGTGCACATGCACAAACTTGAGAATCGGGGGAGGTGCTTACTGTGAGATAGAACCCTTAGCGCCTTGATAGACTCGGGAAAATTGTAGGTGATATCAAATATCTTGTTACGTCTGCAGGGTACTCTAAACTTGCATATGGCGGGTCATGTACCTACCAATAGGAAGGAATCTATGTGCTATTCGTGATGACGTGCCTTGATTTTTCAATATATTTGTTTTAATTTCTTATTTTTGAGTTGGTAGGCTTCAAATGACTGGCCCTGCAGGTAATAATGAGCTTTGCGTCCCCTCGACCCTGCTGCACATTTTAAGGGTCCCGGAGAAACAGAACTCTGCCTATTTCCCGTAGGGCCCGGGTATCTCGGGGGGGGGGGGGAGTTGGAGTGCTACCATATATGGCCTATATAGGTATGTGCCGCTCCGAAGGGTATGATTTCTAAGCAGTTTACTCTGGCATAGGGTATATAAGTCAGAGAGTTTGGGTCTAGAAAAGAGTATCATTTTCCAGGAAACTGATGAGTTCTTTGAAGATTTTGTTTAGACTAGGGAAATCAGGAATTACCATTCAAGAATACAAAAAGTGAAATCGGTCTTATTTTGGCTGGACTGTGCTAGTGACCTCCTTATTTTCTTGAAAATAGCTACTCTAGGATAGGGGGGATTTGGGTAGTTTGGTCAAGCATAACGTAGCAAAATGCAGTTGAGCTAGCTCTGGTATAGGCTAAAGGTTCCAGATTCCAGGCGGCACATTCCCACCCAAAAATTCCTAAAATACCCCCTCTGGGAGCCCAGCTATTAAGTACCTACATCTCTCTTGGTGCCTATAGTCCACTCAGGTTTTTCTTGATCTCTGTTCTATAAAATTACAATGCATTTTAGGTAAAAAGGTGCTGCATTGTGAAGTAGCCATTGTGGGTGGTGGAATTGGAGGACTGTATACAGCAGAATCTCTCCTTAGAAACGAGAAAGAAACTAACGTGTGCGTGTTTGAAAGGAACGCGCGTCTTGGTGGACGATTCTACGATTACGTGTTTCCTCAGGTGCCGGATGAAACTGTGGGTAGGTGTATATGGCTAGTATTTGGGCCTTTACTTAGAAAAGCAATGTTTGCTATCTCGAACCCAGGGCGCTTCGTGGTATTTTCGGCTGGAGTCGCGGCGTGAGGTCATGGGAAGCGCAAAAACTTTGAGCCTTCCCAAGTGTTCGCGTTTTGCAAGTTCTCCATGATTCTTCTCGTTGCACACTATCCCATGCCGACAAACTATATGGCAGACAGACAGGCAACCACGCCAGACCTTGATATACAGTAATACTATTAATATATAATACAAACAGCATGCAATGACATATAAAATTTCAACAGGTTTACTGACTTTTCAAGAAAGCTGTCAAAAATGGACTATTACGAACTTTTCATGACTGTCTAGAGTAGGGAAGCGTATATGGTCACCTATGGATTGAAGGAACTAGGTCCATAACAGGAAAAAGTTAAGATACGTAAACATGCCGTTGCCAAATCTCTGTTTCTTTTTTTTTAGGCCTGGGCGCCTGGAGGATTGATCTGGCAAATTACAACCTTCGGTAAGACTCTCTAATCAAGCATTGTATTATTTTCAAGAAATCTTATGACTTCTATCCCTGGGAACTGTCCCAGGGATGACAGGGCTTCCTTGGGGGCCCGTGCATCCCTGTCTTCCCCAATTATCTCGTCCCTTCTCAACTCAGACCCCCCCCCCCCCCCCCCCAAACACATCCCTAAAAACGCTCAGGTGGGACACTAAAGATACTCCAGGATTCGCTCAAGATACAAACATCTATAAAGTGAAAAAGTCAAAGAAGAATCCTGAATTTTGGGTGTTTATCACGGTTTTAGTAGTTCGGCTCCTAACTCCTGGTAACGGCCCATACGAAGTTTTTCAACTCGGTAGCATCTCTCAAATTATGTGATAGCTGACGACTGAGTCATATGAATAAGGGATTATAGGTGACCAAAAGGTACGACGTCATGACATTCATTCCAGCTCAAGTTGTTGAGCTTGCAGTGCAAATTCCGCTAATATTGGAGCGGAATATCTGAACTATGTTTATATATTTTTTTAACTGCTATGCAGGAATATTCTTGAAAGGTTGTCCATTCCGTACGAGGAGTGGAATTTTTACGAAAACTCGCGTACTGAGACCAGAGGACAGTCATCTCGCGAGGACCACGAAATCAAAAAACAGTCCTTTCCAACTCTACTAAAAAGCAAGTTTAAGAATATGACCTGGAGTGAAATGCATCAATATCTTTTCAACGAAGAGCATGTGAGAGAAGCGGATAGATTTGCCACTTTCCAGACCTACCAACAGAATATTCTCACGCCAGAGGGATCGGAATTTTACTTTGATGTCTTTGGTTATGAAGGCGACTTAAGAGGAGGCGAGTATTAACCCTCGGACGTACATGGTGGAGGCAGGGGTGGGTGGGGGGTGGGGGTGATGTGATGGTCAGGGATATGACGTTATAGGTAGCAGGTGGTCAGGGCATTTTTGAGTGAAGTTTTTTCAACTTCTTTCAGGAATAAAAGAAAAGCTTGTGGTTATTTTACATGCTAAGCGCCAAAAAGTATTAGTTCTCACTGTTTTTACCTGATTTCTAATTCTTGATAAAATCCAAGATAGCGGCCAAGATGGCGACCATGTTTGGTGACGTCACAGACCTCCAGCAGCACCACCATCCATAAAATATACCTCATCCTGTAAAAAAGATCAAAGGCTTTCCACTGAAGACAAAATCGTTTCGAAATATTGCAACATATAAAAAACTCTGTCGGAGTTCCATCAATCCCCCCTTGTGCCACGGTAGGGGTATGACTTTGCGTGTACGTCCGAGGGTTAAGATCAGTTTGTTACTTTACTGTATCTTACTCTTTTCTTGTCAATTTCTTGACTGGTTTTAATTAACATCATCATATGACGATTGTAATGATTTTTTAGATTTTATTTTGTACTGCAGAAAACGTTTTTCCAAGTTGGGCTATTTTAACCATGGAATCTTGATTTCGGAAACATCTTTGTAAAAATTATGATTTTTTATACGCTTTGAAAATTAAGACACTCAAACAATTTGTCCATTACTGGTGGAAAGGAAGTTGGAGTTGATACATCGTTTCCTGATTTAATACATAAATTATGTTGTACTAGTTTTTATTAATAAGTATAATTTCTATAAGAAACGAAAGAGGATGGTATCAAAACAAGGTCAACCTCAGCCTCACGTTCACTCAAAGGCTCGGATACTAAGCCCACAACTGTAAAATGGTCTTTTCATCTCACCTTATAGCTCGATCTAATATTGAAAGCGTTGAATGGATTGTAAGACTTAGTTTTAGATGGGATCGGAGTCATAACGTCTTCTGAAATGCAATTCAACAGGTGCTACAGGTGTAGTAGAGTACTACAAGCTCTTAGACGAGGATTTTACAGGGAACGAAATCCGCCCCTTAAAAGGAATGTCTGCCATCACAAATGCTCTCGAGGAATCTGCCAAAGCACTTGGAGCAAAGATCTACACTGGAAGTGAAATCTCATCGATAGGCCAAAGAAAAAACATTTTTGTACTCAGAACATCAAAAGGTAAGATTAAAGCAAAAAAGCTCGTGGTTGCTGCTCCTCCAGGGTCTTTTAAAAAGATTCGTGGCAGCGTGGCACGAATGATTCAACAAGAAGAGGAGTTTAAATCTATCAAGGCCTTCCCGGCATTCAAAGCGGCGGCAGTTTACGAAAGGGCGTGGTGGGAAGACATTAAGGATGAAGCAACTCAATTGTATCCCATGGAGAGATTCCTGTCTAACAGTGATTGCCTTGGATGGACCCTTCCTCACAGGTGAATAGAACACTCTGTGATTAGTCAAGTTCGGCTTGATGTCAATGAGAACTCTCGAAAACTAACAGCACGGAAGAAAGGCGTACTGACAAATCTACAGTGCTAAAAATCAAAACCAAAATTCCACTACACAATGTTTAGAGCCGTGTAGAGAGCCGTGAGCCGTGTAGCACGGCAGCGCTTGTCGAACTTAATTGCTTGCCAAACTTAATTCAAAAGCTTGATTCAGACGCCGTGCTTCTGCCGTGCTTTTGTCGAACTTAATTTCTGAATTTAGTTCGGCACGGCAGAAGCACGACGTCTGAACTGGGCCTAAGACTTGAAGTTTTTATACAACTTCTTTTATGTCTCGTCAACCTCTTCGATCGCGATTTTATTATCTTCGTTAATCTTCTATAGACTGATGAGTATATTTCGCCTAAAAGAAGGCAAGAACCAATAACGTGACCTTAGTCACATTTGTCCAAATTCCCAACATACTGAAGATCAATATCAGAGTTTGCCGCTCCGATCAGCATTTATCAACTATCTTTCATTCGCTCTCTTATCCCAGAAAGTGACCTTTCTCTTTCGTTTTCTTTAGTGGGCGCGGTAAAAATGGCGAAGCGGTGCTGCACCTTGCGTATAAAGACGGCGAGTGTGGCGAAAAATGGGGAAGCATTCTAAACTCAGTTTCCAAGTCACTGGTTGACCAGGAAGTTCATCGTGCTATTGAGTATAAGTTTAACATGACAGTTCCTAAGCCCTTGGAAACAGTCTACAAGTACTGGAACGAGGGAGCCTGGTAAGAAGCATACTGATTTTGTCTTATTACAGTAATTCTTCTTCTTCATGCTATTTTGAGATAAACTTTGCCCGAAACAAATTATGTTTACCTTCTCAAAAACAAAAAATAAAACGATTAAACAATAAAATTTTCCAGTTGGGTTTTGAGCTTGCCTGCGAATACAGCCGTCACCGCTAGGAACGTTTCGCTGGAGAGACGTCTGTGCTTCACCGACAGAAATTCCATATTGATCTTAACCCCATGACTACCACATTTATTGCGCAATCATTGCTTGGCATGATCAGTATGAAATTTCGGTCTTTGTGGCGCAGACGTCCGATCCGAGAAGGGTCCCCAACGGTGAGGGACTAGGAGAGACGGCTGTATTCGCAGGCTAGACTGGCATGCACAGATGGAGTCTATGGGCCTTATTCACACGGCGGCCATATTGTCCCGTGAGACTGAAAAAAGCTTTGTTTTACCACCCTCGACCTCGCAGTGAAAAACTTGGAAGCGCGGCTAGACGATTAAAAAAAACTACTTTAGTCTCTCGGGAAAAAATGGCCGCCGTGTGACAAAGGCCCTTTGCTAAGTGGACATTGGAAAACTGTTGTCTGGTCGGTAAATGTACAATACTGCCATATCTGCTACAGTTTACATTTGCTGTATTTGCTATTTTTCATTTTGCGCAGGTACCTACAGAGGCCCGGGTGTAACGTGTCGATGAGAAGAGTTGAGAATTGGGCAAAGAAGCCATTTCCAAGGAGACAGATTTACATTGTAGGCAGTGCATACAACCCGTACCGAGCGTACTCCGAGGGAGCCTTGGTTTCCGCTAATAACGCACTTTTGGAGGGTTGGGGTATACCTATTCCGAGTCCCGGAATAAACACTCGCATTGTTGAACCTTTACGTAAAGCCGGCGGAACAAATCTGAGAATGATTCGTTAGAAATTGGGAATTATTATTATTTCATGGGAAAATGTTGAAAAGTTTGTTTTGAGGGTGGTAAGTTTCCTCATTCACGCAAGAAAAATGATTGCAGGCGACCAGAGGAACCCGCAATCCAAATCTGAGCCTTTTTACAGTATTACGCATCACGGAGGGTTTTACTTGTAGTCAACATTCGTTTGGACGTTCACCAAGAATGACTGGAATACATAGCACACAAAACGCAGCGTTAGAGCAAGAGCATTTTCACCTGAAAATCGATCGATCTCACCCACACTCCCCTGGTATCAGGTCGTTTCGCCCGATAGCAGTTCGCTCAGACTAATTCGATTTCCCCGAAGCGTATTTGTCGTTCTTTAAGCCTAACAAAATGAATAAGCATGAATAGACACACAGTGACTGCACATCCGGAATCCAAGGTTAACTAAAATAACATCTCGAAAGGTATGTCCATCAAATTGTAGAGTAATGTATATCGACAGGCGAATCGACTTACGTCCTGGCGAACGCCGTCGGGCGAATTGAATTTCGGGCGAAACGACCGCAATTTCACTCCCTAACCTTTGTTTATTACTAATATATTACGGGTAAAAAGGCTAAGAGAGGACTGAGATTTAAGGGAATATTTCTTTTGAGGGAGAAGGGGAGGGGGTACGCTTAGTTTAGGCCTCAGATTATTCAGTTAAAGGAAAGGAAACTTTGACGTTTCAATCGGTTTTTGGTGAAAGAAGATTTGTCAAATAAAGACAATCAATACATCAGTTTATTGCCTGAATCGTCAGTAGTTCCCGTTTTTTGGGCATCATGAATTTAAAAACAACAAATCCTTTCCACTGTGAAAATAATCGTAATTTAGTCAATATTTCTTGTCTTTAATAATAATATTATTCTCGTTTTCGACCGACCGACCCCCTTTTTGAGAGAGGGCGATGAGAAACGAGACACCTCATGGGCGTGGCCGTACAGCCTCATAAACATCTTTCTTGGTGTCGCTTATTATATAACTCCCCAGTATGTTTGTTGGAATTCCCCTTCTTCTCTTTCCTCTGTAACAGATGTTGTGAACAAGTCCTCTGTAAGGTAAGCCAGCAAATTTTCTTTCATGTCTTGAAGCTTTAAAAGGACTGTGGAAAGATCGGCATCTTCGCAGTGGCGGAACATGTTATTTTCTGGGATAAAAAAGTTGGGCAAGTTTTTGCTCTTTACACAGTAAATCATGTGATCCAGAAGTTTCTCCAGGAAGACACCTCGGCTCAGAGATTCTCTTTTACGACGAGGCAAGGACTCTAATACATGGAAAAGGACAGTTTTTAAATGGTAAGAGGCAATAACCTTTGGTTCTTGAAGGTATTTTCTTCTCAGTGCTTTAAGAACCATCAGACACTGCTTTTCCCAAGGTTTTATAGCCGAACTGAGAAGCAACTCCGCTGAGCTAAAGCTAAATCGCCACTCTAAAAGCTTGTTTGAGGTAAACGGGTGTGGCTTGGCAAGTAGGTAACATGGGAGAGTTGAGATTTTTTCTACTATACTTTGGCAAGGCCAGAACCTTTTTCGTTTTAGCCAAGAGTTTTTGACACTCACAGGGATGTCGCATAATATGGCAGGTGCGATGTCTATGATTTGATTTTGCCACGAAATGTCACGCTGGCGGTCTTGGATAATCGATAACGTGTCAAACAGCGCTCCTAAAGCACAATCAGGCCAAGTCGTAGAGTCAGGCCAGATAAGACAATGAATCGGTTCTTTGAAGAAAATTGTCATCACTGGGTAAAGATCAGCGACACTTTTCCGCTTCATGCCAAGTTCGAGACCTCTGGCAAATTTTGTTCCCATCACCATGGTCACTGCATATTCTACTCGTCTTTCAAATACCCTAACAAATTTATGTGAAAGAAACAGTTCGTCGTTATGTACCTCGTAAAACATTGCCATAGGGTCCCTAATTATATCCTGCATAACGGGTGTGTCCTCCAGCGTAATGCGTGTAGCATCCAGCACTTTCAAATTGACATAGCCGGGATTGGGCCCTTCAATTGAACAACACTGCAAAACTCCATCGTCTGTTTCACTGGCAGTCACGTCCGGTAAAATAAGCATAAAATCCATTTCTTGTGAAATGCCACCATCGCTTGGGCACTCTGCGATGTGTGAACCCTCAAACATGCTCCCTACTGGCAGAACACATCTTGGAAGCTGGCTTATTATCCGTTCTTCTTTAACAGCTTCGAAAATTAATTTGTGTTGGGTCATGTTGAGCAGGACAAAATTGTCATACTTGAATAACGCTTTTTCAAGCCCAAGATGTCGTAGTGTCCTCTGGTTTGCAAAACACCTGCAAAAAGTCGCGATTATTACAAAAATAAAATTAAAGACTGTAAGTTAGAAAGCTATCAAGGAAAACTATTTTATAAAAATACAAAGGAATTGGTAAACTGATAAAAACAGCATGTTTAATCTAAATCTACTCATTTGAAATTGTAACGAATCATATTCACCTGAGTCTATAAACACACAAGGCCCCCATAATTAGGGTACACTGGTCTACCAGGTGCGCGATACAGTGGCCTATTAAATAGTTCATAAATAGTTTCAAGTCTGTTTGATTTTATCTGAAACGAATATCCCCCTTATCCCAGTTATCGCCCCATTGCGGGTGGGACGGGACATACAACGCCTGCTTGGTTATGCATCCGACATTTTGTGTTTTTTCGAAAAACGCGCTAATCAGAACCTATTTGGGCTTTGCCACAGGCAGCCCAATAATAATTATTACGCATTACGTTTTTTTTCACATATTTTTTATCCGAATCTAGTTGTTGTCCTAGTTGTTGCTCTGGGTGCTAATGGATCAAGAAAGAACAGACTTCTATTTTGAGTGATTACAAATTGACGATAAATATACAAAAATAATGTGAAAAAAATACAGAATAACGTTTCAACTCTCTCGCGTTACAACTTTGCATCAAATGAAAGAGAGAACTTTATTGACAAAATCTTCGTTTAGTCTTTTCGAGCCCTCCAACTGAAAGAGCTCAGACAGATAATCAAGCAAGTCTCTCCTTACTTTCTTCACATCTCGAAGCGCATTACTGATTTCAACTGAATCAAAGCTATCCAGTAGGTTAACACTGGGAATGAAAAAGTGACGTAAGTTCTTCTCATTTAAAAAACAAATTAGATTGTCCAGGAGTCTCACAAGTAATTCGCCTCTTCCCAAACCTTGTCTCTGACTTAGAGGGATTGATTGTAAATACCAGAAAAGGACTGTCTTGATGACAAACGATGATAAAATTTGAAAGTTCAGGGAATGCTTTTCGATTAGAGCCTTTAAAATCACCACACACTGCCTCTCCTTTGGTCCTGTTTCTGAGAATAACAAATACTCTGATGTGCCAAAGGTAATCTGCAATTCCATTACCTCCTTGTTTGTCAGATGGTCATTTTCATTTCTGAAATTGTTCCACAAAGGAAGAAGATAACAGCAGGACTGTGCTATTTCTTGTACAATGGCTTCACTAGGCCAAAATCTATCTCTTTCAAGCCACATGATTTTTGCATCTTCAGGCCATTCACATTGAAAGGCTGGATACACATTAAACGTTCTAGCTGGCCAAAACTGGCTGCTCCAGTTAGTAAGGTTGACCCACATCATTTGAGCATTTGTCATTGCATCCCCTGCCCATGTGTCTGGATCTAGAGGCAACATATCTAATCTTTCATTGATGGCCTTGAAAAATGAGACACGCAATGATGGACAGGGGCCTGTGCAATTTTCTTTGCTGTCGCTTGCTATCATTTCCATCCCACCTGGTTTCTGTGCAAGGACCTTACGCAAGGAATTCTTGATTTTTCCTTCAATGGTTTCCATGAAAGTTTTTTTTAGATAAAATCCATCACTACATTCATGCAGAAAATGACGGCAACCTCTTAAGTTTGACACTGCACTATCACTGGCACCGAGAATGTAATCTGAAAATACGATGGATGGGTCAGACAGTTTCAGGATTACTTGATGTGGCCTTCCATTTTGCTGCAAATACTGTAAAGTGTTTCCAGTGGACTCTCCAGCTTTTGGTGTCGGCAGACAAACAAGGAAATCAAAGTGAGTTGCACACTCTTCCCATCCGTGTAAATTCCTTGGAAGACAACAACCTTCAAATGCACTTCCAACCATAACACATGGCCATTCTGTGCCTTCAGCAAAACACTTGACTGCACTTAAGATAGTTTGATGTTGGCAGTGGATGTAAACTAAGAAATCATCATATTGTCTTAGTGCCAGTTCAAGAGACAAAGTGGGGACCTTCAAGAAGGTGTCCCCAGTCGCAACTTTTCCACCAGGCAGCCTGGATTATAGAAAAGAATACTATATTATTTTGTATTGTTATTCTTGATCCATGTGTCTTTTTGGGAGATTAACAATGCATTTGGAAGAAAAATATTTCTTCTATTTGGCCATTCTCACACTTAGAATAATGCAAAACTGAATCAAGGATGACAAAAAACATGGTGTCAACTCAGAATTTCTTGAGTTATGTCAGCTGCACCATGGACTGTGAGAGTCCTGAAGAGAGATTATTGGTGATAGCGGCTAGCATATTCACCAGCCAAACTAAGAGAATATGGATTATAATTATAAATAAAAAGTAAAGCAGTCATTCTGAATGGGAAATAACCATCAATGTTTAACCCATGGGTGTACCCTGGAAAAAGCTTGGGTGCCCTGTGAAGACAGTGCCAGTCAATATCTTTAACAAATGTTTTTGAGGCATTTCTCAAAGATTTTTCCCCCTGAAATTGCCAGGCAATCTGCAAAAATCACAAATACGGCCGAAGCACACATTATAATGTACACACGTAATAACATATATATCATACCACTAGCTAGTTTAGTTTAAAAATTATCATAACCAATAGAAATTAAAAATTATGCTACAGCTGTGCACTACTGAGTCATGGATACACCTGGAAGGTTAACTAAGCACTCGGCAAGACGCTTACTTTGTTTTCAGCTGCCTCCTCCAGCAGCTCTTAAACATTTTCTGTGCTACAGTACCATGGAAATCCAAACAAAATGTATTATCCATAACTCAGTCATGCAAGCTGAGCTGGAAACGATTTAACACAAGGTTGCGCTCTAAGGAAAATTGAAGAGAGCCCAGTGCTCTGCATCTGTAAAATCTAGGGTCCCCAGCATATGATTTGTATGAAAAATCTGAGATTTTCTAGTCGCCAGAGGGCAAAAGTTAGGTGCCAGGGGCCACCGGGCTCTGCTAGAGCACAGCCCTGTAATAACCTCTTTTGAGGGCACTTTTAGGGAGGACTGGCAAGAAGCCACTTAATAAAGGTTCCTAATCCTGGGTTGGGGTTACTCCTAGCGATTCTTGATGGGTGTCTGCCTCCCAGCTCTCCAAATACTAACCCTAATTCAGACCAAAAAAATGTCATTTTTCACACCCATTATCAGACCTGGCCTCTAAGAAATTATGTCATCATTTAGACTTAGATTAGAACAACAACATATTTCAAATTTGTATATTTCTCTTTCTTTGTTACTCATTTGGAATTTAAATGATAAATACATTCATACACTCTCGTGACCTCTCATAGTTCCCTCAAAAACCATACCTGTTTTCAGACCAAAATTGTGAAAAAAACCTGCCCTTTGGGGTGGCACATACCTAGTATGACTGATCTCAGACCCAGACCTCCTGACCTCAGACCCAGGAAACTCAGACACCCCCCTCTCCCAGACCCCATCCCCCACATGCACCAAATTTGGAAAACCCAGGACCAGAAAACTCAGACCACCCCCCTCCCAAATCTGGAAAACTCAGACCCCCCCCCCACTCCCCAAAACTAAAGAACTCAGACCTGCCAATTTCGATTTCTCGACTGAATAGCGTTATCCACCATTTGAGCAACTGGCCGGCGCCAGCATTATTAGCTGTAAAGGCAATGGAACGTTTGATGCCCTTGTCATTTTTTTGTTTAATGATTTGATGCCCCTTTCATTTTGTAGTTTATAAGAATCCTTGACACATAAACACACTCACCAGTAATAAATAAAGCCAGCTGGTAAGGAAGCAACAATAACTGTCGAGAGTATTAACATTCTGTTTAACGCGGAAGGACGAAGAAGTGGATAAGAATACTGGGACCTAGTGAAACCCAGGCCCTACTCGACCTAGGTGCCATGTTTGTTTATGCGGTTCATGTTGGCTCTCTTCTTTTCCTCATAGAATGACATCTAGAAAAGTCGTACGCGTTGTAGTTGGCCTGGCAGCTGGAACATTACTTACTGTTAAGGCATTTCCACACATTTATCCACACGAATATGTTAAGAGGCTTATGGAACTCAAAGTGAACTCGAGAGAAATGCAGGTCCCAGCTCGTTGCAGAGAACAGCTCGAAAGAATTGCTCCCAAAATTGGGGTCAATCAGAGTGAAAAGATCACATTTTTCGTGTCCAAGTCTCTGTTTCCCATGTCTGCTGGAGCAACGTGGCTTCCCAACGGTGCTGTAATTGGAGTGCCTTTGTCCTTCTTTTTCAAGCAAGAACAAGATATTGCAAGGTTTAGACAAATCACCAATATGAACAGTGGTAAGGGACCTCTTGATTTAGAAGGCAAGATCGGTGCTAAATTGAAAGACACACTTATCATGTCTGATGATAACGTGGCATTCCTCATCGGCCATGAGCTCAGTCATATAAAGTGCGTAGATTTAGCTCCGCAAATTTTATTAGCACCTTCCTGGTTCTATGTGACATTTGAAATTGCCAACTCGTCCCGAAGAGTCATTCCTAGAGCTTCAGTCTTTGTAGATGGCATTATCAAAATCTCTGTGTGTTTCCTCAGTTATCTTTGTTATTGGAAGGCACAACGATATCTAAATCATTATCAAGAATTCAAAGCAGATGAGATGTGTGCGAGAAGTGACCTGAATGTAGCTGAGGGTGGAGCCGACTGGATGTTAAAAACAATGAACTTTAACTCCTTCATGAGGTTGTTGCATGAAAGAGGTACAACAAGGCCACAGTCTCCTCAAAGGAAGACTTCAGAAGGCTACACTCATCCAAAGTTACTGGACAGGTTAAGGAAAGTGGAAGTTATTGTGGATCAGATGATGAAAGGTGCTTTATATTAATCAAAGGGTGCCTAAGGCTAAGCTGTGGATTATTAATTACTGTATTTTAGAAATAAAAGCTGATAATGAACCTGCAATAAGTCAATTAGTCTACCAGTATATTTTAAGTCTGTCCAAAAATGAAAATGGGGCTTTATGAAGAAAAAGAAAAAAAAAATCTCCAACAACAAGAGTCAAATCCCAGACCTCTGATGTGTAAGGTCAATGTGTTATCTATTGTGCCATGACAGGTAATATTGATAAGCCTCGTTAAATTAATCATCTTTAACACTTTTGCCCATAAAGTTCTGCTGGTCAACACTGTTTGAAGCCGGTAGAGCTTTATTTATGAAGAATTGAAAGATATATTCAAGGAAAACAAGCAGTTAAAGCTGTACTTAAACTCATTTCATCGCATTTGAAGACCATATGGCCGACAAGTCTCTCGCAAAACGGTTGCGGAGTCTCTTGCACCTCGCGATTCCTAGCGATTACAGGAGTTCTAACTAATTATGATTCAACAACAGTAAACATTGCTGTTTTTATTAAACAAAGAAACATTTCATTTCAGAATGATATTTAACTAAAAACCATGAGATTGGGAGTCTTGTTGTGAGAAAAGTTAAAAAATCGTGAGACTCAGGGCAGAATCGTAAGCTTGGACCAGCTTGGTAGTTGAAGAGCAATATATTTTATTGCTAATCTTTTCATCATGTTTATTGTCTGGATGAGTCAAAAAGCTTCAAAAGTTCATAAACTTCTGTCTCAAAGTTGGCCATAGTGCTAATTTGAAACATTAAAAGTCCACATGAATACCATGGTCCTGTGACTCCTCTGGGATGTACAAAATCAGCACATTGCGAAACGGGAACGATCTATGACAGTTGTCATTTTGATATCGGTTGCTTTTGTGTAGGGCCAACTGATTTACGAAAGGTGTCTACATCTGAGTGACACATTTGCATATCGCAATGCCCACAATAACTTGTTCCTTATGCTACGCATAATCCACAAGTTAAAAACTGTATAGATAAATTAATTCATAAACATATAAATGAGTATTAAGCTTACCCTTTTTAATGATCAAATCCCAACCCCCACCTCCTTCCAGGCTTCTCCAAAAAATTTAACCCATTTACTACTTTACGAGTGGTTTTCTTGTAACTGATGTGCTATAAGGAGCTAAAACTTACCATAAAGCCATTTACAGGTCTTACACTTTGCAGCATTCTAATCCAGATGCAAAATATTAGCTTGTGAAGTTTGGGCATAATGCAAAAACCATAATTTCGCGATAGTTTTTTTTAGTTGAGTTGCCTCTGGTGGTTTGCATTGATTATGACTCTTGCATGAAGAAATAAAAGTTTTGAGAGATCCTTTGTTGGCAAAATAAAGTAGTACATTCAAAATCATTTCTTTTTTATTCTAACTTGTTTGATTTAATTGCTTTTCAGAGAATGATAAACAGTACCAAGTTAACTGAGTGGCAGCATGGATTATTTTTCACAAGAAAAGGATGCATTGTCCTAGAGGATTTTCATTGTTAAGATCAATGTTGGCAAACGTTCTAATTTCCTTCCCCATAGTTAAATAGAAATTGCCAACTTACTTCCAGCATTGACAAAAACAATCTCTCTGTCTCTTTGGCTACAGCATATAACATTTACTGGCAATTTAAAACCTGTAAATGCATTATACACTGTAGCTGTATAAGGGCAGTTTTCATCAGCAGCCATGTCAAGGAATCATTTACCTGCTTGCAGCCGCATTTTTCAGAATTTTGCTGACCCACTGCTGATAGGTTGGGTGATCCCTAGTGTCCGTCAAAGATGTAATCTGAGTTCCCCAGTTAGATACCTTAGCAAAGCAGCACCAATATCTTCGTTCTGGGCCCCAAAGGGACTCAGCAAATTACTGGAAATGTGTTTTGCTTTCTCTTCAAACTGATTGGCAATTTTTTAACAGGCTAATCGTGACACATACTCAAATCTTGGTACACAGAGGGAGCCCCAGAATGAGGATTTTGTCGTTGTTTCAGAGACAGACTTAATCAGAGGTTTAGTTTCATCCATGGTGCTGGCTAGGTGATCCCAGGTTAAGTGGATAAAAGACTGAAAATCAGAGCCGCCATAGTGCTAACATGATCTGAAGGCCCTTAAGAGTTGATGGTGCTTGGGACATACAGTACTTTTATTTTGTTTCTGTGTCTACAGTTGATCCTTCATTAAGCAGCCATCCTCAGGGTACTGGCAAGTGGCCACTTAATGGAGGCCAGCCACTCAATAGAGGTCTGTCTTAAATTAGCATCACAGCATAATGTTTAGCAGAAACATCACTTTATTTTGAGACAACCAGGTGAAGGGAGCAGCAGCATTACTGGTCCACAATCCGTTGTCACCTTTTTTTAGACTGTATTATTTTTCCTTCATCATATAATTTCTTGAAATAAAGCCAAACTAAGTGTATCAAGTGCTTGATGGCTGCGTAATAGAGGTGACGGAACGGGACGGGAGGTATTGGGACGGCCAAAAGGAGGAGAGTCAACTATAGTTCAGTACAACCTGTTCCTACCTCAGTGATCTACATGTATAAGTACGGCAATGACTTGTGTACTTCCGCTCTGATATAACATGTTTATAGTAGCCTTATTTGTAGCCTTTATTTACTATAAATAAATAAATAAATAAATAAATAAATAAATAAATAAATAAATAAATAACTAATCATAGCAGTGCTTTTAGAAAAATTTAAAGAAGCCCATAGCGTTTTTAACATGTAATATTAAGGTTGCCCAGCATATCATTTTGATGACAAAACTCTGATATCTTAGTTGCCCGAGCGAGAGCAGGCCTATAGACCCCTTCACGGTTGTAATGGAATACAAAATCAACTAATCCTTGCTTATTGAATGTATTTGTCACTTTCCCCTTGACAAATGTAACTTAAAGAAGCTACACACTAAATCCGGAGTGTATAGCAGTCCATTGTTGCATTTTAGTTAAGTTGAGTTCTTCCATACATTTTCTGTTATCTGACAACACAAAAATTACACATAATGTATGAAAGAAGTCAAATTTTTCTAAAAAGTGACAAAGGACTGCTTTGCTCTCCACATTTAGTGTATAATTTCGTTAAGTTCATTAGTTAAAGTTTGCAAAAAGAAAGTGGCGAATATATTCAATTAGGAAGAATTAGTTGACTTTGAATTCCCATACAAACTTTTCACTTCCCAGCCATCTTGTCCAGGTTACTTAGCATGCCCTCACCACGGTGAAGAGGTCTAAGTAAGTTGCCAGGGGTCACTGAGCACTGCTAGAGCACAGCCCTGCTACCTTTTACAATATATTTCAAAGCCTTCTGATGGGTTGGCCTCCCAGAAGCAAGGAAACAGCAATTTATTAACACATCAACACCGACCTAGCGGCTGGGCGGCCTGTGAGATATCGTCCAGAAGGATCTGGGGCTGAGGTCAAAACTAAGCACCAGGCCTTGTCATTTACTAAATCTAATATGGCGGATAAAATAGTCCGTGTTTGTATTCGTCTTGGTATTGGAGGATTATTTGTGATAAATGCTTCTGGGGAGTTGTTTCCCCATCAGGCTTGTAAGCAAGTTAACGCTCTAAAAGATGAAAATGGCATCCTCGTAGACGTTCCTGAGACATGCCGCGAACAGTTTAAAGAAGTAGCCGTGAAACTAGGTTTGAAGAACAGTGCACAGAAAGTGACCTTATTTGTGAATGAAGGTTTTCATGCTGTGTCTGCCGGTTCGACATGGTTTCCTGAGGGAGCAGTGATAGGTTTGCCAAGGTGGTATTTGTATCAAACTAAAGAAGATGTTGCAACTTCCGGTCTGAAATTCCAGGGAAGAAATATCCAGTGGGATTCAGAATTCGGAGAAACTGTGAAATTTTGTTATGTTCCAACGAAAGATATGATTGGTTTCACCATTGGCCACGAACTAGCTCACATCCAACGCTTAGAATTCAAAATGTTTGATATTTTTGTTTCGCCTTTCTGGTTGTTTCTGACATATAAAATGATCCGTTTTGTCCATTATAGAACTTTTAAAAAGCAAGCCATGTGGAACTTACTTCTTAATCTAAGCGTTTGTGGAGTCAACTACTTTGCTTACAGACTTGTGAATCGAAAGGTACAACACTTTAGTGAATTCAATGCAGACAAAATTTCTGCTGAGTGCACTCCACAGATAGCTAAAGGTGGAGTAGACTTTTTCACAAGAAGACTGAAACTAAATCTTGTCCAGCGAAGTTTGCTTGGAGGAGAAGGTGAAGACTTTTTTACAGAAGAGGGCAATGAAGTGAAATCCTACACACATCCACGGTTGACTGACAGACTGGATAAAGTAAAATTCATCCTTAGTAGATCTGACTTCCAACTCGACTGGCGTTAGGTAAGAAGATAGGCTAGTTGATAGTTACATATTACACTCAATGGTGATGTTTACTTTTGATAATGATTTTGTGCCATTGGGACGGTAAATAAAAGGTTAATTTAAAGGTGGGTGAAAAGGTGAGGGTTTAAGATTTGATGAGGGGTGTCCCATTTAAAAAGACATTTACTAACTACCTTCCTAGCCAGTGTCCAGAGACAGGTTTGAGAAGGAAACTACAGATAACAGTTGATATTTTCCTAAGGTCTCATGTAATCTGAACTTGCATGTAGTAAAAGACAATATAGTGTGAACAATACAGCTGTTGGTCTACTGTAAAACAGGATCACAAAAATTTCTGCTGAACGGAGTTTAACACAGGTTTTAAAAGTTTGGAAGTCCCAGTTGCACCTTGGCACCAAAATTTGCACAGAGGCAAAATACCCTACATCACCTCAGATGGAGCTAAGGAAAAGCTAAGCATGCTTTTTTATCAGTCAAGCCAGCTTTCTTTCTTAACTGCACCTTCAGAATTACCTCTTGTTGTTGTTTTCTAAAGCAATTTAAGCTCTATTCCAGTGGCTGAAATTAGGCAGCAACTGGCTCTTAGTTATAGCCTCCAGCCCACACAGATGTTCTTGGGGCTTTACCACATGTAAATGATTATTGATTAATAATTATTTTCATTAAAATTGAATTATTTTTGAGGTGACACCTTGTTAGTTTGGAAGTTTAATATGCACTGTCTACAAAAGGTTTCATTAGTTAAAGCCATATTATAACTATTAGCATATAGGAAAAATGGTAGCTGTCAAACTATGTCTAATGTGATTCACTCAAGAGTGGAAGAAATCCCATGTCCTTGGAGAATTTTTTGCATTAATTGCTGTGGGATCTATGGGAAACATTTGATGTCCTTTTCTATTAGCTATAGCCTCCCACGGAAATGTTCCTAGGGGTTCGTCACGCACTGTGGGAGAGGAATGATTGCGTGACGAACCCGTAAGAAAGTCTGCATGGGAGGCTATATTAGCTAATTATTGGCTTCTAATCATGCTCAGCTGTCATGTCAATCACAAACACAGCTGTTTGTTGATAAGAAATTACCTACTTTGTAAATAAGACATGCTTAGGGGCTGGCAGTGTATTCTCTTGAGGAGATATAAGCAGAGAAAGGCCACAAGGCTGTCAGGGGCACCCAATGTCAATTTTCGGAAAATATCTGTCCGGAAGACAATTCAAGATCTAGAATTTTCGGAACATTTTTTGTGAAATTTCTTGCTTGCCTACCTCTCCTAGGATTTTTGAACATCTGGAAAATGGTATAATTGCTCATTTTTAACGGATTTTTACCCTAAGAAGGTCACCTAGAATTTTCGGAAGCCTTTTTCCTGGCTGAAATTTTTGAAAAGGTAAGTTTTGATCCCTATAATTTTCTGATCACTAGACTTTCAGCTAGGAAATTCTAACAGATGAAAAATTTTTGGGGGATAAAAAAATATGCCTATATCTACCATTTAAATACTAAAATACGTTTAACAATTCCATGTTTAAGTGGTTTTGAACTATATTCTCGTTGGGTCCCCCTGGGCTGTGTGCTTTAACTTTATTGAATTTGCCACAGTGACAGGGGATGAAACAGGACTTACATCCCAATTGCTTTTGAAAGGGTATACCACACCTCCATGGTCTATGCCCACTACTCTTTACAAACAGCAGTGTGGGTTCTATACACTTTTCCCTTTGGCTTTGATATGTAAATAAAGAGATGTAAACTTATTTATTTATTTATTATTTATTTTATTTTATTTTTTTGCCACACAATAATTACAAAAAATATAGGAGAAGAAGAAAAAAAAAAGTGGCGAGGAGACCTAACAGAAACTATAGGAGCTTATGAGAGGTTAGGCCTCCTCGAACTATGAGATAGAGCTGTTTCACATCAATTGAAGAAAAGAAGGGGGAAAGTCGAAGATGGAAAGACTTGTGAACTGTTTTCATACTTACTCAATAATTTAATCTTCAGTTTTTTCTTAAAAGAGGAGAAGGATTGAAAGTTGATGACCTTGTTGTCAAGTGAATTAAAAAACTTAGGCCCTTGAAAAAAGGGTGAGAACTTCTTCGTAACTTAAGTTACCTGCGTTATTGTATCTAATTTTCTATTTCTTTTATTGCTCTTTCTTGACTGCAAAACATTGGTCAGTCAAGGTATTCATCTCAAATTAAAATTTACAATATTCGTGACGTTGTTAAGACTGTCAAGGGAAGCCCCCAATAGGTGTTATTAAAAACCATTTAAACATGGAATTTATAATCAACCAATCAAAATCACTATTCACCTCCTAAGCGAGGCAGAAGCTAATTTCTTGGGTTTTTAAAAAATACAGACAGGTGCATATAACGCTAAAGACGATTTTTTTTACACTTTTATCAACAGGAAATCGAGAAAAAATGCATTAGTAAAACGAACTGGAGTTTATCATAAAATGCCAATAATTTATTCCATGGTTAGAATTGCGCTACATTTAAAGTGAACACATTCAACGAATTTGTTTGGAGTATACACTCTAAGGTTAAGCTTCTACAATCTAAAATACATTTTGCCAAGTCGACCAACCTCAGGAGAAAGCTATTTTCCTTTTAGGGCTCTTTTAATATCACGCTTAAAGAAAGCGTATGCCAAAGGGTTTATTGCAGAGTTCAGAACTATCATAGGTATTTTGTACGCAAAGTCACTTTTACACGAAAGGTGTAGTTGAGTTGTATGGTTTCCTAAAACTTTAATTTGAAGAAAGCTGCATCGCAAGTAAGTTGCGAAACAAGCTAGAGCGAAGCCTACCACAACTGCCGACATTACAACTGCTGATTTGTCATATGCGTTGACTATCAAACCTCGGTGGTTGAAACGTAACTGTTTTGCTAAGATGGCTGATGATCGAGTTTGCTTGTATACAACTGTTAACATGGAAATAAAACAGAAGCTTAACATGCAGATGAAGAAAATCTCGAGGATCGCAAACTGTACGGCTAAGAGCATCGAACATATCGAAAATGGTAAATATAAAGTCATGAAAAGAGACCAAATTTCAAGACCAAGAGGAATCACCCAAGAAATAAATGTTAGTTGGGTTACTCGTCGCGCGGTCATGAAGGTGACGTATTTCAGTGGCTTTACAATAGCCATATACCGATCTAGTACCAGGCTGCACAGGTTCATTATAGAGGCGTACTGAAAGAGCCACCTTATAAATTCCACCCAGGACGCATAGGTTCGAGGCCAATTGCAACCACCTCTGATGTGACAGACGAACAGTGAAGGAACAACGAACGCCCCAACACAGAAATCTGCCACCGCAAGTGAAACGATGAACGCGTTGGTTTTGGTGCGAAGCCGACGCCGACTGCCCACAAGAAGTACGGTGAAACCATTTCCAGCCATCGTCAGAATGGACAGAATCCAGCCAAGAATCCAAAACCAAGTTCCCATTTTATATTCGGTACAGAGCGTTAGCTGGGCGGTCAAGTTTATGTCTTTGAAAGAAACCGGTTTGGTTATTTTATAAACATCTGGTAACGTTTGCCCCTTATCTGAAGAACATGATATATCAATCAATCAATTAATCATTTATTTTAACACGTTACGTCAAAGAGCTAAAAAACTCGTTCAAAATACGAACGTATATAAATAAAATCTATAATAATTACGGCTATGTTATAATATTATTCAATTTCAAAAACAACTCAATAAATATATACATATAAAAAACTTGGTAATTAAAACATAAAATATAAAAAGCTAAAACCGACTAAAAAGCCACATACTAAAAACGTGACTAGGAAAACTATAATACTCGTTCTAAATAGCTAGCTGCAATCGTGCACTTTACTGCTGAAGTCATTAGCATCACTTGAAAGACGCACTTGAGAAGGCAAGCTTTTCCATAACATAGTTAATAAATAAGTGAAAGAATTCTTCGTAAATTTAAGATTAAAGTTAGGTAATTCCAAATTCAAGCCCTCGCCTCTTAGCCTATACGGTGTATGCCTGTATTTAAAAAGGCTTCCAATATAAGTAGGTCCTGTACCATTTAAGCATTCAAAAAGAACAAGTATTAACGCCTGGGGTAAGCGCCTACAATATAAGGATGTCATATATCGTACGTCAATTTGTTATTGCTACGTTGATTGCAGGACAGCAAAAGCGTTTAGACCAATAAGAAAGGTCGTTTTCAACTACGTTCTTACTTACACGTAGTGAAACTTCCGCTCAACTCAACTAAAAACAATTTTCTGGAGACTTAAGGCTCCTATTATCAAATGCAATAAGACGCTCTGTCGCTCTGTCTTATTTTGGCTTGATTCATCTGTAACAACCGATATTAATTGTAGTAATCAAAAAACTAATAAATAGAGCGAATTAAACTTTGTTGGATGTCAACAAATAAATCAACCTTTAATAAGCAAAGTGTGGAAATTCCCTTCCTTTTTTGGCTTCAGACGTTATTAGATGGCATACAATCAATAAAACAATTTATATAAACATTAATGAAATACCAGGTGAGCTTTCGCGCGAAACCTTGATATCTTCACATGTGAAAATAACATGTTATCTTCACATGCGAAAATATCAGCGTCGCTATGGCTTCATAATAAATCGCGCCTTTCACACCAAAAAACTATAAAAAGTGAAATGGTTTGGTAGTTCATTGGTGTTTATATAATAAGCGTAAGCCAGAGGATTTATGGCCGAGTTTAGAACAAACAATGGTTTATTATATTTGAAGCCATTATTACACGAACGGTGAGTTGTATGGTTTCCCCAAATCTGAACAAACGCACATTGCAAGTAAATTGCGCAACAAGCTAGAGCATGCAGCTCAAGAAAATCTCGAGGAGCGCAAAGCATATCCTTACGACTATTCTACATGAAGAAAATGTTAGATACAAAACCATGAAAAGAGCAAAAATTACAAGACAAAGAGGGATAACCGAAGAAATTGATGTAAGTTGACACATCACGCAGTCATGATGGCGACTTTTTTTAGTGGCTTCACAACAGCCATATACCGATCTAGTACGAGGCTGCACAAGTTCGTTATAGAGGCGTACGCAAAGAGTTACCTTATAAAATCCACACAGGACGCATAGGGTCGAGGCCAGTTGCAAAGAGAAGAACAAGTGAACAGTGAAGGAACAACGAACGCCCCGACACAGAAATCCGCCACTGAAAGTGAAACGATGAGGGCGTTGGTTTTGGTGCGAAGCTGTCGTTGACAGCTCACCAGAAGCACAATGAATCCATTTCCAGTTATCGTCAGAATGGACAGAATTCAGCCAAGAATCCAAAACCACGATTCCATTTTATTATCGGTACAGATCTTTAGCTGAAAGTAGTACCAGGTGCGGATCCACACCGGTTTCCACCGTTTTACGGAAATCGGTCACACTTTTCATGTTAAATATATTTTTAAAAATAAAAACACTTTCCAAGTTGAAATCTGGCCAATATCCCATCTGAATGACTCGGAAACCCAGGAAAGGGGACTTTAAGGAGTAAAAATCCAAATAATTTCTTGGGGAGCCAGCCCCTGGACTCCGCTAATAAAAGCTTGCGCCTTCAACGCTCGTTTAGGAAATCGGTCAGTATTTATCATAGATCCGCGCCTGAGTACGATGAGTTCCTTGAAAGAAACGTATGACAACTTTAATCTATTAACATCTGGCAACAATTGCGGCGTCTTCAGCTTCTTATCATATGAGCATAATAAGCGTATACATCAATTTATGATTGCTAAGTTGAGACCAATTAGAAGGTTGTTTTCAAGATGTTGTTCTTGAAATTTAAATGAAGCTCTTAGCTCAACGAAAGACCATTTTGTGGAGACTCAGTGTCGCTCCCCTTGGCAATTAACGCTCCGGCATCCTTTTCTATTTTATAATGGACCACTCGTTGATAATTCTTGTATCATATAATTCTTAATTCTTATATAATAATTCTTATATTAATTGAAGAAAAAAACGAACAAAATAAGCGATTAAATTTCTGTTGATGACAAAAAATTCAATCAACTTTTATGCAAAGCATGGAATTTCGAATCCGCTTACTATTCTGGCTGGTGACGACATTTAAATGATATCAGTAGGAACTAATTTTGTTTAGATTATTGATAATGCAGGGAAATCATGTGAACTTTATGAATTCTGTATTAGGAAAAAAAGGTAAAGGTGGCTTTTCTTTTCTCGAAGGAGAAAACTCACTAATGAAATGAGCGAATAACTTTTGTTGATGACAACAAGTCACTCAACGTTTATGCAAAGCAATGAAATCGAAATCCTCTTTCCCTTTCGGCTGGTAACGTCATAACAGAATTATATTTCCACTAGTGATAGTACTACACAGAAAGCGAATGTACTGAATTCTGTATTTGAAGGAAGAGAACTAAACTAGATAAAGCTGGCTTATCTGATATCTTGTTGTTTGTTTCATTACTGTTAGGCGATTGGGAAGGGATCAAGATATCTTAAAAAACTAATTCCTAAACCTGACTACCGATATGAATAGGATTTTTAGTGATTCGTCTATGTCACAATGGCACAACTTAGTCTTATGTTATTTGAGTTCCAGTCGAATCAAACGTAGAAACACTCTTTTTTCTAACAGTTAAAATGGTCTAAAACGGAACATGAAATGTATTTACTATCACGTGCAATTTCTTTTTAGTTTCCGATTCATATCAGCACCACATAAGTCTGTTTTCCTAGTGACTTATGTCAGTGGTAATATTATGATAATTATCCTTCCGAAGGTTCTTCTCTTCAGACAATATTTACACATCAGTCTTTTTATCTCTTTGTTTACGTCCCTTTGTAATGCACCTATCAATGTAAATCCCGTGGGGGGGAGTGCGGGCAAGGGGAGGGGATTTGATGCCTGGGGTATCCCCGCTGTCGGGCTTTTGATCGTGTGAAGCGACCCCGGGGTCGGGACATTTGACTTTGACCGACAGAAGCCTGGTATCAATTCGGAAGCAGTTACCAAGTCCGTCCCTCGAGGCTTCCTGAAAGTCACGTTGTTGGAGAAAGGTATGAAGTTTTCATTTGTTTTAATCGCCATAATCCGATACTTTAAACTGTCATCTAAACAGATAATGTCTATTTTGAGGAAGTTTTTATCTTCAAGTTCCCATCTGATTGTAAAACTCGATTGGAATCGAATTCCACCGTGAAAGTCAGAGGATTTTTTATGGGTCACTGATCCGACCTGTTCCGACATGTTGAGCAGATGTTATAAAAGCATTTTACGTTTTATTAATACTATATAGCACGGTCAATCTTCCTGGAGTGATTTTGTTGTTCAAGATAAGATATGCTAGAGGAGAGAGAAAATACTTAATTACAGCGAGTAGTTTAATGGAGCTTCCGTTAACCGTAAATAAAAGCAGTAACAACGTGTTTGAAATGTTCTTTTATTCGTTTTATATAGTATTATAGCATTGTTTGTTTAGATTTTTTCCCCTGGGGTGGGGGCTTTTTTGACACTTTTGATTGACCTTTCGTTTCCCACCCTGGGGAATTTGATCGAAAAATTTTAAAATTTGTCAAATCCCCACCCCTTGCCCGCACTCCCCCCCCCCCCCCACGGGGTTTACATTGATAGGTGCATAAAAGGCATAAGCCGCTGGGTTAATGGCATCGTTTAAAAACCAACATCGGTATAGGAGTCGTCTTGTTATTGATTCTATGTGGAAAAGATTAACTAATACTACATCGTAAATATATTCCACAGTAAATTAGAAAAAATCCCGCGACAATCTGGCGCCATCTTTGCGAATGCCGATTTGTCGTGCTTGTTAATTGTCAATTCTCTCAGCTGTTTTGCCACCATTCCTACTGATTGGTGTTGTTCGTACACAACAATTGCTATTTAGAAAATAGCTCAAATAGGATAGGTAACAGGCTTACTACTTACTTGAACTTATGGCGCCAGTGAATGTGATTACAGAAGTACGAGAGTCGTCTCAAGGCAAAAAGAGATCGCCTAAGAAAAAAAATATCATGTGAAAAACGCGACGACCTGCTGTCATGCAAGTTGAATATTTCAAAGGCTTCGCAAAGGCGATGTACCTATCCGATACCAAACTACAAAAGTTCGTCAGAGAGGCGTAGCTAAACAGCAGTCTTATAAAAAATTGCCCCTAAATATCCCCACAGGAACCTAATTTAACATCGTATACGAACATTTTGGGAATAACTCCCCAATTTATAAACCAGTTCGTTTTGATGCGGAGCTATAGTCTGGCTGTAGTTGAAGGGCTGTTGTACAGAAACTTTGGACCCGTCCGGTGTGCCTCGCGCGTGCTCTCTCTACTTGCTTCAATTGATCGTGTAGCTAGATCTGCAGGGTTTATATTGGTACGGCAACGTACTTCCATTGATGTGGAGCTGACGAGCTACAAATGCGTTCCACGGGGTTGCTAACATATACATATCATCGACGGGATTCATTTGTGATGTAACCTAGTATGAATTCGCGGCTGTCCGAGTCGTAGGTCACCGAATCCGGTTTCTGTTCGAGTTCTTTGTGGACAAGCTCAGTCATCTCAACCCCCAGAACGGCTGCCCAAAGTTCTAAGCGAGGTATTGTTGTAGCATGGGCTGCTGTCAACTTGGCTTTTCCGAGCCCAAATGTTACTTGAACCTCGCTGGTGTTGTTGACAATTCTTAGGTATGGTACTGCGCTGCTTGCCATTTCGGAGGCATCGCAGAATGTATGCATTTCCATGCGAGCGGAACATTTTCACGCCTCTGTACCGTAAGACCGGTGAAACTTGATATCTTCTAGAGCTCGAAGAGAATGACACTCAGTATTCTTTCCATTCAGCCTCCTGTTTTGCAAGTAGAGGGTAGTTCAAGGAATTCGGGTGCGAGGCGCTAAATTCCGTACTCAGTGATCTGAGTACGGAAATGATGACTGGCGCTGCAAGGCCCAGGGATCAGAGAGGCTGTTGGTAACCGACACAACTCCTTGTCGTGTAAATGGTTTTCTTCTAGCATCACTTAGAAGCTGAAAGAATCAGACTTTAAGTCCCTGTACACTCCTAATGATTGCTGCATGGGAACTGGGCATTTGTTGAAGTCTAGGTTGCATGGAGGCGACTTGCATGATCGTCAGGTGGGAAGGCTTTCATTACTTCAGCGTGACTTGGGGCAATTTTGGGATGGCGAAGGTTTGCAGTGGCTAGCATGGCTTGAATGCGACGTAGCAAATCTATTGCCGTGGTTGAATCCGGAGTGGAATGGAGGCCATCGTCTACGTAAAAAAATTATTTACGAACGACTTTGTGTCTGAACCGAGCTTGGCATCTCCCACCTCAAAAGTCTTACGTAGGGCGTGGTTAGCTACTGCCGTGGTGACGAAGTGTTCCCGAAGATATGGACTTTCATTCTGTACTCCGTTATCTAGCCTGAGTATCAGGCCTTCCTATGGGGAGGGGGGAGGGGGAGAAGAGATCTTTCCCCTTTTCCCCAGAAACGCCTGATACTCAGGCTATCCGTTATCACGCCGTTTGGGTCTTTATCCTTGTATCACAGAAACCGTAGAAAGTCTCTGTATTCCTCCTTGAGTGAACATTTGCTCAATGTCGGCTACCAAAAACGTAACAGCACCCCAAGAAGGTTGTTAGTGAGGTCAGGACCCGACAACAACAGCTTGTTAGGAGACACCCCGTTAGATTCGGCAGCTACATCGAAGACTACATGTATTTTGTCCTTCTTTTTAGGGTGATATAAGCCGAAGTGAGGCAGGTACCATCAAAGTTTCTCTGGTCTCAGATTTTCCTCCGGAAGGTTTTCAGCATGATCGGGATCGAAAATCTTCTGCATGAAAGTAAAATACTGTTTCTTCATTACTGGGTTTTTATCTAGGGTTCGACGTGTAGACTTAGGGCGTTTCATAGCATTCGCTCGGCTACTGGGAAGATCCGCTTGACTTCCTGTCGGAAGAGCAGGGGAGCTTCCCAGCTTCTGTTTTCATTCTTTTTCATACCATCCTCTATGATCTGATCTGATCTAGGCCACAGTCTCCTCAAAGGAAAACTTTATGCAGACGGTTTCACTCATCCAAAGTTACTGGACAGCTTAAGGGAAGTGGAAGTTACTGTGGATCAGATGATGAAAGGTGCTTTATATTAATCAAAGGGTGCCAGAGGCTAAGTTGTGGATCATTAATTACTGTATTTTAGAAATAAAAGCTGATAATGAACCTGCAATTAGTCTAGCGGTATATTTTAAGTCTGTCTAAAAATGAAAATGGGGCTTTAGGAGAAAAAAAAAGTCTCCAACGGTGAGAGTCGAATCCCGGACTTCCGACGTGTAAGGTCAAGGTGCTGCAACGTGTCATCTATTGCGCCACGACAACCAATATTGATTACCCTCGTTAAATTAATCATCTTTAACACTTTTGCCCATGAAATTCTGCCGGTCGACGCTGTTTGAAGCCGGTAGAGCTTTATTTATGGAGAATTGTAAGATAAATTTGAGAACAACAAGCATGGTTTTGACAGTTAAAGCCGTATTGAAGACCATATGGCGGACACGTGTCTCGCAAAATGGTTGCGAAGTCTCTTGCAGCTTGCGATTCCTGGCAATTAAATGAGGAGAATCAATTATGATTCAACAACAGTAAACATTTCCGTTTTTATTGAACAAAGAAACATTTCATTTGAGAATGATATATTTCACTCAAAACCATGAGATTGGGAGTGTACGTTGTCCTGAGAAAAGTTAAAAAATCGTGAGATTCAGGGCAGAATCGTGAGCTTGGACCAGCAATTGGGAGTCGAAGAGCAATTTTTTATTGCTGATCTTCCCGGCATCATGTTTATTACCTGGACGAGTGACTGTGGTCCTGTGACTCCTGTGAAATGTACAAAATCAGCACATCGTGGAACGGGAACGATCTATGACAGTTGCCGTTTTGATATCGGGCGCTTTCGTGCGGAGCCGACTGATTTACGAAAGGTGTCTACATCTGAGTGACACATTCGCGTATCGCAGTGCCCACAGTAACTTGTTCCTTACGCTACGCGTAATCCACAAGGTAAAAACTGTATAGATCAATGAATTCATAAATATATTAAAGAGTACTAAACTTACCTTTTCTAATAAGCCAACCCCACCCCCCACCCCCTTCCAGGCTTCCCCAAAAAAGTTAACCCATTTACCGCTAGACGAGTGGTTTTCTTGTAACTGATGTGCTATAAGGAGCTAAAACTTACCATAAAGCCGTTTATAGGTCGTACACTTTGCAGCCTTCTGATCCAGATGCAAAGTATTTATGTAGTTTGTGAAGTTCGGGCATACGCAGAAAGCATAATTTCTAGATAGTTTTTTTAGTTCAGTTGACTCTAGTGTTTTGCATTATGGCTCTTGCATGAAGAAAAAAATGCTTTGAGAGATCCTTTGTTGACAAAATAAAGTAGTGCATTCAAAATCATTTCTTTTATATTCTAACTTGTTTGATTTAATTGCTTTTCAGAGAATGATAAACAGTATCAAGTTAACTGAGTGGCGGCATGGATTATTTTTCACAAGAAAAGGATGCATTGTCCTAGAGGATTTTTATTGTTAAGATAAATGTTGGCAAAAGTTCTAATTTCCTTCCCCATAGTTAAATAGAAATTGCCAACTTACTTCCAGCTTTGACAAAAACAATCTGTCTGTCTCTTTGGCTACAGCATATAAAATTTACTGGCAATTTAAAACCTGTAAGTGCATTATACACTGTAGCTGGGTAAGGGCAGTGTTCATCAGCAGCCATATCAGGGAACCATTTACCTGCTTGCAGCCGCATTTTTCAGAATTTTGCTGACCCACTGCTGATAGGTTGGGTGATCCCTAGCGTCCATCAAAGTTGTAATCTAACCCCAGTTAGATACTTCAGTAAAGCAGCACCAATATCTTCGTTCTGGGCCCCAAAGGGACTCAGCAAATTACTGGAAATGTGTTTTGCTTTGTCTTCAAACTGATTGGCAAATTGACGGTGGCAATTTTGTAACAGGCTAATCATGACACATACTCAAATCCTGGTACACAGAGGGAGCCCCAGAGCGACGATTTTGGCGCTGTTTCAGAGACAGACTTAATCAGAGGTTTAGTTTCATCCATGGTGCTGGCTAGGTGATCCCGGGTTATAAAAAGTTGAAAAAAGACTAAAAATCAGAGCACTCATAGTGCTAACATGATCTGAAGGCTTCTAAGGGTCGATGGTGCTTGGGACATACAGTACTTTTATTTTGTTTCTGTGTCTACAGTTGAACCTTCATTAAGCAGCCACCCTCGGGGTGTGAAGTGCCCACTTAATGGAGGCTGGCTACTCAGTGGAGGCCCGTCTTAAATTAGCATCACAGCATAATCTTTAGCAGAAACGTCACTTTATTTTGAAACAACTACACAAAAGGAGCAGCATTACTGGTCCACAATCCGTTGTCACCTATTTTGGACTGAATCCGCCGTGCGGAAAAGATGGCCGCTGCATATTTTACCACAATTCCTTTCGAACCTAACACGGCCAATTACACATAAAGTCATATATATATATATTTTTGGTTGGGGAAGGGGGGGGGGGGGGGGGATTCGTTTCTGTAATAGCAGCATTGCCTATCCTAGGTTTGAAGTTTATAAAACTTTTCTGTGCATTTTTATGGGCAATTTTATGGTTTTCATGCGCTAAGAACTGTGGGTAAATGAACCAGTCGCCATCTTTTTAGGTACGGTGGATTATTTTCCCTTTATCATATTCTTGAAATAAAGCCAGACTAAGTGTATCAAGTGCTTGATGGCTGCGTAATAGAGGTGACAACAGTGGGAGAACTCTTGTTGGGACAGCCAAAAGGAGGAGGTTCAACTAGCAGTACAACCTGTTCCTGGCTGATCTACACGTATAAGTACGGCAATGACTTGTGTACTTCTGCTCTGATATAACATGTTTATTAGCTTTTATTTACTATAAATAAATAAATAAACAAACAAATAAAGAAATAGTCTCAGCAGTGCTTTTAGAAAAATTGATGGACGCCCAGTGTTTTTAACCTGTAACATTAAGGTTGCCCAGCATATCATTTTGATGACAAAACTATGATATCTTAGTTGCCCAAGCGAGAGCAGGCCCATAGACCCCTTCATGGTTGTAACGGCATGATGGGTAATCAGGACAAGATAGTGGGAAAATCAAAAGTTTGTTTCGGAATACAAAATCAACTAATCCTTGCTTATTGAATATATTTGTCACTTTCCCCTTGAAAAATGTAACTTAAAGAAACTACACACTAAATCTGGAGTGTACAGCAGTCCTTTGTTGTGTTGTAGTAAAGTTGAGTTCTTCCATACATTTTCTGTTATCCGACGACACGAAAAAGCGACAAAGGACTGCTTTGCTCTCCACATCTAGTGTATAGTTTCTTTAAGTTCATTAGTTAAAGTTTGCAAAGAGAATGTGACGAATATATTCAATTAGGAAAAATTAGCTGACTTTGAATTCCCATACAAACTTTTGACTTCGTAGCCATCTTGTCCAGGTTACCCAGCATGCCCTCACCACCATGAAGAGGTCTAAGTCGATGCCAGAGGCCACTGAGCACTGCTAGAGCACAGCCTTCTGATGAGTTGGCCTCCCAGAAGCAAGGAAACAGCCATTTATTAAGACAGCAATACCGACCTAATGACTGGGCGGCTTGTGAGATATCGTCCAGAAGGATCTGGGGCTGAGGTCAAAACTAAGCACCAGGCCTTGTCATTTACTAAATCTAATATGGCGGATAAAATAGTCCGTGTTTGTATTCGTCTTGGTATTGGAGGATTATTTGTGATAAATGCTTCTGGGGAGTTATTTCCCCATCAGGCTTGTAAGCAAGTTAACGCTCTAAAAGATGAAAATGGCATCCTCGTAGATGTTCCTGAGACATGCCGCCAGGGGCACCCAACGGCAATTTTCGGGAAAATATCTGTTCGGAAGACGATTTGAGATCTAGAATTTTCGGAGCATTTGTTGTAAAATTTCTTGCTTGCCTACCTCTCCTAGGATTTTCGAACATCTACAAAATGGTATAATTACCCATTTTTAACGGATTTTGACCCTAAAAAAGGCCTCCTAGAATTTTCGGGAGCCTTTTCCTGGCTGAAATTTTCGAGAAGGTAAGTTTTTATCCCTATAATTTTCGGATCACTAGACTTTCAGCTAGGAAATCCGAAAAGATGAAAAGTTTTAAGGGGATAAAAGTATGTCTATATCTACCGTTTGAATACTAAAATACGTTCAACAATGCTATGTTAAGTGGTTTTGAACTATATCCTCGTTGGGTACCCCTGATGCCGCGAACAGTTTAAAGAAGTAGCCGTGAAACTAGGTTTGAAGAACAGTGCACAGAAAGTGACCTAATTTGTGAATGAAGGTTTTCATGCTGTGTCTGCTCGTAGATGTTCCTGAGACATGCCGCGAACAGTTTAAAGAGGTAGCCGTGAAACTAGGTTTGAAGAACAGTGCACAGAAAGTGACCTTATTTGTGAATGAAGGTTTTCATGCTGTGTCTGCCGGTTCGACATGGTTTCCTGCGGGAGCAGTGATAGGTTTGCCAAGGTGGTATTTCAAACTGAAGAAGAAGTTGCAACTTCCGGTCTGAAATTCCAAGGAAGAAATATCCAGTGGGATTCAGAATTCGGAGAAACTGTGAAATTTTGTTATGTTCCAACGAAAGATATGATCGCTTTCACTATTGGTCACGAACTAGCACACATCCAACGGTTAGACTTCAAAATGTTTGATATTTTTGCCTCGCCTTTCTGGTTGTTTCTGACATATAAAATGGTCAGTTTTCTCCATTACAGAACATTTAAAAAGAAAGCCATGTGGAACTTACTACTTAATCTAAGCGTTTGTGGAGTCAACTACTTTGCTTACAGACTTGTGAATCGAAAGGTACAACACTTAAGTGAATTTAATGCGGACAAAATGTCTGCTGAGTACGATCCACAGATAGCCAAGGGTAGAGTAGACTTTTTCACAAGAAGGCTGAAACTAAATCTTGTCCAGCGAAGTTTCTTGGAGAAGAGGAGGAAGAATTTTTTACAGAAGAGGGCAATAAAGTGAAATCCTACACACATCCATGGTTGACTGACAGACTGGATAAAGTAAAATTCATCCTTAGTAGATCTGACTTCCAACTGGACTTGCGTTAGGTAAGAAGATAGGCTGGTTGATAGTTACATATTACACTCAATGGTGACGTTTACTTTTGATAATGATTTTGTGCCATTTGGACAGTAAATAAAAGGTTAATTTAAAGGTGGGTGAAAAAGTGAGGGTTTAGAATTTGATGAGGGGTGTCCCATTTAAAAAGACATTTACTAACTACCTTCCTAGCCAGTGTCCAGAAACAGGTTTGAGAAGGAAACTGCAGATAACAGTTGATATTTCCCTAAGGTCTCATGTAATCTGAACTTGCATACTTGCATGTACTAAAAGATAATACAGTGCAAACATTACATTTGTTGCTCTACTGTAAAATAGGGTCACAAAAAATTCTACTGAACAAAGTTTAACACAGGTTTTAAAAGTTTGGAAGTCCCAGTAGCACCTTGCCACTAAAATTTGCCCAGGGGCAAAATACCCTACATTACCTCAGATTGAGCTAAGGAAAAGCTAAGCATGGTTTTTTATCAGTCAAGCCAGCTTTCTTTCTTAACTGCACCTTCAGAATTACCTCTTGTTGTTGTTTTCTAAAGCAATTTAATCTCTATTCCAGTGGCTGAAATTAGCCAGCAACTGGCTCTTAGTTATAGCCTCCAGCCCACACAGATGTTCTCGGGGCTTTACCACATGTAAATGAAAACAATTATTATTTTTATTAAAATTGAATTAATTTTGAGGTGACACCTTGTTAGTTTGGAATTTTAATATGCACTGTCTACAAAAGGTTTCATTAGTTAAAGCCATATTATAACTATTAGCATATAGGAAAAATGGTAGCTGTCAAACTATGTCTAATGTGATTCACTGAAGAGTGGAAGAAATCCCATGTCCTTGGAGAATTTTTTGCATTAATTGCTGTGGGATCTATGGGAAACATTTAATGTCCTTTTCTATTAGCTATAGCCTCCCACGCAAACGTTCCTAGGGGTTCGTCACGCACTGTGGGAGAGGAATGATTGCGTGATGAACCTGTAAGAACGTCTGCATGGGAGGCTATGTTAGCTAATAATTGGCTTTTAATCATGCTCAGCTGTAATGTCAATCACAAACACAGCTGTTTGTTGATAAGAAATTACCTACCTTGTAAATAAGACGTGCTTAGGGGTTGGCGGCGCATTCTCTTGGAGTGACATAAGCAGAGAAAGACCACAAGGCTGTCAGGGGCACCCAACCTCAATTTTCGGAAAATATCTGTTCGGAAGACGATTTGAGATCTAGAATTTTCAGAACATTTTTTGTAAAATTTATTGCTTGCCTACCTCTCCTAAGATTTTTGAACATCTAAAAAATGGTATAATTGCTTATTTTTAATCGATTTGTACCCTAAGAAGGTCACCTAGAATTTTCGGGAGCCTTTTTTCTGACTGAAATTTTTGAAAAGGTAAGTTTTGATCCCTATAATTTTCTGATCACTAGACTTTCAGCTAGGAAATCCGAACAGATGAAAAATTTTTAGGGGATAAAAATATGCCTATATCTACCGTTTAAATACTAAAATACGTTTAACAATGCTATGTTTAAGTGGTTTTGAACTATATTCTCGTTGGGTCCCCCTGGGCTGTGTGCTTTAACTTTATTGAATTTGTCACAGTGACAGGGGATGAAACAGGACTTACATCCCAATTGCTTTTGAAAGGGTATACCACACCTCCATGGTCTATGCTCACTACTCTTTACAAACAGAAGTGTGGGTTCTATACACTTTTCCCTTTGGCTTTGACATTTAAATAAAGAGATGTAAACTTATTTATTTATTTATTATTTATTTTATTTTATTTTTTTGCCACACAATAATTACAAAAAATATAGGAAAAGAAGAAAAAAAAAAGTGGCGAGGAGACCTAACAGAAACTATAGGAGCTTATGAGAGGTTAGGCCTCCTCGAACTATGAGATAGAGCTGTTTCACATCAATTGAAGAAAAGAAGGGGGAAAGTCGAAGATGGAAAGACTTATGAACTGTTTTCATACTTACTCAATAATTTAATCTTCAGTTTTTTCTTAAAAGAGGAGAAGGATTGAAAGTTGATGACCTTGTTGTCAAGTGAATTAAAAAACTTAGGCCCTTGAAAAAAGGGTGAGAACTTCTTTGTAACTTAAGTTACCTGTGTTATTGTATCTAATTTTCTATTTCTTTTATTGCTCTTTCTTGACTGCAAAATATTGGTCAGTCAAGGTATTCATCTCAAATTAAAATTTACAATATTCGTGACGTTGTTGAGACTGTCAAGGGAAGCCCCCAATAGGTGTTTTTAAAAACCATTTAAACATGGAATTTATAATCAACCAATCAAAATCACTATTCACCTCCTAAGCGAGGCAGAAGCTAATTTCTTGGGTTTTAAAAAAATAGAGACAGGTGCATATAACGCTAAAGACGATTTTTTTTTACACTTGTATCAACAGGAAATCGAGAAAAAATGGATTAGTAAAACGAACAGGAGTTTATCGTAAAATGCCAATAATTTATTCCATGGTTAGAATTGCGCTACATTTAAAGTGAACACATTCAACGAATTTGTTTGGAGTATACACTCTAAGGTTAAGCTTTTACAATCTTAAATACATTTTGCCAAGTCGACCAACCTCAGGAGAAAGCTATTTTCCTTTTAGGGCCCTTTTAATATCACGCTTAAAGAAAGCGTATGCCAAAGGGTTTATTGCAGAGTTCAGAACTATCATAGGTATTTTGTACGCAAAGTCACTTTTACACGAAAGGTGTAGTTGAGTTGTATGGTTTCCTAAAACTTTAATTTGAAGAAAGCTACATCGCAAGTAAGTTGCGAAACAAGCTAGAGCGAAGCCTACCACAACTGCCAACATTACAACTGCTGATTTGTCATATGCGTTGATTATCAAACCTCGGTGGTTGAAACGTAACTGTTTTGCTAAGATGGCTGATGATCGAGTTTGCTTGTATACAACTGTTAACATGGAAATAAAACAGAAGCTTAACATGCAGATGAAGAAAATCTCGAGGATCGCAAACTGTACGGCTAAGAGCATCGAACATATCGAAAATGGTAAATATAAAGTCATGAAAAGAGACCAAATTTCAAGACCAAGAGGAATCACCCAAGAAATAAATGTTAGTTGGGTTACTCGTCGCGCAGTCATGAAGGTGACGTATTTCAGTGGCTTTACAACAGCCATATACCGATCTAGTACGAGGCTGCACAGGTTCATTATAGAGGCGTACTGAAAGAGCCACCTTATAAATTCCACCCAGGACGCATAGGTTTGAGGCCAATCGCAGCCACCTCTGATGTGACAGACGAACAGTGAAGGAACAACGAACGCCCCGACACAGAAATCCGCCACCGCAAGTGAAACGATGAACGCGTTGGTTTTGGTGCGAAGCCGACGCCGACTGCCCACAAGAAGTACGGTGAAACCATTTCCAGCCATCGTCAGAATGGACAGAATCCAGCCAAGAATCCAAAACCAAGTTCCCATTTTATATTCGATACAGAGCGTTAGCTGGGCGGTCAAGTTTATGTCTTTGAAAGAAACCGGTGTATTTATTTTATAAACATCTGGTAACGTTTGCCCCTTATCTGACGAACATGATATATCAATCAATCAATCAATCAATCAATCAATCAATCAATTAATCATTTATTTTAACACGTTACGTCAAAGAGCTAAAAAAACTCGTTCAAAATACGCACGTATATAAATAAAATCTACAATAATTACGGCTATGTTATAATATTATTCAGTTTTAAAAACAACTCAATAAATATATAGATATAAAAAACTTGGTAATTAAAACAAAATATAAAAAGCTAAAACCGACTAAAAAGCCACATACTAAAAACGTGACTAGGAAAACTATAATACTCGTTCAAATAGCTAGCTGCAATTGTGCACTTTACTGCTGAAGTCATTAGCATCACTTGAAAGACGCACTTGAGAAGGCAAGCTGTTCCATAACATAGTTAATAAATAAGTGAAAGAATTCTTCTTAAATTTAAGATTAAAGTTAGGTAATTCCAAATTCAAGCCCTCGCCTCTTAGCCCATACGGTGTTTGCCTGTATTTAAAAAGGCTTCCAATATAAGTAGGTCCTGTACCATTTAAGCATTAAAAAAGAACCAGTATTAACGCCTGGGGTAAGCGCCTACAATATAAGGATGTCATATATCGTACGTCAATTTATTATTGCTACGTTGATTGCAGGACAGCAAAAGCGTTTAGACCAATAAGAAAGGTCGTTTTCAACTACGTTCTTACTTACATTTAATGAAACTTCCGCTCAACTCAACTAAAAACAATTTTCTGGAGACTTAAGGCTCCTATTATCAAATGCAATAAGACGCTCTGTCGCTCTGTCTTATTTTGGCTTGATTCATCTGTAACAACCGATACTAATTGTAGTAATCAAAAAACTAATAAATATAGCGAATTAAGCTTTGCTGGATGTCAACAAATAAATCAACGTTTAATAAGCAAAGTGTGGAAATTCCCTTCCTTTTTTGGCTTCAGACGTCATTAGATGGCATACATTTAATAAAACAATTTATATAAACATTAATGAAATACCAGGTGAGCTTTCGCGCGAAACCTTGATATCTTCACATGTGAAAATAACATGTTATCTTCACATGTGAAAATATCACCGTTGCTATGGCTTCATAATAAATCGCGCCTTTCACACCAAAAAACTACAAAAAGTGAAATGGTTTGGTAGTTCATTGGTGTTTATATAATAAGCGTAAGCCAGAGGATTTATGGCCGAGTTTAGAACAAACAATGATATTTTATATTTGAAGCCATTTTTGCACGAACGGTGAGTTGTATGGTTTCCCCAAATCTGAACAAACGCACAACGCAAGTACATTGCGCAACAAGCTAGAGCATGCAGCTGAAGAAAATGTCGAGGAGCGCAGAGCATACCCTTACGACTATTCTACATAAAGAAAATGTTAGATACAAAACCATGAAAAGGGCAAAAATTACAAGACAAAGAGGGATAACCGAAGAAATTGATGTAAGTTGACGCATCGCGCAGTCATGATGGCGACTTTTTTTAGTGGCTTCACAACAGCCATATACTGATCAAGTGCTAAGCTGCACAAGTTCGTTATAGAGGCGTACGCAAAGAGCTACCTTATAAAATCCACCCAGGACGCATAGGGTCGAGGCCAGTTGCAGCCACCTCTAATGTGTCAAAAGAACAGTGAAGGAACAACGAACGCCCCAACACAGAAATTCGCCACTGAAAGTGAAACGATGAGAGCGTTGGTTTTGGTGCGAAGCTGTCGTTGACAGCTCACCAGAAGCACAATGAATCCATTTCCAGTTATCATCAGAATGGACAAAATTCAGCCAAGAATCCAAAACCACGATTCCATTTTATTATCGGTACAGATCTTTAGCTGAAAGTAGTACGTTGAGTTCCTTGAAAGAAACGTATGACAATTTTAATCTATTAACATCTGGCAACAATTGCGGCGTCTTCAGCTTCTTATCATACGAGCATAAAAGGGGGAAAAGGCCAATTTATGATTGCTAAGTTGAGACCAATTAGAAGGTTGTTTTCAAGATATTGTTCTTGAAATTTAAATGAAGCTCTTAGCTCAACGAAAGACCATTTTGCGGAGACTCAGTGTCGCTCCCCTTGGCAATTAACGCTCCGGCATCCCTTTCTATTTTATAATGGACCACTCGTTGATAATTCTTGTATCATATAATTCTTAATTCTTATATAATAATTCTTATATTAATTGAAGAAAAAAAAAAAACGAACAAAATAAGCGATTAAATTTCTGTTGATGACAAAAAATTCAAGCAACTTTTATGCAAAGCATGGAATTTCGAATCCGCTTACTATTCTGGCTGGTGACGACATTTAAATGATATCAGTAGGAACTAATTTTGTTTAGATTATTGATAATGCAGGGAAATCATGTGAACTTTATGAATTCTGTATTAGGAAAAAAAGGTAAAGGTGGCTTTTCTTTTCTCGAAGGAGAAAACTCACTAACGAAATGAGCGAATAACTTTTGTTGATGACAACAAGTCACTCAACGTTTATGCAAAGCATCGAATTCGAAATCCTCTTTCCCTTTCGGCTGGTAACGTCATAACAGAATTATATTTCCACTGGTGATAGTAGTACACAGAAAGCGAATGTACTGAATTCTGTATTTGAAGGAAGAACTAAACTAGATAAAGCTGGCTTATCTGATATCTTGTTGTTTGTTTCATTACTGTTAGGCGATTGGGAAGGGATCAAGATATCTTAAAAAACTAATTCCTAAACCTGACTACCGATATGAATAGGATTTTGAGTCTTATGTTATTTGAGTTCCAGTCGAATCAAACGTAGAAACACTCTTTTTTCTTACAGTTAAAATGGTCTAAAACGGAACATGAAATGTATTTACTATCACGTGCAATTTCTTTTTAGTTTCCGATTCATATCAGCACCACATAAGTCTGTTTTCCTAGTCACCTATCTCAGTGGTAATATTATGATAATTATCCTTCCGAAGGTTCTTCTCTTCAGACAATATTTACACATCAGTCTTTTTATCTCTTTGTTTACGTCCCTTTGGAATGCACCTACCAATGTAAATCCCGTGGGGGGGAGTGCGGGCAAGGGGAGGGGATTTGATGCCTGGGACTATCCCCGCTGTCGGGCTTTTGATCGTGTGAAGCGACCCCGGGGTCGGGACATTTGACTTTGACCGACAGAAGCCTGGTATCAGTTCAGAAGCAGTTACCAAGTCCGTCCCTCGAGGCTTCCTGAAAGTCACGTTGTTGGAGAAAGGTATGAAGTTTTCATTTGTTTTAATCGCCATAATCCGATACTTTAAACTGTCATCTTAACAGATAATGTCTATTTTGAGGAAGTTTTTATCTTCAAGTTCCCATCTGATTGTAAAACTTGATTGGAATCGAATTCCACCATGAAAGTCAGAGGATTTTTTATGGGTCACTGATCCGACCTGTTCCGACATGTTGAGCAGATGTTATAAAGCATTTTACGTTTTATTAATACTATATAGCACGGTCAATCTTCCTGGAGTGATTTTGTTGTTCAAGATAAGATATGCTAGAGGAGAGAGAAAATACTTAATTACAGCGAGTAATTTAATGGAGCTTCCGTTAACCGTAAATAAAAGTAGTAACAACGTGTTTGAAATGTTCTTTTATTCGTTTTATATAGTATTATAGCATTGTTTGTTTAGATTTTTTCCCCTGGGGTGGGGGCTTTTTTGACACTTTTGATTGACCTTTCGTTTCCCACCCTGGGGAATTTGAAAAATTGAATTCGAAAAATTTTAAAATTTGTCAAATCCCCACCCCTTGCCCGCACTCTCCCCCCACGGGGTTTAGATTGATAGGTGCATAAAAGGCATGAGCCGCTGGGTTAATGGCATCTTTTAAAACCAACATCGGTATAGGAGTCGTCTCGCTATTGATTCTATGTGGAAAAGATTAACTAATACCACATCGTAAATATATTCCACAGCAAATTAGAAAAAATCCCGCGACAATCTGGCGCCATCTTTGCGAATGCCGATTTGTCGTGCTTGTTAATTGTCAATCCTCTCAGCTGTTTTGCCACCATTCCTACTGATTGGTGTTGTTCGTACACAACAATTGCTATTTAGAAAATAACTCAAATAGGATAGGTAACAGGCTTACTACTTACTTGAACGTATGGCGCCAGTGAATGTGATTACAGAAGTACGAGAGTCGTCTCAAGGCAAAAAGAGATCGCCTAAGAAAAAAAATATCATGTGAAAAACGCGACGACCTGCTGTCATGCAAGTTGAATATTTCAAAGGCCTCGCAAAGGCGATGTACCTATCTGATACCAAACTACAAAAGTTCGTCAGAGAGGCGTAGCTAAACAGCAGTCTTATAAAAAATTACCCCTAAATATCCCCACTGGAACCTAATTTAACATCGTATACGAACAGTTTGGGAATAACTCCCCAATTTATAAACCAGTTCGTTTTGATGCGGAGCTATAGTCTGGCTGTAGTTGAAGGGCTGTTGTACAGAAACCTTGGACCCGTCCGGTGTGCCTCGCGCGTGCTCTCTCTACTTGCTTCTATTGATCGTGTAGCTAGATCTGCAGGGTTTATATTGGTACGGCAACGTACTTCCATTGATGTGGAGCTGACGAGCTACAAATGCGTTCCACGCGGTTGCTAACATATACATATCATCGACGGGATTCATTTGTGATGTAACCTAGTATGAATTTGCTGTCCTAGTATGAATTTGCTGACGAGCTACAAATGCGTTCCACGCGGTTGCTAACATATACATATCATCGACGGGATTCATTTGTGATGTAACCTAGTATGAATTTGCTGTCCGAGTCGTAGGTCACCGAATCCGGTTTCTGTTCGAGTTCTTTGTGGACAAGCTCAGTCATCTCAACCCCCAGAACGGCTGCCCAAAGTTCTAAGCGAGGTATTGTTGTAGCATGGGCTGCTGTCAACTTGGCTTTTCCGAGCCCAAATGTTACTTGAACCTCGCTGGTGTTGTTGACAATTCTTAGGTATGAACCTGCGCTGCTTGCCATTTCGGAGGCATCGCAGAATGTATGCATTTCCATGCGAGCGGAACATTTTCACGCCTCTGTACCGTAAGACCGGTGAAACTTGATATCTTCTAGAGCTCGAAGAGAATGACACTCAGTATTCTTTCCATTCAGCCTCCTGTTTTGCAAGTAGAGGGTAGTTCAAGGAATTCGGGTGCGAGGCGCTAAATTCCATACTCAGTGATCTGAGTACGGAAATGATGACTGGCGCTGCAAGGCCCAGGGATCAGAGAGGCTGTTGGTAACCGACACAACTCCTTGTCGTGTAAATGGTTTTCTTCTTGCATCACTTAGAAGCTGAAAGAATCAGACTTTAAGTCCCTGTACACTCCTAATGATTGCTGCATGGGAACTGGGCATTTGTTGAAGTCTAGGTTGCATGGAGGCGACTTGCATGATCGTCAGGTGGGAAGGCTTTCATTACTTCAGCGTGACTTGGGGCAATTTTGGGATGGCGAAGGTTTGCAGTGGCTAGCATGGCTTGAATGCGACGTAGCAAATCTATTGCCGTGGTTGAATCCGGAGTGGAATGGAGGCCATCGTCTACGTAAAAAAATTGTTTACGAACGACTTTGTGTCTGAACCGAGTTTGGCATCTCCCACCTCAAAAGTCTTACGTAGGGCGTGGTTAGCTACTGCCGTGGTGACGAAGTGTTCCCGAAGATATGGACTTTCATTCTGTACTCCGTTATCACGCCGTTTGGGTCTTTATCCTTGTATCACAGAAACCGTAGAAAGTCTCTGTATTCCTCCTTGAGTGAACATTTGCTCAATGTCGGCTACCAAAAACGTAACAGCACCCCAAGAAGGTTGTTAGTGAGGTCAGGACCCGACAACAACAGCTTGTTAGGAGACACCCCGTTAGATTCGGCAGCTGCATCGAAGACTACATGTATTTTGTCCTTCTTTTTAGGGTGATATAAGCCGAAGTGAGGCAGGTACCATCAAAGTTTCTCTGGTCTCAGATTTTCCTCCGGAACGATTTCAGCATGATCGGGATCGAAAATCTTCTGCATGAAAGTAAAATACTGTTTCTTCATTACTGGGTTTTTATCTAGGGTTCGACGTGTAGACTTAGGGCGTTTCATAGCATTCGCTCGGCTACTGGGAAGATCCGCTTGACTTCCTGTCGGAAGAGCAGGGGAGCTTCCCAGCTTCTGTTTTCATTCTTTTTCATACCATCCTCTATGATCTGATCTTTTTCATACCATCCTCCATGATCTGATCTGATCTAGGCCACAGTCTCCTCAAAGGAAAACTTCATGCAGAAGGTTTCACTCATCCAAAGTTACTGGACAGCTTAAGGGTAGTGGAAGTTATTGTGGATCAGATGATGAAAGGTGCTTTATATTAATCAAAGGGTGCCAGAGGCTAAGTTGTGGATTATTAATTACTGTATTTTAGAAATAAAAGCTGATAATGAACCTGCAATTAGTCTAGCGGTATATTTTAAGTCTGTCTAAAAATGAAAATGGGGCTTTACGAGAAAAAAAAAGTCTCCAACGGTGAGAGTCGAATCCCGGACTTCCGACGTGTAAGGTCAACGTGCTGCAACGTGTCATCTATTGCGCCACGACAACCAATATTGATTACCCTCGTTAAATTAATCATCTTTAACACTTTTGCCCATGAAATTCTGCCGGTCGACGCTGTTTGAAGCCGGTAGAGCTTTATTTATGGAGAATTGTAAGATATATTTGAGAACAACAAGCATGGTTTTGACAGTTAAAGCCGTATTGAAGACCATATGGCGGACACGTGTCTCGCAAAATGGTTGCGAAGTCTCTTGCAGCTTGCGATTCCTGGCAATCAAATGAGGAGAATCAATTATGATTCAACAACAGTAAACATTTCCGCTTTCATTGAACAAAGAAACATTTCATTTGAGAATGATATATTTCACTGAAAACCATGAGATTGGGAGTGTACGTTGTCGTGAGAAAAGTTAAAAAATCGTGAAACTCAGGGCAGAATCGTGAGCTTGGACCAGCAATTGGGAGTCGAAGAGCAATTTTTTATTGCTGATCTTCCCGGCATCATGTTTATCACCTGGACGAGTGACTGTGGTTCTGTGACTCCTGTGAAATGTACAAAATCAGCACCTCGTGGAACGGGAACGATCTATGACAGTTGCCGTTTTGATATCGGGCGCTTTCGTGCGGAGCCGACTGATTTACGAAAGGTGTCTACGTCTGAGTGACACATTCGCGTATCGCAGTGCCCACAATAACTTGTTCCTTACGCTACGCGGAATCCACAAGGTAAAAACTGTATAGATCAATGAATTCATAAATATATTAAAGAGTACTAAACTTACCTTTTCTAATAAGCCAACCCCACCCCCCACCCCCTTCCAGGCTTCCCCAAAAAATTTAACCCATTTACCGCTAGACGAGTGGTTTTCTTGTAACTGATGTGCTATAAGGAGCTAAAACTTACCATAAAGCCGTTTACAGGTCGTACACTTTGCAGCCTTCTGATCCAGATGCAAAGTATTTATGTAGCTTGTGAAGTTCGGGCATACGCAGAAAGCATAATTTCTAGATAGTTTTTTTAGTTCAGTTGACTCTAGTGTTTTGCATTATGACTCTTGCATGAAGAAAAAAATGTTTTGAGAGATCCTTTGTTGACAAAATAAAGTAGTGCATTCAAAATCATTTCTTTTGTATTCTAACTTGTTTGATTTAATTGCTTTTCAGAGAATGATAAACAGTATCAAGTTAACTGAGTGGCGGCATGGATTATTTTTCACAAGAAAAGGATGCATTGTCCTAGAGGATTTTTATTGTTAAGATAAATGTTGGCAAAAGTTCTAATTTCCTTCCCCATAGTTAAATAGAAATTGCCAACTTACTTCCAGCTTTGACAAAAACAATCTGTCTGTCTCTTTGGCTACAGCATATAACATTTACTGGCAATTTAAAACCTGTAAGTGCATTGTAAGTACACTGTAGCTGGGTAAGGGCAGTGTTCATCAGCAGCCATATCAGGGAACCATTTACCTGCTTGCAGCCGCATTTTTCAGAATTTTGCTGACCCACTGCTGATAGGTTGGGTGATCCCTAGCGTCCATCAAAGTCGTAATCTAACCCCAGTTAGATACTTCAGTAAAGCAGCACCAATATCTTTGTTCTGGGCCCCAAAGGGACTCAACAAATCACTGGAAATGTGTTTTGCTTTCTCTTCAAACTGATTGGCAAATTGACGGTGGCAAGGCTAATCATGACACATACTCAAATCCTGGTACACAGAGGGAGCCCCAGAGCGACAATTTTGGCGCTGTTTCAGAGACAGACTTAATCAGAGGTTTAGTTTCATCCATGGTGCTGGCTAGGTGATCCCGGGTTATAAAAAGTTGAAAAAAGACTAAAAATCAGAGCACTCATAGTGCTAACATGATCTGAAGGCTTCTAAGGGTCGATGGTGCTTGGGACATACAGTACTTTTATTTTGTTTCTGTGTCTACAGTTGAACCTTCATTAAGCAGCCACCCTCGGGGTGTGAAGTGCCCACTTAATGGAGGCTGGCTACTCAGTAGAGGTCCGTCTTAAATTAGCATCACAGCATAATCTTTAGCAGAAACGTCACTTTATTTTGAAACAACTACACAAAAGGAGCAGCATTACTGGTCCACAATCCGTTGTCACCTATTTTGGACTGAATCCGCCGTGCGGAAAAGATGGCGGCTACACATTTTACCACAATTCCTTTCGAACTAACACGGCCAATATATATATATATATATATATATATATATATATATATACATATTTTTGGTTGGGGGGGGGGGGGGAATTCGTTTCTGTAATAGCAACATTGCCTATCCTAGGTTTGAAGTTTATAAAACTTTTCTGTGCATTTTTATGGGCAATTTTATGGTTTTCATGCGCTAAGAACTGTGGGTAAATGAACCAGTCGCCATCTTTTTAGGTACGGTGGATTATTTTCCCTTTATCATATTCTTGAAATAAAGCCAGACTAAGTGTATCAAGTGCTTGATGGCTGCGTAATAGAGGTGACAACAGTGGGAGAACTCTTGTTGGGACAGCCAAAAGGAGGAGGTTCAACTAGCAGTACAACCTGTTCCTGGCTGATCTATACACGTATAAGTACGGCAATGACTTGTGTACTTCTGCTCTGATATAACATGTTTATTAGCTTTTATTTACTATAAATAAATAAATAAACAAACAAATAAAGAAATAGTCTCAGCAGTGCTTTTAGAAAAATTGATGGACGCCCAGTGTTTTTAACCTGTAACATTAAGGTTGCCCAGCATATCATTTTGATGACAAAACTATGATATCTTAGTTGCCCAAGCGAGAGCAGGCCCATAGACCCCTTCATGGTTGTAACGGCATGATGGGTAATCAGGACAAGATGGTCGGAAAATCAAAAGTTTTTTTTCGGAATACAAAATCAACTAATCCTTGCTTATTGAATATATTTGTCACTTTCCCCTTGAAAAATGTAACTAAAGAAACTACACACTAAATCTGGAGCGTACAGCAGTCCTTTGTTGTGTTGTAGTAAAGTTCCATACATTTTCTGTTATCCGACGACACGAAAAAGCGACAAAGGACTGCTTTGCTCTCCACATCTAGTGTATAGTTTCTTTAAGTTCATTAGTTAAAGTTTGCAAAGAGAATGTGACGAATATATTCAATTAGGAAGAATTAGTTGACTTTGAATTCCCATACAAACTTTTGACTTCCCAGCCATCTTGTCCAGGTTACCCAGCATGCCCTCACCACCATGAAGAGGTCTAAGTCGATGCCAGAGGCCACTGAGCACTGCTAGAGCACAGCCTTCTGATGAGTTGGCCTCCCAGAAGCAAGGAAACAGCAATTTATTAACACAGCAATACCGACCTAATGACTGGGCGGCTTGTGAGATATCGTCCAGAAGGATCTGGGGCTGAGGTCAAAACTAAGCATCAGGTCTTGTCATTTACTAAACCTAATATGGCGGATAAAATAGTCCGTGTTTGTATTCGTCTTGGTATTGGAGGATCATTTGTGATAAATGCTTCTGGGGAGTTATTTCCCCATCAGGCTTGTAAGCAAGTTAACGCTCTAAAAGATGAAAATGGCATCCTCGTAGATGTTCCTGAGACATGCCGCGAACAGTTTAAAGAAGTAGCCGTGAAACTAGGTTTGAAGAACAGTGCACAGAAAGTGACCTTATTTGTGAATGAAGGTTTTCATGCTGTGTCTGCCGGTTCGACATGGTTTCCTGCGGGAGCAGTGATAGGTTTGCCAAGGTGGTATTTCAAACTGAAGAAGAAGTTGCAACTTCCGGTCTGAAATTCCAAGGAAGAAATATCCAGTGGGATTCAGAATTCGGAGAAACTGTGAAATTTTGTTATGTTCCAACGAAAGATATGATCGCTTTCACCATTGGTCACGAACTAGCACACATCCAACGGTTAGACTTCAAAATGTTTGATATTTTTGCCTCGCCTTTCTGGTTGTTTCTGACATATAAAATGGTCAGTTTTCTCCATTACAGAACATTTAAAAAGAAAGCCATGTGGAACTTACTACATAATCTAAGCGTTTGTGGAGTCAACTACTTTGCTTACAGACTTGTGAATCGAAAGGTACAACACTTAAGTGAATTTAATGCGGACAAAATGTCTGCTGAGTACGATCCACAGATAGCCAAGGGTGGGGTAGACTTTTTCACAAGAAGGCTGAAACTAAATCTTGTCCAGCGAAGTTTCTTGGAGAAGAGGAGGAAGAATTTTTTACAGAAGAGGGCAATAAAGTGAAATCCTACACACATCCATGGTTGACTGACAGACTGGATAAAGTAAAATTCATCCTTAGTAGATCTGACTTCCAACTGGACTTGCGTTAGGTAAGAAGATAGGCTGGTTGATAGTTACATATTACACTCAATGGTGACGTTTACTTTTGATAATGATTTTGTGCCATTTGGACAGTAAATAAAAGGTTAATTTAAAGGTGGGTGAAAAAGTGAGGGTTTAGAATTTGATGAGGGGTGTCCCATTTAAAAAGATATTTACTAACTACCTTCCTAGCCTGTGTCCAGAAACAGGTATGAGAAGGAAACTGTAGATAACAGTTGATATTTACCTAAGGTGTCGTGTAATCTGAACTTGCATACTTGCATGTACTAAAAGATAATACAGTGCAAACATTACATTTGTTGCTCTACTGTAAAATAGGGTCACAAAAAATTCTACTGAACAAAGTTTAACACAGGTTTTAAAAGTTTGGAAGTCCCAGTAGCACCTTGCCACCAAAATGTGCACAGAGGCAAAATACTCCTAGATCACCTCAGATAGAGCTAAGGAAAAGCTAAGCAGGCTTTTTTATCAGTCAAGGCAGTTTTTTTTCTTAACTGCACCTTCAGAATTACCTTTTGTCGTTGTTTTCCAAAGCAATTTAAGCTCTCTTCCAGTGGTTGAAATTAGCCGGAAACTGGCTCTTAGTTATAGCCTCCAGCCCACAAAAAAATAGGGTCACAAAAAATTCTACTGAACAAAGTTTAACACAGGTTTTAAAAGTTTGGAAGTCCCAGTAGCACCTTGCCACCAAAATGTGCACAGAGGCAAAATACCCCTAGATCACCTCAGATGGAGCTAAGGAAAAGCTAAGCAGGCTTTTTTATCAGTCAAGGCAGTTTTTTTTTCTTAACTGCACCTTCAGAATTACCTTTTGTCGTTGTTTTCCAAGGCAATTTAAGCTCTCTTCCAATGGTTGAAATTAGCCAGAAACTGGCTCTTAGTTATAGCCTCCAGCCCACACAGATGTTCTTGGGGCTTTGCCACATGTAATTGATTATTGATTACCCCTAATAATTATTTTTATTAAAGTTGAATTGTTATTGAGGTGACACCTTGTTAGTTTGGAAGTTCAATATGTACTGTCTACAAAAGGTTTCATTAGTTAAAGCCATATTTTAACTATTAGCAGAAAACCATAAGGGGTTGAAACGTGTAATGCTCAATGCTTGTAAATATTCATTTTGACCATATTTGGAAATCTTAATTTATGTATTTTTAAATGTTTCATAGACATTTTATAAATTTTTCTCTTCGGCGCTAAAGAAAAATTACAAAATGTGCCCTGATTTGAGATGGATTTTGTGTTGAATTTTGCCATGTGCTTAGCCGATGTCACTTGCGTGAACGGATGCACGATCAAGATAGTGTTTTCCGAATTGCTTTAAAGGATTAACGTTTTGGAATTTGAATAAAAATTTTCAAGAAACGGCTTCTCTGTCTTTTGTTTTCAGTTTGTTCATTCACTACAACATCTAAGTTTAATTTAAGCTTTTAAGATGCTTCTCACATTCATTACAAGCATCACTTTTTGCAAAGATGTCAGGTTCAGGTTTTGGGACACTTTCGATAACCAGCTAATGAATTTTGTTCGAAAATATTTTTCACTGTTTATTCTAGACTTTTAACATAAGAATTTTAAAAGCCTATTTGCAGTATAAGTTTACTGTGCAGAGGGTCAACGAGGCATCGTTTTTTGAAGTGACAACTTCAAGAAGTTGCGAGGCCGTCAATGGATTTCATAATGTTACGTTTGGCCCGGGTGGTAAGGCAATAATATCCTGTTCAGTGTTTCGGTAATATTCCTGGTTTCAACCTTTGAAAGCGTTCTCGACTTTCGGGAGTTTTCCCCCGTTTGTCGGCCATTTTTTTAAGCGGGCGCGGGAATCTGAAGGAAAATTACGTCACGTTGTTTACGAAGTTTGATTGGTCAGTTATCTCTTCTTCTCGTTCCAAATATGGTACTTTCTAAAATGAATAATCACGAGCATCGGACAAAGCAAACATATGAGAGTTACGCGTTTCAACCCCTTATGAGTTTCTGCTATTAGCATATAGGAAAAATGGTGGGTGTCAAACTATGTCTAATGTGATTCACTGAGGGTGGAAGAAATCCCATGTCCTTGGAGAATTTTTTGCATTAACTGCTGTGGGATCTATGGGAAACATTTGATGTCCTTTTCTATTAGCTAATAATTGGCTTCTAATCTTGCACACCTGGCATGTCAATCACAAACACAGCTGTTTGTTGATAAGAAATTACCTACCTTGTAATAAGACATGAGGAGACATAAGCAGAGAAAGGCCACAAGGCTGTGTGCTTTAACTTTAACTGTATTGAATTTGCCACAGTGACAGGGAGTGAAACAGGACTTACATCCCAATTGCTTTTGAAAGGGTATACCACACCTCCATGGTCTATGCTCACTACTCTTTACAAACAGAAGTGTGGGTTCTATACACTTTTCCCTTTGGCTTTGACATGTAAAAAAACAGATGTAAACTTAAGTTACCTGTGTTATTGTATCTAATTTTCTATTTCTTTTATTGCTCTTTCTTGACTGCAAAATATTGGTCAGTCAAGGTATTCGTCTCAAATTGAAAAATTACAATATTCGTGACGTTGTTAAGACTTTGATGTCCCCAAATTAGTAAGGGATTCTTTTTTCCCTGGCTAGACGGGTTTGACACTTAAATAAAGTTTCTATCTATCTATCTACTTCCAAGGGAAGCCCCCAATAGGGCCATTTATACGAGGAAAAATAAGACGCGAACTTTCCGTATAAACGGCACATTTCGTCTAAAATAGGACGCGACTTAGCTGAGACGCGTCTTATTTTAGAACAGCCCTTAACACCTGTTCTTAGATAAGACGCGAACGCATGGTACGCATGCGTTAATTTTTGGCGGGAAAATTTTCGCGTCTTGTTGGTTGCCGTTGCTACGGGCAACATTCACATGAAAACGAGTCAGGAACAGAAATAAGACGGGAACCATTTATACGAGCTGTTCTCGTCTTAGATAAGACATGCTCGTATAAATGGTACAGTTCGCGTCTTATTTAAGACGCGTCTTATTTTCCCCCGTATAAATGGCCCTATTACGTGTTATTAAAAACCATTTAAACATGGAATTTATAATCAACCAATCAAAATCACTATTCACCTCCTAAGCGAGGCAGAAGCTAATTTCTTGGGTTTTTAAAAAATAGAGACAGGTGCATATTACGCTAAAAGACGATTTTTTTACATCTTTATCAACAGGGAATCGAGAAAAAATGGATTAATAATAACGAACAGGAATATAATTTATCATAAAATGCCAATAATTTATTCCATGGTTAGAACTGCGCTACATTTAAAGTGAACACATTCAACGAGTTTGTTTGGAGTATACACTCTAAGTTTAAGCTTTTACAATCTAAAATACATTTTGCCAAGTCGACCAACTTCAGGAGAAAGCTATTTTCCTTTTAAGGCTCTTTTAATATCACGCTTAAAGAAAGCGTATGCCAAAGGGTTTATTGCAGAGTTCAGAAGTGACATAGGTATTTTGTACGCAAAGTCACTTTTACACGAAAGGTGGTGAGTTGTATGGTTTCCTACAACTTTAATGTGAAGAAAGGTACATCGCAAGTAAATTGCGTAACAAGCTAGAGCGAAGCTTACCACAACTGCCAACATTACAACTGCTGATTTGTCATATGCGTTGAATGTCAAACATCGGTGGTTGAAACGTAACTGTTTTGCTAAGATGGCTGATGATCGAGTTTGCTTGTATACAACTGTTAACATGGAAATAAAACAGAAACTTAACATGCAGATGGAGAAAATCTCGAGGATCGTAAAGTGTACGATCAAGACTATCGCATATATCGAAAATGGTAAATATAAACTCATGAAAACAGAACAAATTGCAAAACCAAGAGGAATCACCCAAGAAATAAATGTTAGTTGGGTTACTCGTCGCGCGGTCATGAAGGTGACGTATTTCAGTGGCTTTACAATAGCCATATACCGATCTAGTACAAGGCTACACAGGTTCATTATAGAGGCATACTGAAAGAGCCACCTTATAAATTCCACCCAGGGCGCATAGGTTCGAGGCCAATTGCAGCCACCTCTGATGTCACAGAAGAACAGTGAAGGAAAAGCGAAGGCCCCAACACAGAAATCCGCCACCGCAAGTGAAACGATGAACGCGTTGGTTTTGGTGCGAAGCCGACGCCGACTGCCCACAAGAAGTACGGTGAAACCATTTCCAGCCATCGTCAGAATGGACAGAATCCAGCCAAGAATCCAAAACCAAGTTCCCATTTTATATTCGGTATGGAGCGTTAGCTGGGCGGTCAAGTTTATGTCTTTGAAAGAAACCGGTTTGGTTATTTTATAAACATCTGGTAACGTTTGCCCCTTATCTGACGATCAGATATATCAATCAATCAATCAATCAATCAATCAATCAATCAATCAATCAATTAATCATTTATTTTAACACGTTACGTCAAAGAGCTAAAAAACTCGTTCAAAATACGAACGTATATAAATAAAATCTATAATAATTACGGCTATGTTATAATATTATTCAATTTTAAAAACAACTCAATAAATATATACATATAAAAAACTTGGTAATTAAAACATAAAATATAAAAAGCTAAAACCGACTAGAACGCCACATACTAAAAACGTGACTAGGAAAACTATAATACTCGTTCTAAATAGCTAGCTGCAATCGTGCACTTTACTGCTGAAGTCATTAGCATCACTTGAAAGACGCACTTGAGAAGGCAAGCTGTTCCATAACATAGTTAATAAATAAGTGAAAGAATTTTTCTTAAATTTAAGATTAAAGTTAGGTAATTCCAAATTCAAGCCCTCGCCTCTTAGCCTATACGGTGTATGCCTGTATTTAAAAAGGCTTCCAATATAAGTAGGTCCTGTACCATTTAAGCATTAAAAAAGAACCAGTATTAACGCCTGGGGTAAGCGCCTACAATATAAGGATGTCATATATCGTACGTCAATTTACTATTGCTACGTTGATTGCAGGACAGCAAAAGCGTTTAGACCAATAAGAAAGGTCGTTTTCAACTACGTTCTTACTTACATTTAATGAAACTTCCGCTCAACTCAACTAAAAACAATTTTCTGGAGACTTAAGGCTCCCATTATCAAATGCAATAAGACGCTCTGTCGCTCTGTCTTATTTTGGCTTGATTCATCTGTAACAACCGATATTAATTGTAGTAATCAAAAAACTAATAAATAGAGCGAATTAAACTTTGTTGGATGTCAACAAAGAAATCAATGTTTAATAAGCAAAGTGTGGAAATTCCCTTCCTTTTTTGGCTTCAGACGTCATTAGATGGCATACATTTAATAAAACAATTTATATAAACATTAATGAAATACCAGGTGAGCTTTCGCGCGAAACCTTGATATCTTCACATGTGAAAATATCACCGTTGCTATGGCTTCATAATAAATCGCGCCTTTCACACCAAAAAACTATAAAAAGTGAAATGGTTTGGTAGTTCATTGGTGTTTATATAATAAGCGTAAGCCAGAGGATTTATGGCCGAGTTTAGAACAAACAATGGTATTTTATATTTGAAGCCATTTTGACACGAACGGTGAGTTGTATGGTTTCCCCAAATCTGAACAAACGCTTTTCGCAAGTAAATTGCGCAACAAGCTGGAGCATGCAGCTGAAGAAAATTTCGAGGAGCGCAGAGCATACCCTTACGACTATTCTACATGAAGAAAATGTAAGATACAAAACCATGCAAAGGGCAAAAATTACAAGACAAAGAGGGATAACCGAAGAAATTGATGTAAGTTAACACATCGCGCAGTCATGATGGCGACGTTTTTTAGTGGCTTCACAACAGGCATATACTGATCAAGTGCTAAGCTGCACAAGTTCGTTATAGAGGCGTACGCAAAGAGCTACCTTATAAAATCCACCCAGGACGCATAGGGTCGAGGCCAGTTGCAGCCACCTCTAATGAGACAAAAGAACAGTGAAGGAACAACGAACGCCCCAACACAGAAATTCGCCGCTGAAAGTGAAACGATGAGAGCGTTGGTTTTGGTGCGAAGCTGTCGTTGACAGCTCACCAGAAGCACAATGAATCCATTTCCAGTTATCGTCAGAATGGACAAAATTCAGCCAAGAATCCAAAACCACGATTCCATTTTATTATCGGTACAGATCTTTAGCTGAGAGTAGTACGTTGAGTTCCTTGAAAGAAACGTATGACAACTTTAATCTATTAACATCTGGCAACAATTGCGGCGTCTTCGGCCTCTTATCATACGAGCATAATAAGCGTATACGTCAATTTATGACTGCTAAGTTGAGACCAATTAGAAGGTTGTTTTCAAGATATTGTTCTCGAAATTTAAATGAAGCTCTTAGCTCAACGAAAGACCATTTTGCGGAGACTCAGTGTCGCTCCCCTTGGCAATTAACGCTCCGGCATCCTTTTCTATTTTATAATGGACCACTCGTTAATAATTCTTGTATCATATAATTTTTAATTCTTATATAATAATTCTTATATTAATTGAAGAAAAAAAAACGAACAAAATAAGCGATTAAATTTCTGTTGATGACAAAAAATTCAATCAACTTTTATGCAAAGCATGGAATTTCGAATCCGCTTACTATTCTGGCTGGTGACGACATTTAAATGATATCAGTAGGAACTAATTTTGTTTAGATTATTGATAATGCAGGGAAATCATGTGAACTTTATGAATTCTGTATTAGGAAAAAAAGGTAAAGGTGGCTTTTCTTTTCTCGAAGGAGAAAACTCACTCATGAAATGAGCGAATAACTTTTGTTGATGACAACAAGTCACTCAACGTTTATGCAAAGCATGGAATTCGAAATCCTCTTTCCCTTTCGGCTGGTAACGTCATAACAGAATTATATTTGCACTAGTGATAGTAGTACACAGAAAGCGAATGTACTGAATTCTGTATTTGAAGAAAGAACTAAACTAGATAAAGCTGAGTCTAAGCTGGCTTATCTTATATCTTAATGTTTGTTGTTTGTTTCATTACTGTTAGGCGATTGGGAAGGGATCAGGATATCTTAAAAAACTAATTCCTAAACCTAGCTACCGATATGAATAGGATTTTGAGTGATTCGTCTATGTCACAATGGTATAACTTGAAAAAACGTAGTCTTATGTTGTTTGAGTTCCAGTCGATTCAAAGGTAGAAACACTCTATTTTTTAACAGTTAAAATGATCTTAAATGGAACATGTTTTTTACTTTCACGTGCAATTTCTTTTCAGTTTCCGATTCATATCAGCACCACATAAGTCTGTTTTCCTAGTGACTTATCTCAGTGGTAATATTATGATAATTATCCTTCCGAAGGTTCTTCTCTTCAGACAATATTTACACATCAGTCTTTTTATCTCTTTGTTTACGTCCCTTAGTAAAAGGCATAAGCCGCTGGGTTAATGGCATCGTTTAAAACCAACATCGGTAAAGGAGTCGTCTCTTCATTGATTCTATGTGAAAAAGATTAACTAATACTACATCGCAAATATATTCCACAGCAAATTAGAAAAAATCCCGCGACAATCGGGCGCCATCTTTGCGAATGCCGATTTGTCGTGCTTGTTAATTGTCAATCCTCTCAGCTGTTTTGCCACCATTCCTACTGATCGGTCTTGTTCGTATACAACAATTGCTATTTAGAAAATAGCTCAAATAGGATAGGTAACAGGCTTACTACTTATTTGAACGTATGGCGCCAGTGAATGTGATTACAGAAGTACAAGAGTCGTCTCAAGCATAGTTAGTAGAGGGGAACTCTACTAACTATGTCTCAAGGCAAAAAGAGATCGCCTAAGAAAAAAAAGATCATGTGAAAAACGCGACGACCTGCAGTCATGCAAGTTGAATATTTCAAAGGCTTCGCAAAGGCGATGTACCTATCCGATACCAAACTACAAAAGTCTGTCAGAGAGGCGTAGCTAAACAGCAGTCTTATAAAAAATTGCCCCTAAATATCCCCACAGGAACCTAATTGAACATCGTATACGAACATTTTGGGAATAACTCCCCAAACAGAGAGATCTGCAGCCGTGACTGCAACTGAATTTATAAACCAGTTCGTTTTGATGCGGAGCTATAGTCTGGCTGTAGTTGAAGGGCTGTTGTACAGAAAGTTTGGACCCGTCCGGTGTGCCTCGCGCGTGCTATCTCTACTTGCTTCTATTGATCGTGTAGCTAGATCTGCACGGTTCAGATTGGTACGGCAACGTACTTCCATTGATGTGGAGCTGACGACCTACGAATGCGTTCCACGCGGTTGCTAACATATACATATCATCGACGGGATTCATTTTTGATGTAACCCAGTATGAATTTGCTGTCCGAGTCGTAGGTCACCGAATCCGGTTTCTGTTCGAGTTCTTTGTGGACAAGCTCAGTCATCTCAACCCCCAGAACGGCTGCCCAAAGCTCTAAGCGAGGTATTGTTGTAGCATGGGCTGCTGTCAACTTGGCTTTTCCGAGCCCAAATGTTACTTGGACCACGCCGGTGTTGTTGACAATTCTTAGGTATGATACCGCGCTGCTTGCCATTTCGGATGCATCGCAGAATGTATGCATTTCCATGCGAGCGGAACATTTTCACGCCCCTGTACCGTAAGACCGGTGAAACTTGATATCTTCTAGAGCTCGAAGAGAATGACACTCAGTATTCTTTCCATTCAGCCTCCTGTTTTGCAAGTAGAGGGTAGTCCCAGGCATTCGGGTGCGAGGCGCTAAATTCCGTACTCAGTGATCTGAGTAAGTGTTTTCCTTTAATGATGGCTGGTACTGCAAGGCTCAGGGATCAGAGAGGCTGTTGGTAACCGACACAACTCCTTGTCGTGTAAATGGTTTTCTTCTTGCATCACTTAGAAGCTGAAAGAATCAGACTTTAAGTCCCTGTACACTCCTAATGATTGCTGCATGGGAACTGGGCGTTTGTTGAAGTCTAGGTTGTGGAGGCGACTTGCATGATCGTCAGGTGGGAAGGCTTTCATTACTTCAGCGTGACTTGGGGCAATTTTGGGATGGCGAAGGTTTGCAGTGGCTAGCATGGCTTGAATGCGATGTAGCAAATCTGTTGCCGTGGTTGAATCCGGAGTGGAATGGAGGCCATCGTCTACGTAAAAAAATTTTTTACGAACGACTTTGTGTCTGAACCGAACTTGGCTTCTCCTACCTCAAAAGTCTTACGCAGGGCGTAGTTAGCTACTGCCGTGGTGACGAAGTGTTCCCGAAGATATGGACTTTCATTCTGTACTCCGTTATCACGCCGTTTGGGTCTTTATCCTTGTATCACAGAAACCGTAGAAAGTCTCTGTATTCCTCCTTGAAAGAGTGAACATTTGCTCAATGTCGGCTACCAGAGCGACTGGATCCTGACAAAAACGTAACAGCACCCCAGAAAGGTTGTTAGTGAGGTCAGGACCCGACAATAACAGCTTGTTAAGAGACACCCCGTTAGATTCGGCAGCTGCATCGAAGACTACATGTATTTTGTCCTTCTTTTTAGGGTGATATAAGCCGAAATGAAGTAGGTACCATCAAAGTTTCTGTGGTCTCAGATTTTCCTGCGGAACGATTTCAGCATGATAGGGATTGAAAATCTTCTGCATGAAAGTAAAATACTGTTTCTTCATTACTGGGTTTTTATCTAGGGTTCGACGTGTAGACTTGAGGCGTTTCATAGCATTCGCTCGGCTACTGGGAAGATCCTTGACGTCCTGTCGGAAGAGCGGTGGAGCTTCCCAGCTTCTGTTTTCATTCTTTTTCATACCATCCTCTATGATCTGATCTGATCTGATCTAGGCCACAGTCTCCTCAAAGGAAAACTTCAGAAGGCTACACTCATCCAAAGTTACTGGACAGGTTAAGGAAAGTGGCCATGGAAGTTATTGTGGATCAGATGATGAATTAATATATTAATCAAAGGGTGCCTAAGGCTAAGTTGTGGATTATTAATTACTGTATTTTAGAAATAAAAGCTGATAATGAACCTGCAATTAGTCTAGCGGTATATTTTAAGTCTGTCTAAAAATGAAAATGGGGCTTTACGAAAAAAAAAAGTCTCCAACGGTGAGAGTCGAATCCCGGACCTCCGACGTGTAAGGTCAACGTGTCATCTATTGCGCCACGACAACCAATATTGATCACCCTCGTTAAATTAATCATCTTTAGCACTTTTGCCCATGAAATTCTGCCGGTCGACGCTTTTTGAAGCCGGTAGAGCTTTATTTATGGAGAATTGAAAGATATATTTGAGAACAACAAGCATGGTTTTGAGAGTTAAAGCCGTATTGAAGACCATGTGGCGGACACGTGTCTCGCAAAATGGTTGCGAACCCTCTTGCAGCTTGCGATTCCTGGCAATTACATGAGCAGAATCAATTATGATTCAACAGAAGTAAACATTTCCGTTTTTATTGAACAAAGAAACATTTCATTTAAGAATGATATATTTCACTGAAAACCATGAGATTGGGAGTGTTGTCGTGAGAAAAGTTAAAAAATCGTGAGACTCAGGGCAGAATCGTGAGCTTGGACCAGCAATTGGGAGTCGAAGAGCAATTTTTTATGGTGATCTTTTCATCATGTTTATATTGCCTGGACGAGTGACCGTGGTCCTGTGACGTCTGTGAAATGTACAAAATCAGCACATCGTAGAACGGGAACGATCTATGACAGTTGTCGTTTTGTTATCGGGCGCTTTCGTGCGGAGCCGACTGATTTACGAAAGGTGTCTACATCTGAGTGACACATTTGCATATCTCAGTGCCCACAATAACTTGTTCCTTACGCTACGCGTAATCCACAAGGTAAAAACTGTATAGAACAGTGAATTCATAAATATATTAACGAGTACTAAACTTACCTTTTCTAATGAGCCAACCCCACCCCCACCCCCCCTCCAGGCTTCCCCAAAAAATTTAACCCATTTACCGCTAGACGAGTGGTTTTCTTGTAACTGATGTGCTATAAGGAGCTAAAACTTACCATAAAGTCGTTTACAGGTCGTACACTTTGCAACCTTCTGATCCAGATGCAAAATATTAGCTTGTGTGAAGTTCGGGCATACGCAGAAAACATAATTTCGAGATAGTTTTTTTTAGTTCAGTTGCCTCTGGTGTTTTGCATTATGACTCTTGCATGAAGAAAAAAATGTTTTGAGAGATCCTTTGTTTGCAAAATAAAGTAGTGCATTCAAAATCATTTCTTTTTTATTCTAACTTGTTTGATTTAATTGCTTTTCAGAGAATGATAAACAGTATCAAGTTAACTGAGTGGCGGCATGGATTATTTTTCACAAGAAAAGGATGCATTGTCCTAGAGGATTTTTATTGTTAAGATCAATATTGGCAAAAGTTCTAATTTCCTTCCCCATAGTTAAAGAAAATTTGCCAACTTACTACCAACTTTGACAAAAAAATCTCTCTGTCCCTTTGGCTACAGCATATAATATTTACAGGCAATTTAAAACCTGTAAATGCATTATACACTGTAGCTTGGTAAGGGCAGTGTTCATCAGCAGCCATGTCAGGGAATCATTTACCTGCTTGCAGCTGCATTTTCCAGAATTTTGCTGACCCACTTCTGACAAGTTGAGTGATCCCTAGCATCGGTCAAAGATGTAGTCTAACCCCAGTTAGTAACTTCAGCAAAGCAGCACCAATATCTTTGTTCTGGGCCCCCAAGGGACTCAACAAATTACTGGAAATGTGTTTTGCTTTCTCTTCAAACTGACTGGCAAATTGACAGTGGCAATTTTTTAACAGGCTAATCATGACACATACTCAAATCCTGGTACACAGAGGGAACCCCAGAACGAGGATTTTGTCGCTGTTTCAGAGACAGACTTAATCAGAGGTTTAGTTTCATCCATGGTGCTGGCTAGGTGATCCCAGGTTACAAAAAGTGGATAAAAGACTAAAAATCAGAGCAGTCATAGTCCTAACATGATCTGAAGGCCATCAAGGGTTGATGGTGCTTGGGACATACAGTACTTTTATTTTGTTTCTGTGTCTACAGTTGATCCTTCATTAAGCAGCCACCCTCAGGGTACTGGCAAGTGGCCACTTAATGGAGGCTGGCCACTCAATAGATGTCTGTCCTAAATTTATTTTTAGCATCACAGCATAATCTTTAGCAGAAACATCACTTTATTTTGAAACAACACACAAAGGGAACTGCAGCATCACTGGTCCACAATCGGTCTTGACCGTCTTTTTTTAAACTGTATTATTTTTTCCTGCATCATAACTTCAGCAAAGCAGCACCAATATCTTTGTTCTCGGCCCAAAAGGGACTCAACAAATTTGCAAATGTGTTTTGCTTTCTCTTCAAACTGATTGGCAATTTTTCAACAGGCTAGCTAATCATGACACATACTCAAATCTTCTGTTGTTGCTTTCCTTAAGCAATCGCAAACATAAGTCCTTGGCCTCTCGTGCCATTCTTTCAAATTTCATTGAAGAACCGTGAACTCAAAACCACCCACAATACCTTTCGGGATTGTTTCGTGTACACTTTTTTCGACAACCTTTCTCGAAATAGCTGTATAGCAATGGTCTAGACGATACGTGGGCCGCCTGCAATGCAATCTACCAGAAGCGCATTAGTTGAAACAAAACACTCTTTGCTTCATTCGTTACAAATTTGCATAACAAAAACAATATTTGTAAATATGGTGATGTCTCCTACACGTTAACTAAGTTTATTTGAAGCATACAATGTAAGGGTCACAGGTCAAAATAAATTCGAGGCAAAGTTTTTTCCACCTGGGATACGTTTTAAGAATTTACAATCTAAAATACATTTTGGTAAATCGACCAACCTCAGGAGAAAGCTATTTTCCTTTTAGGGCTCTCTTAATATCACGCTTGAAAAAAGCGTATGCGAAAGGGTTTATTGCAGAGTTCAGAACTAACATAGATATTTTGTACGCAAAGTCACTTTTACACGGCGTAGAGTGTTGAGTTGGATGGTTTACAAAAAACTGAAGAAAGTCACAGTGCATGTATATTGCAGAACAAACTAGAGCGAAGCCTACCACAGCTGCCAACATTACAACTGCAGATTTGTCATATTTTTGAAACGTCAAACCTCGATGGTTAAAACGTAGCTGTTTTGCCAAGATGGCTGATGATCGAGTTTGTTTGTATACAACTGTTACCATGGAAGTAAAACAGAAAATTAACATGCAGCTGAAAAAAATCTCAAGGACTGTAGAACATACGCTTAAGACCATTATATATGAAGAAAACGTTAGATTTAAAACCATTATAACAGAAAAAATTACAAAACCAAGAGCGATAAGCCAAGCGGAAAATGTTAGTTGGGTGACACGTCGCGCAGTCATAAAGTTGACGTATTTCAGTGGCTTCACAATAGCCATATACCGATCTAGTGCCAAGCTACACAGGTTCATTGCAGAGGCGTACGCAAAGAACCACCTTATAAAATCCACCCAGGACGCATATGGTTGGGGCCAGTTGCAGCCACCTCTGATGTGACAAAAGAACAGTGAAGGAACAGCGAAGGCCCCAACACAGAAATCTGCCACCGCAAGTGAAACGATGAGCGCGTTGGTTTTGGTGCGAAGCCGACGCCGAATGCCCACGAGAAGTACGGTGAAACCATTTCCCGCTATAGTCAAAATGGACAGAATCCAACCAAGAATCCAAAACCAAGTTTCCATTTTATATTCGGTACAGAGCTTTAGCTGGGCGTTCAAGTTTATGTCTTTGAAAGAAACCGGTTGGGTTATTTTATATACATCTGGTAACGTTTGCGCCGGCGTTTGCGCCTTATATCTGACGAACATGATATATCTGATACGTCAATTTTTGATCACTAAGTTGATTGTAGGGCAGCAAAAGCATTTAGACCAATTAGAAGGGTCGGTTTTCAATTTCGTTCTTCACATTTGAATAAAACTCAAGCTTAACTCAACGAAAGACAATTATATGGAGGCTTGAGGCTCCCATTATTAAATGCAACAAGCGAAATTCATGCTGACGTCATCTTTTGATAGTTCGGTTCCAACCAGAAGCCGGCTTGCTTCGCAGACACTCTTAACCGTCTGCATGCGTATTATACCAATGGTTTAGAGATACGTGGGCCGGCTACAACGCAAGCAACCAGAAACGCATTGGTTCTTCTGTTTCTCCCGTTGCAAATTTGAATAACTAAAACAATTTTGTAAATAATGATGTCTCCTACACGTTCACTAAGTTCATCTGGAGCCTACATATTACAGGTCAAAATTAAATAAGGGCTAAAATATTATAAACATCTTTGTTTCCTAGCCCTGATTATTCATGAATTTAAATCGACCAACCTCATAACGAAGCGTTTTTTGCCTTTTTAGGCTCTCTTAATGTCACGCTTGAAAAAAGCGTATGCCAAAGGGTTTATTGCTGAGTTCAGAACTAACATAGGTATTCTAAATTTAAAGTCACTTTTACATGAAAGGTGTAGATTTGTATGATTTCCTAATAACTTAAGGCTACAGCGCAAGTAAGTTGCGAAACAAGCCAGGGCGAAGACCACCACAACTGCCAACATTACAACTGTTGATTTGTCATGATTGTTAAAAGTCAAACCTCGGTGGTTGAAACGTAACTGTTTTGCCAAGATGGCTGATGATCGCGTTTGTTTGAACACAACTGTTGCCATGGAAATAAAACAGAAAATTAACATGCAGCTGAAGAAAATCTCAAGAAGCGCGCAACATACGCTTAAGACTATCCTACATAACGAAAATGTTGAATATAAACTGATGAAAAAAGAAAAAAATGCAAGACAAAAAGGGATAACCCAAGAAAAAAATATTAGTTTAGTGATACGTCGCGTGGTCATGAAGTTGACGTATTTCAGTGGCTTTACGACAGCCATATACCGATCTAGTACGAGGCTGCACAGGTTCATTATAGAGGCGTACACGTAGAGCCACCTTATAAAATCCACCCAGGACGCATAGGGTTGAGGCCAATTGCAGCCACCTCTGATGTGACAGAAGAATAGTGAAGGAACAACGAACGCCCCAACACAGAAATTCGCCACCGCAAGTGAAACGATGAACGCGTTGGTTTTGGTGCGAAGCCGACGCTCGCCGCCCACAAGATGTACGGTGAAACCATTTCCAGCTATCGTCAGAATGGACAGAATCCAACCAAGAATCCAAAACCAAGTTTCCATTTTGTTATCGGTCCAGAACTTTAGCTGGGTGTTGAAGTTTATGTCAACGAAAAGCTTGGTTATTTTATAAACATCTGGTAACGTTTGCGCCCTATCTGATGAACATGGATAAAGGTAATCAATACGTCAATTTATGATTGCTAAGTTGACTGTAGGACAGCAAAAGCATTTAGACCTATTGGAAGGGTCGGTTTTCAATTTCGTTCTTCCTCACATTTAAATAAAACTGAAGCTAAACTAAACGAAAGAGAATTTTCTGGAGACTTCAGGCTCCTATTATTAAATGCAATAAGCTGGTCTGTCTTATTTTGTCAGGATTCACCTGTTGTTAATTCTAATAACCGATGTATTAATTAAGCGATTAAAACTTTGTTGGTTGTCAACAACAGATAAACGTTCATGCAAAACAAGGAAAATTGCCTTCCTATTTTGGCTTTTGACTACATTAGATGGCATTTAGAAGGAATTGTGGTAAAGTAGTGATAATACACTAAAAGTAAACATTCCAAGTTCTGTATTTGGAAGGAAATTTTCGAGCGACATGAATATTTTTCGTTGGTATTTATCATGCATGTACTAGAGCGCAAAAATAAAGAATCTTTTGACTTTGTAGAATTTGTAGCATCAGTGAGCCAGGTCGATTTCGTCGCGCGTTTTCCATCAAATCGTTGGTTTTTTGAGGAAATCGTCGCATATATCAAGAATTGTTCTACGTGGTAACGTTACTAGAGAGTTCGAGCACAACTACGACGACGATCAAGGAGACGAGAAAATAAAAAAAAAGACAACAGGTTTCTTAAGCAAAGCAAAAACTCTGAACGTGCAGCGCAATTTTTGGCAGATTCCTTCAGCATCACCGCACTCATCCCATTTAGGGAATCCGGATTCTGAAATCCAGGAAATTTTTGCTTGGAATCCGAAATCGTGGGTTTTGGAATCCGGAAAACAAGTTAAGGAATCCGGAATGCCGCTAATGATGGGAATCCGGAATCCAAGTTTTAATGACAAAAGTCGGGAATCTCTGAACTGGAATTCGGAATCTACGGCGTGGAATCCAGAATCCGAGAGCATCTTAATTCTTGGATTCCCTTATATGGGGCGAATCTCGGCACAGCTATTGTTGTCAAATTAAAATTGAACGGATGGTAATGCGATCGTCGCTTCATCAATAGCGATCATCAAATAGGAGAGCTTGCTCGCAGGCTAAAGCGATCATTGCAACTTCGATTTCGTCAGAATTGACCATTAATAGAGATCCCCATCAATAGCTATGGGACCCGTTAGAATCGTTTTATATCCTTCTCCGAAGGTCTCAATGGGGTTAACCGATAGGTGTAAAACGGCCAAAAATTTAGCCGATAGCCGTAAAAATTGAAAAATTTTAGCCGTTAGCCGTAAATAGGGTAAAAAAGAGTTAACCGTAAAAGAAAGTGTTTCCTAGATTTGCCACTTTCAAGGAGGGTACTAAACTCACTTATGGTTCCGTTTTTTATTTCCCGGCTAGTGTGATTCTGTACGCACGTTAGGCGAAGCGCCTTAACCAAGACCTAGGCTCCATCCGGCGCTCTCTCGGGGAACTAATTTTTTCCATAGCGAAAGTGTGGCTTCTTGCTGAGGATTAATATTTGCAATTTTCCGTCGGTCGTGCCCTCGAAACACTAATGAAACAACAAGCAGAGACGTCACTGTTTGTAAAACACGTTGCCGATAAACAACATTTCCCTGATTTTCTCTGACGCTACGGTAGACATTGCCATGCCTAGTCCCTGTACGGCGTCTTCCCACGCAATCTCGGTCAAGGCATTTCGGTGGCTCGCTCGGACCACGTGACCCGAAACACATTAGCCGCACGGAATAATGCGGCTTACGGACAAGGCAACTGCAGACAGTCGTTCCGTACAGTCCTTCCATATCGTTAAAAACACTGGACACGGAAATTTTGTGATTGGCCGTTTTCACACTAGAGCTAGAAATGGATCATCTGTCTGAGACTAGCCTGTGTACAGTCGCGTCCTCCCCACAGACACCCCTTCTCCGAAATTTTCTGAGTGGAGGGGGCGGCTGTACACAGGCTATCTGGAACGGATAATCCCGTCTTCAAAAGTCAGGCAGATTGTTCATTCAAAATTAAAACTATTCCATTTTCAAATTAAGACGTATTACCTATCTGACGCGAATCATCAAACGGATAACCCGTCTCACACGAATAATCCTTTTCTAGTGTGAAAACGGCCATTTCTGTTATAATGAACGTCGCGCCCTGGCCTTGAGTTGGGCGTTCGCGTGTCTGCTTTTGCTTTTTCACAAAGATTATTTTTAAATTGACTATTGACATTTCTAAGTGTAAGATAATATTAGAAGTGGAATACTTTATAGAAAGTGTGATCTATCAAATGTTAAAATTTTCCAAAAGAATAGCTTATTTCATCCCGAGATGATCCGAAGACCTTTATTCAAAAAAATACAGGTTAATTAATATTTAATTTTTTGAAACAAAAGAAGTTAATTTTTAACTTTTTCGTTAACCGTAACTGAAAAAAATTAACCGATAGCCGTAAAAGAGCCAAAATTTTAGCCGATAACCGTAAAGGTCACCACCCCATTGAGACCCTCTTCTCCATCACCTTCTAATTGCAATGTAATCTCCATTATGTTCAGCTTGGCATGTCAATCACAAAAACGGCATGTATCCCAATGGAAAATTACCTGCCTTGTAAACAAAACAAGCTTACTGGGTTCAATGGAAATGCATTCTTATTATGAAGAAGGGACTTTGGTTTTCAAATGTATTTTCAATATGCTCTTTCCTTTGGCATTTGACAGTACAGATGTAAACTTTAGCTACCTGTGGTATTGTATTCAGTTTAACGCAGTTAACGCTGGGATAGGGTATATAAATCAGAGAGTTTGGGTCTAGAAGAGCGTATCATTTTCCATCTGAAACTAATCAATTGGCTGAAGATTTTAGTCTAGACTAGGGAAACTGGGAATTGCCACTCAAAAATATAAAAAACTCAAATCGGTTTTGTTTTGGCTGGACTTTGCTAGTGACCACAGTAGTATAGGCTAAGGGTTTCAGGGCCCCAGCGGCAACCCCCACCCCAAAAGTCCTAAAGTACCCCCCTGGGGTTTTAGGGCCCTGGAATCCTCCAGTATGAGTTATTTACACCCATTTAAGCATAATTTTTGATCAGCCAATCAAAAGCACTATCCACCTCTTTGGTTAAGTGAAAGCTAAAGAAAAATAAAATAAAAGACACAACAAAAAACAAAAAAAACTAGAGAAAGGTAAATTTTACACTAAAGAGGAGTCTTTAAACCTTTATCAACCGGAGACCGAGAAAAAAATGAAGTAATATATAATGACGAAAAGGAATTCATCACCATAATGCCAATATTTTACAATTTCTTTGGTTAGAACTGCACACATCACAAGACTTGTTGTGAAAAGTGATACTCCCGCTGACGTCACCTTTTGACATTAATGTGCCAACCAGAAGCTAGCTTGCGTCGCAGACATTCTTAACAGCCTGTATATTATATCAGGGTCACCAATGGGGTTCTTCAATCTCGTAACCCCGACCCAAAATTTCGTGTAATCCCGTAATCCCATTTTTATTTTTGGCATCCCACCTTACGGGCATACTTTCAATCCGAATCTTGTCCCGATTTTGCTTTATAATCCCGAATCCCGAGCCTCAAATAAGTGGAATCCCGGATCCCGAGAAACCTATTGAGGACCCTCTCATATCAATGGTCTAGACGATACGTGGGCCAGCTGCAACGCAAGCTACCAGAAGCGCATTGGTTCTTGAAATAAAACATTCATTGTAAATGAAAAGAACAAGTGCAAGTTTTAAGTTCAAGTTCAAATTAATTAAAAACACTTTGCACACTTGCCATGATTAATTAATCCTTGCCAGCAAAGTAGCCAATAGCTAATCGAGGTGGGAAGGAAAAGTAAAAAAAGTTACAATGATAGGGTTGAAACATAACAACAAAGTTAAACAGATACACGAACATCAACATATTAAATTAACAAGACAGAGAATACATATATTTCAAAATAGGTAAACGAAACAAGGTATGAATGAAATTAAACTGAAAATGTAATATTTACTAAATATGTCAATTAACACGCACGCTAACTTTTGAGTTGTTCGCTTTTCCAGACGTAATTATAACATAATTTCAACCGAACTGTACTCCCTCAAAGCGCACGTCCACTCGCTCAGAGCGCACGCGCAGAATTCGAACAATCACAGTGTTTGTAAATAGTGATGTCTCTTACACTTTCACTAAGTTCATTTGGAGTGTACTAACAAGACAGAGAATACAATATATTTCAAAATAGGTAAATGAAACAAGGTATGAATGAAATTAAACTGAAAATTTAATATTTACTAAATATGTCAATTAAAGTACGCACGCCAACGTTTGAGTTGTTTGCTTTTCCAGACATAATTATAAGATAATTTCAATGAAACTCTACTCGCTCAAAAGGCACGTCCACTCACTCAGAGCGCACGTGCAGAACAATCACAGTATTTGTAAATAGTGATGTCTCCCACACTTTCACTTAGTTCATTTAAAGTGTACGTGTTACACGTCAAAATTCTATTCAGGTTAAAATCTTTTAACCTAGGTTGATTCTCAATTTCTTTGTCTCTTAGCCCTAATTATTCATGAATTAGGGCCAGGAGACAAAGGACATCGAGAATCAACCTAGGTTAAAAAAAGTTCGCGCTGTTTTTGGTTTTTCTCGTTGAATTTACATGAAAATAGAGTTTAGTTCCCAGAGGAGAGAAATGCTTTTATTCTTGACCATCAACATGGCTGCCGTGACGTCACGTGTAAACCAGCAATACGTTTAAGAATTTACAATCTAAAACTGCATTCGGGTAAATCGACCAATCTCTTAAGAAAGCTATTTCCCTTTTAAGGCTTTCTTAATGTCGCGCTTGAAGAAAGCATATGCCAGAGGGTTAATTGCAGAGTTCAGAACCAACATAGGTATTCTAAATTTAAAGTCACTGTTATACGAAAAGTCTTGAGTTTTATGCTTTCCTAATAACTGAAGAAAGTCACAACGCAAGTAAGTTGCGAAACAAGCTACAGCGAAAGCCACCACTAAAGCCAACATTGCAACTGCTGACTTGTCATATGTGTTGAATGTCAAACCTCGGTGGTTGAAACGAAGCTGTTTTGCCAAGATGGCGGATGATCGGGTTTGCTTGTATATAACTGTTACCATGGAAATAAAACAGAAAATTAACATGCAGCTGGAGAAAATCTCGAGGATCGCACAACATACTGCTAAGACTATCATACGTATCGAAGATGTTAAATATAAACTCATGAAAACAGAACAAATTACAAGACAAAGAGGGAAAACCCAAGAAATTAAAGTTAGCTGGGTGACACGTCGCGCAGTCATGAAGTTGACGTACTTCAGTGGCTTTACGACAGCCATATACCGATCTAATACGAGGCTGCACAGGTTCATTATAGAGGCGCACGCAAAGAGCCATCTTGTAAATTCCACCCAGGACGCATAGGGTCGAGGCCAGTTGCAACCACCTCTAATTTCACAGAAGAACAGTGAAGGAACAGCGAACACCCCAACACAGAAATCTGCCACCGCAAGTGAAACGATCAGTGCGTTGGGTTTGGTGCGAAGCCGACGCCGAATGCCCACAAGAAGTACGGTGAAACCATTTCCAGCTATCGTCAAAATGGACAGAATCCAACCAAGAATCCAAAACCAAGTTTCCATTTTATATTCGGAACTTAAGCTGTGCGTTCAAGTTTATGTCTTTGAAAGAAACCGGTTTGGTTATTTTATAAACATCTGCGGGTAACGTTTCCGCCTTATATCTGACGAGCGTGACATATCATACGTCAATTTTTGATTACTAAATTGAATTTAGGACAGAAAAAGCATTTAGACCTATAAGAAAGGTCGTTTTTGGAATTATTTCTTCTTCCCTTTTGAATGAAACTCACTTTTAACTCAACTTAATACAATTTTCTGGACACTTCAGCCTCCTGTTATTAAATGCAGTAAGCTGCTCTGTCTTATAGCGGGGCTCCCGCGCGCGAAGCGCGCGTGGGACAGAGCCCCATACTCATAGATTATGGTCAACTTCTTTTCGTTTGGTTGTCACGTGATTGACCGAACGTACGTACGTACGCGTCTACGGATTGTACGGGTGGGGTAGGGGAGACTATCAAAAGGAAGGGAGGGGTGTCTCAGGCGTGTCTTGCCAAGTCCACATCTTTTACATTGGACATTCACAATATGGTCAACTGACAGCTGTCAAAACAGGATAGCCACTGACCAGTATCCCATGACCATATCGCTGGCTCATGTGTCAACTCATTGAGGTGACGTGATTTATTTGGAAGCTGTCCGCTGACCAGTTAATTATTTTACTAGATCGCGATCAATGTTCAGTCTCATACTTTCTAGCTAGTTTGGGATCGGTGCACAGGAAAACTGATACACATATTGGGCATCAATGTTGTGATCAATTGACAGGTGTCAAAACAAGGTATCAGCTGACCAGTATCACTTGACTGTATCGCGGGCTCAGGTGTCGAAACATCGAGGTCAAGTATTTTTTTGAAGTTATCCGCTGACAAGGTACTGGTTTTCAAATGATCGCAGGCTTAAGTTTAATTTTTTTTAAATTCATATGAAATATCTTGTGTTTATCTGCCGCACAATTAAAATTTTGATTTCAAACTGACCTCGGACGCGAAAACTCAGCCAGCTGGTACAGGCAGGGAAGACAGTTACTTTTGACTTTTCTCGCCATGTTCACGCGTTGGTCACGCTCTACGTCCAATTTTTATGCTCTGATTGGTCAAAATTGGATAGGTGAGTTCATGCGGAAAATTTATGCAGCATCTTGAATCTTGTTTACTTTGACAGCTGAAGCTGACAAAGTTTTGTGTCAACTCGTGATGTTTTTAACTTTCTTTTTCTACTGGATGTACAAAATGAAATTCAGATTCTATCAGGAGTCTTCTGTTATTCATGGCTAGTTTGTTTATTGGGTTTTTGGTTGAGTCAAAGTCGGAAATCCGATTTCGGATGGCATCGTTTTCGTTTTCACCTTGCTTAATGCGTAAGAGGGTTGCAAAGTCTGAAGCGATACTGGCCTTATTTGATACCTTTCAGGAGCTGGAACTCGAGTGGTAAGCGTAAGTAATTATTGTATTTGATGTTTGTTTTTTATTCCTAATTTAATGAAGTCGAGCGTAGTTTATGCGGCTATTTTGTTTACGCACGTTTGTAAGATTTAAGACAGTGATCTGACTGAGTATCAGGTTTGTTATAAGCTTACAGATCTTTAAAAAGCCTTTAGACATTTTCTCACCGCAAATAGAAAGAAAACGTTTCAAGGAATATTTAGCTATAATTCTGGCTGTAAAAGAAAGGTTTGAGCGATTTCCTTGCCTCGAGTTCGTCTTTGAAAAAAGCAAACACCGGGAAGCCGGCTTAAAACATAAACTTCAGCTCTTAAAGCTTTCAGCTCGAAGACTCAGGATTTTTAGAGAGACTTTAATACTTGTCTTCCTGAATGAAAATTGTCGTCTCTGTATATGTTTCACCGAATCATATTTCTTTTGTTGATTGTTATATTAGTACTGTCTCTTGTAATTTTAATCGCTGTGCCGATTGGAAATTTGACATTTTCAGGTTTTCAAATGCCAATTTCCCCACCCCTGGGTCTCCATTGTAAGTCAAATTCCCACCCCTGGGGACCACAGACCTTCATAGTAAGTTAAAGTAAATGATAGGCACTCACAACAAGTTTATTGCAGCACTCCTCCAGCACTACTTGTCATTGTTTGGTGAGATTTGGCACAGGTTTCTGGATTCATCTTCTATGTCACGCCTGGAATAGTTGGTTTCCGCTTTCATCCAACTGAGGTTTGTAACTGAGGTCCACAACTGACCAGAATTTCATTTAATTTAACATTTGGAGTATACTAGCAAATCTATAAACACTTGAGGCAGGGCGGCATCCTCTGAAGACTAGTAAGAAGGAAGTAAATTTTGATCTAAACGAGCTCACGGTTCGGATACGGGTTAGTCAGGAGTACCCAACGAACATTTTTCGCAAAATTGATTATACGATGTCGTAAACGCTAGCAAAGTGCTTTTACGTCAACCTATGTTAATATTTAACTTTCCTGGGAAAAAAATACCCGCTCTACACTGCTAGCCAGCAAGACTTTCAGAAAATAAAAATCCCAGCCAGCAATCATGTTTGACGGTTTTTTGCCAGCCAGCAAGGTTAAAAAAACAAAAATTACGCAATTCCAGCCAGAGTGAAACGGAATTCGGTGTTTGCCAGCCAGCGGTAGCAGAAGTAAGTTATGAGCCAGCCAGCAAAGTTTCATTTAACACATTGCCAAGAAAAACATGTAAGTCAGTAGGCAAGATTTGTTTTACGTCAAATTTACATAACATAAAAGAAAAGCGTGTTTAACCTGTTTCACCCTTTTATCTAGTTGTCGTTTTTTTTTTGGAGATATAGGGAAAAGATGAGTGTATTTGTTTAGTATATGTTATTCCCTATCCCTAAGTATTACATAACAATAACATAACAACTAAAGACATTCAGCGGTACTTACAGTCTTGGAATGTGGACTTGAGGAGTAGTCTTCAGTTTTTGCCAGGTAAACGATAAAAAGGAAGATCCCGAACTTTGTCCATAACACAATAAAACGTAAAAAAAGTGATGACCGCAAAGCCTTAAGACCAATGTATTTTTTTCCAACGATAATCGACTGAGGCGAAAAAAAGTTTAAGAATAAACAGCATAACGAGTAAGCTCGATCTACGTGGGGTCTCCTCTGCAAAATGACCCCAAATTCAGTGTAGACACATGCTTATCGCCAGCATTGTATGCCGTGCCTACTGTTACTCTGCAAAAAGTTTACACCAGAACTGATAGAAAGTTTCGAGTAAACAGGCTTTCCGTCGGAAAATTCTAACCGCTACGGCTGAAAACCACGAACCCAAAAAGTAAGGTAACGTTTGCGGTCTTTAACTCGAGTTTCAACGTGGGGAGGATGGTTTCCTCTTTCTTTATTTACGAAAACGCCTGACAGCAAACAAGGACCTTTCTGTTGCGGTATAAAAAAACAATACTGTCCATGTTTTCAAATATGCTATGGCAACAGTTTACTTTTTAAAGCCAGACTGATAACGTGTTCTTGTAGTAACTTTCTCCGCACTAGCACTAGAAGAGCTTGTCATCCTGAGTTTGATCTTACTCACTCATTTTTTCTCTAGCCAAAAAGCCATAATGGTATGTCGTCAGACAATAACCACAAAGGTTTCGCAGCAAAAGCCAGTAGTCGTCGGTAGTCAGTCAGGCAATCACCGTAAAAGTTTCGCAGCAAAAGCCAGTTGTCGTAGGTAGTCAGTCAGGCAATCACCGTAAAAGTTTCACACCAGAACTGGCGCAAAGTTTCGCAGCAAAAGCCAGTAGTCGTACGTGGTCAGTCAGGCAATCACCGTAAAAGTTTCACACCAGAACTGGTGCAAAGTTTCGCAGCAAAAGCCAGTAGTCGTAAGTAGTCAGTCAGGCAATCACCGTAAAAGTTTCACACCAGAACTGGTGCAAAGTTTCGCAGCAAAAGCCAGTAGTCGTACGCGGTCAGTCAGGCAATCACCGTAAAAGTTTCACACCAGAACTGGTGCAAAGTTTCGCAGCAAAAGCCAGTAGTCGTCGGTAGCCAGTCAGGCAATCACCGTAAAAGTTTCACACCAGAACTGGTGCAAAGTTTCGCAGCAAAAGCCAGTAGTCGTCGGTAGCCAGTCAGGCAATCACCGTAAAAGTTTCACACCAGAACTGGTGCAAAGTTTCACAGCAAAAGCCAGTAGTCGTCGGTAGTCAGTCAGGCAATCACCGTAAAAGTTTCACACCAGAACTGGTGCAAAGTTTCGCAGCAAAAGCCAGTAGTCGTAAGCAGTCAGTCAGGCAATCACCGTAAAAGTTTCACACCAGAACTGGTGCAAAGTTTCGCAGCAAAAGCCAGTAGTCTTAGGTAGTCAGTCAGGCAATCACCTTAAAAGTTTCACAGCAGAACTGGTGCAAAGTTTCGCAGCAAAAGCCAATAGTTGTATGTAAGTCAAGAATGTTTCGTTTTGCAGTCAGACAATCACCTATAAAGGCATGTAACCTTATGTTGTGCATGCGATGGTCGTGTGATGTCTATAAGTTATAGAATCGAAGCGCAGTTGAAACAAATGTAAGTAAGATCACACCAAGGAAGGCAAGCTTTTTTTGCTTTGGGTATAGAGACACGCACCAAAGTAAAATACATGCCACAATATCTTTGTCAGTTTGCTTTAAGCGACCGTCATAGTAAATTTGCGAACAACAACAGTACTTGAGTTTTAATACAGCTACAAAAAAATTCTTGTAGTTTTTGGCAATAAGATAAGCTTAGGTGAAACCTTCTTCGGTACGTTTAAAAATCGAGTTAAAGACGGCAAACGTGACGTAACTGCGTCCTACTGCGTATCTCGCGCGTCGCGCTCGCGCATCTTAACAACCCTAAGCACCTTAATGACGCCTTTTTGCGCAGGCTACGGTTGAGTTGTAAGGGTGATTATTTTAAAGAAAGCAATAACTTCATGATAACCAGAAGAAAATAAAAATTCCAAAGAAAAATATCCTGTTCTTCACGACAAATGGTTACAAAAAGAACAACAAAGTTGTCTATTAATTTGTTTATTCAATAGTTCAGTTTAAACCCTGCTTGCGGCAATTTTAGGAAAATTTGTAAAATACTGTTCACATTTGTAATTTTCTTTCATTTTTTGGCAAGAAAATTGTGATCTATTTTTTATTTTTTTTTCTACATTGGCCAAAGAGCCTCTCAAACGTATCCATGGCCGGTAACGCCCGTTGTCAAATTTGAGGTCCTACAGCCGGGAAACATCACCAGAAAAGTGTAATCTGAGTCACTGTGTTCGAAGATTTGAATAAATTTACTAACAGAGCTCTTACAATTTATACGATAAAAAGCTTTAAGAGCAAGAAATGCCTCAGCGTCAAAACAGATACTAGTACGAAAGTCAAAGAATGATAGCCGTTCGGGATTTACCCCGCTATACTACAATTTACTACACAGACGTTAGCATTGAAATGCAACGGCACACTTGGATGTTGTTTTCTTAAAAAACAACAGTTACTAGACGGACGCGAAATACGTCAATATACGGGTAGTACAAACGTAAAATCTTCCTACCTTTTCCGATCCTAACAGATACCTGTGCAGTTGCTAAACGCCTTCCAAATGACCATAGATCGAGGAGGTTTCCCGTCCCGGTGAGCACATAACAAAAGAGAAATTGGTTCCAACGGAAATATACCAGAGCGCGCAAACCTGGACAACATTGCAAACGAGCATACCGAATGAAATCAGTTCTGAGTTCACTCCGCTAAGAGACCAGAGTGTATTATTTATTGGAGGGAGTTTTTGTATTCAATCGTCTCAATATTTGATGGCATTTATGTGCATTAGCGAATGTTCTTAATTCGATACACATGCACGGCAACCTGACAAAGAAACACAACCATTTTGCTTACCTTTTGGCCGCCTTAACATCAGGTTTAAAAGTAGAACGTAGGAAAGTAGCTGATATGTAGACAGGCATATTAAAACACGAACACACAAAAGTGTTTTCTATAAAGGATCGACAGCGAAACGACTAAAAACAAAGCGGTGAGCGGTGCTTGACTCAACTGTGTCATTTTCTCACTACGTGTATCTTTTACAAGGTATTCACAGCAGGACGTTTTGCTTACACACTCAAACAAATTTCCGTTTCCACAGGCAAAAGGTGTCATTTCCACAGCTCGCGTGGGGTGATTTTCACGCGCAGTTACTTGCTTCGCTCGCGCCAATATCCGTGTAAAAAATTACATGCGATTGCCAGGAGAAAAAATATACCTTTTTATCCAGCCAGAACCGGCATAAATTTTGCATATTTTCAGCTAGCGAGGCGCTAATTCAGATTTCCCAGCCAGCTAATTAGCCAATGTTTTTTTTTCCAGCTAGTTCAAATTCTGCCTGTCGAGCGGGTATTTTGTCGAGCGGCTTCGTCGGGTACTCCTGGTTAGTTCTAAGAGAATAAGAAGGACGTCGACGATAGAGTGATCGGTTTGATTAAAATGTTCGGAGACAGGAGTAGGATTAGGAAAGTGGCCATAGTTGAGAATGGAGCGGCGATGCTCCCAAAGCGTTGGTGGAGATGGCGCTTGGTCTCCCCAATGTACTGTTTGCAGCATTTTTTGCCTTCAATGCATGAGATAGATAAGGTTTTTGGATTTATTGTTTAAGGGGTCATTTATAGGTCGTGTCTCTTTGGTGGAGGTTAAGGTGTAGTTGGCTTAGCCTTGTTTTAAAAATGGACAGGTAAGGCAGCGTGGATGATAGCATTTTGAAACGCCGGGAGATAGTTTTTCTTGTTGTATGCTACAGTCACGTAAAGTGCTTCTAACAAGCAGGTCACGATGGGTGGAGACGGAAACATTTGTTTACAGCGATTGGATGATTGAAGAAAGTTTACATTTTTCCGGACAGGGGTAGAAAAGTTAGGAAGAGCTGGATTTATATATGTGATGACAAAGGGAGTTCGGTTTGAGTTGTTGTTCTGTGGTTGTGGTTTCAAAGTTTCCTGACGTGGGATGAAATGTGCCCGGTCAATTTATTTTTTAAGAAAGTGGTGGCTGTATATATCCTCGTAGTTCCAGAAAGTTTATAAGTTCATTGCAGTATTTATTGAAGAAATTGTCGGTGGGACAGATGCGACGCAGACGTAAGGTCAGGCTGAAAGGGATGGTGCGTTTTGTGTGGGCAGGATGGCTGAATTTTTTTTAGAAGATATTGGTGCTTGTCTGTGCGTTTTGTGTGGAGATCAGTTTCTATTAGGTTATTGTCCAGATGGTCTTGTACAATGCATCTAGGAAGGGAAGACTCTTGTGTGAAGAATTTGAATATTCGTGTGTAAACTTGATTGTTGGATGGATAGAGTTTAAATGATGTAGGAACGTTTGAAGATTGTCTTCTCCTCCTTCTGTCCACACCATGAAGATGTCATCAGTAAACCTCCACCAAACGTAGGGTTTGAAAGGGGCGTTTTCGATTGCAAATTGTTGATATGCTGGTCATTGACTATGGTTTGTCCTACCTTAGAGAATGATTTAGTTATATATGTTGTTCTTCCTCAGCTTTTATAACTTTAGCACACAACAACCCTTCTTTATGTTGCAGTAAGAATCTCAGACGTGACAAATCTTTTGTAGAAGCCTCTATCATCAGAGCATTTCCTCGAATAACTGCCTGAAGGGCATGTAGTGTACGACCTCCCTCTTTGGATGAGTGATGACTGGAGTGCTCCATGATTCCATCGGTCCTAGTTCTTGTATTATCTGGTGGTACTCTTGTAGTTTTTCTGTTCTCTAGCTCTAATGTTCCTCTTGTGCTGCTGAGTCGAGCTACTGATAGGGTCTTGTTTGTAGGAAGCGGAATATGATCTTCTTTCCAAGGTAATTTCGTTTTGTAGTACCGTGTCGGTGTTTTTGGGAGCAGCTAAAGAAAATCTTCATGAATATATCTTCTGGTCCTTTGTTGTCCCTATATCTTTGAGTTTGAGTCAAAAAACGTCAAGTGAGCACAGCTTCTCAAACTCTTCTTGACCAGTCTTGAGAAAGAATTGCTTTTCTGTGACACTTTCTGCTACAGGTTGCCGTCTGTTAAATGGTCCAGCCTGGATCTTTATCAGGATAAATGGTTCTGTTATCCGTATGCTTAGGACTTCTACTGCTATCAGAATGCTATATCTATGAACTGGCATCGAGTCGCTTCTTTACCAAAGGTTAGTCTTCTAGACGGCCACACTCAGTCTGTCTCTTCAAGGGATAAATAGTTTGGATTCTACAAGTAGGTCAGTCATCCTTTTCAGTGTTAACACATTCTACGTTAAGTGGAAATCCGTTAACTGCAAACGACTTGTGTTTTTGTTACAGTTTTTGCATCCTCGTGATCTACACTGTGATACCCCTTATCCCACACTGGTGCAATTCCAGCACCTTGCATTCCTTTGCCGCTGATTATGTTCCTTCTTGCTGCTGACTATCCAGTATTTGGTGCAATGGAGGCTCTTTTAATTGTTCTCTGGATTGAGGTACACGCATGGAGGCTTCTGTACTGACTTTAGACCTCCGTTGTTCCCGAAAAATAGCTCTTTCAATGCCCTGGACGGTGTTTGAGATCTTCTCTCTTCCTTTTATCTTCGTTTTCTCTCAAACGATTTCTTCCTACGTCAGCTTTGCAAGTTTCCCGCGAGTTCCTCTTACCCCATTCCTCCCAGGAGCAATCCTTTTGAGTGATTAAAGCGGATGATGGCCTCACATGACATTAATGCATTTGAGGGCGCTTGTTACTTAAGATTTTATTACATTTTAGGTCAAATGTTATTACATATAGGACTTTGTCACATTTAGGGTCTGTCATTGTGTTAGACACCCGGAGGACGAAGCATCAAAACTTTGGCAGCCAATGAGTGGACGCATGAACATGGGAAGACCAGCTTATACTTAATATATAGATAACCTGAAAAGCGATACCAGCTTGGAAAGCACGGAAGAGCTGAGAACAGCCATGCTGGATTGGGAGACCTGGAAGAGGGGTGCTGAATATAGGCGTGTTCTTGCTTGGCCATAGTAGTAGTAGTAGTAGGAGTATTACATTAAGGCCTTCCACACCCTTACCCCCCATTTTATATACCACAACTACAGCTTCGTAATCCTGTTTTGGAAGTTGATAGGATATCGGCATACAAAAGTAAATTTATTTTTCTTTCACTTGGAAGATAATTGGTTCAGAGAGCTTGATTTCGAACAAATACGGCAGTTTGGCTATAGAGAGGTTAAATTTAAGTAAATAGGGGGCTCAGAATACATCTTTGACATACACCTGTTACATGTATGAGAAAGAGTGCTTCTCTGTAATTTTCATGGAACATTTAGAATTGCAGTAAACGCTTTTGATTAGACTGTAAAAATGTCGTCCCGTGTTAATTTTGAGCAGCCGATAAAATAATCCCTTAGGCAAAAAGGAGTAGCCTAATCACAGACCTATTTCCTTTTTAGAAATCGTCGTGTGCTCGTGTGAAAATGAAAACCGCCGGGAACTACGAACTGTAATTGATCGCTAACGTAAGGGGATGGGTGGCTCGCGAAGTTAAATTACTCGCTTGTTTAATTACTAAAAAAAAGGAATAAACGTCCTTTGATTCGATAAAACGCTTTACGAGTGATTTCTACGAAACAAGTAATAACAGCAACAGCATCAATGCAACATTAATAGGAGAAGAGAAAAAAAAACACCATTTTATTTCTTTTGTAGGAAACAACAATGGGGGAAGGAATACACAGACTAAATGTTGGCGGACCCTATGGAGCGACCTTAGTTACACCGAATCCATGTGTTGCGGTTGCATGGCTTTGGTGGCGGCGACGGTGCTTGGAGGTCTTAAAATAATCACGGGGACCATTGAAAAACTGAAAGGATGCAAGGCATAATTGTAATATTAAAGTTAACACAGCAACTCAAACTTTTAGATGATTTCAATTGACAGGCTTTTGTAAGACATAAATGCGCACGATGAGATTAAAATACTCGAAATCTCTCTAAATCCTATATCTCTCTCTCTCCCTCTCTAAATCCTCTAACAAAATAATTGAAGCAGACATTAACACAAGACTTGCAATTTCCAGGCGCCCATGTAGTCACACCGCTCTTTACAAAATCACGACGAAAATGCGTTATTTTGCATCCAAAGTCACTGCTTTTGACAGCATCGCGCAGAATGCCTATTTGTTCTCGGGACATTTACTTCCAGTTCAACAAAGTTTGTAGATCTGTCATATCATGCGTGGACGCTATAGTTGCCTGGAACGCACTCGGATGCTCATTAAAATGATGTAGATGAAAGTGAAGAATGATCATCGCAGTAAATTTTCCAATTTAAGCAATTGGAAAGGAGAAGCCTGAAAAAATCAGGGCTTCAACGGGATTCGAACCCGTGACCTCCGCATTGCCGGTGCGTTGCTCTACCAACTGAACTATGAAGCCATATGAGCGAGGTCAATTTATTGAGTGCATATCTCCCGTGAGGAGTGAAATGATATGAAGTATATCATATAGTATATTGGAAAAAAAATTTACTGCGATGATCATTCTTCACTTTCATCTACTACCGCAGTTCAAAACTGAATTATTTCATATACTTCAATCCCGTAACCCCGACCCAAAATTTCGTGCAATCCCGTAATCCCATTTTTATTTTTGGCATCCTACCTTACCGGTATAATTTCAATCCCGAATTTTGCCCCGATTTTGCTTTATAATCCCGAATCCCGAGCCTCAAATAAGTGAAATCCCGGATCCTGAGAAACCTATTGGGGACCCTCTTATATCAATGGTCTAGACGATACGTGGGCCGGCTGCAACGCAGGCTAGATTAGCATACTTTCAATCCCGAATCTTGCCCCGATTTTGCTTTATAATGATCCCGAATTCCGACACTCAAATAAGTGAAATCCCGGATCCCAAGAAACCTGTTGAGGACCCTCTCATATCAATGGTCTAGACGATAAGTGGGCCAGCTGCAACGCAGGCTACCAGAAGCGCATTGGTTCTTGAAATAAAACATTCATTGTAAATTTGAAGAACAAGTACAAATTTCAAGTTCAAGTTCAAGTGTATTAAAAACACTTTGCATACATGCCATGATTAAGTAGCCTGTAGCTCATCGAGGCGGGAAGGAAAAGTAAAAAAAGTTACAATGATAGGGTTGAAACATAACAATAAAGTTAAACAGATACACGAACATCAACATTTAAGTAATAGAAAACGTTTTCCGTGTTTGTATAGCCTGATATAAACACGAGAGGGGTTGGGAGAATTCGAGACAGTTAGGCAAACCCTAGAAAAAATCGAGGGTTTGCATAACTGTCGAAAATTCTCTCAACGTCTCGAGTGTTCATGTCAGGCTATGCAAACACAGAAAAAAAGTTTTCTGTTCCTTTTATAAAGTAAATTTGCCGAGAAAAAAAGCAAAACTCTTTGTATGGCACTGATTAAAACAGAAATTCTCACCAGTTGCAAAGTCTTGTCCACGAAGTCTTGCACGCGTAATCAGTTTTCTTTTTGCAAAAAGATGCTTTCTAAAATACAGACTTTTCTCGCTTAAAATAGCAGCTTAAGCGAAAAAAAATTGACACACTTTCTTTGTAACGATTTTCCAAGTTTCAGCCAACGAAGGAATGGGTAAATAAAGTAAACTTGTCGAGTTTTGAACTTGAGAACTTTTTTTCAAATTCGTGCTTGCGTGATTAGCGCGCGAAAAGCAAAACATCTTGACGCCACAACCATGTTTACAAACTCTCCTGCAACACTCCTCTCAGCCAATCAGAGCGCGCGTACTATCTTAGTTATTTTATAAATTAAATTAACAAGACAGAGAATACATATAGTTCAAAATAAGTAAATGACACAAGGTATGAATGAAATTAAACTGAAAATTTAATATTTACTAAATATGTCAATTAGTACGCACGCCAACGTTTGAGTTGTTAGCTTTTCCAGACATAATTATAAGATAATTTCAACGAAGCTCCACTCGCTCAGAGCGCACGTGCAGAACAATCACACTGTTTGTAAACAGTGATGTCTCCTACACTTTCACCAAGTTTATTTGAAGTATACGTGTTACACGTCAAAATTATGTTCAGTTTAAAATCTTTTAACCTACAATTAGGTTGATTCTCAATTTCTTTGTCTCTTAGCACTAATTATTCATGAATTAGGGCCAGGAGACAAAGGACATCGAGAATCAACCTAGGTTAAAAAATTTCGCGGTATTCTTGGTTTTTCTCATTAAATTTACTTGAAAATAGAGTTTAGTTCCCGGAGGAGAGAAATGCTTTTATTCTTAACCACCAACATGGCTGCCGTGACGTCACGTGTAAACCAGCAATACGTTTACATTATTATCATCCTCGGCGACCCAGGGGCAGTTAGTCGGGTCGCTAAAATGTTCGTGGTGAAAGTTTACTGTAAGATCGAGACGAGCCCCTGGGCACTTACTCTTACCGAACCAGTTCCAGAAGCGTTTGAATTGCCTGCTTGTGATTGGCCAGAAAAATTTTTTTCTGGCCAATCAGCGAAGAGAAGCTGCCGGGTGACTCTCGTGTTTTCTTACACGACGTAGTTTTCTTCATCGATCGCCATAGTTGCGTAGTGCGTCCAACGGGGAAAGTTTCTCGACGAAAGTTTCAGAACAAAATGTTAACAACCCGCAAAATTGTAACCTTTAGCACGGCTACAAGAAACAAACACTCTCCGATGAATTTTTAGGGCGGATCTTTCCAAGGTATCGTAAATTTTATTGCTGATACGATACGCGATGCTGACTTTCACTTTCCACACCTTAATTTCCTCACATTGTCTAGTATACAACAACAAGCTTACATTTTAGATGTCCATGTTCGTTGCACGACTTCTGAAACTTTCTACAGCGTGAAAATTTCCGTTGCACGGGCCACGCAACTGCGTCGATTGATCGTGGGAATGGCTGGCTTGCTGTAGTGCACGTACCTTCTTGCTTTCGCGCCAAACTCGATCACTTACCGTACGTATTTTAAATACAGCCGTTGTGTTTAGTTCGAAATCTCGGTCCGGTTATGTGCTGAATCCTGACTTGTTAAGTAAGGTCGATTGTTGCAGGCTGTGTGGGTTTATTTTTACGGATAAGTGAAGAAAAAAAAAATAAAGGGGAGTTTGCGAAAATGTTGGAAAGTGGTTTGTGTGAAAGTTTTGGAGGGCAATAAACGCGCAGAGTGTGACACGTGTAGATACAGAGTTGAGAAATCGTGGAAGGGTGGGATGTCTATATAGATATTTTTGTAGTCACTAAAACTTTACAAGAAGTGAACGCCCTTAAGGAAATTCCAGGAGAAGAGACCAAGCAATAGGGACACTTTCCAAAGATCCAATTTCAGCTCTTGATTTCAAGGACCTGGGTTTCTGGCTTACTTAACCGCATAAGAAACCTGGGTTAATCTTCACCGTGATTAGAATTATGGCTAATATAGTAGAAATGAATTTTTATTATAAGATACATGTATAAAAGTAATTTCCCATAATATGTGGTTTTTTTGCCAAACTATTTATCTATGATTGACTTGGTGTTTCCCCTTACTGACCCCCTCAAACACATCCACAGTGCCATTGTGTTAACTCCCTTGGAATTGATGGTACAAGATTGGACTTATTTTGAAAAAATAATGCTGCAATATTAACAATTTTCCTTTGATGCATTTGTTTGATATTTCATAACTTCCCTATCATAATTCTCCTCATCTGACAATAATATTCTTCATTGATAATTATTTTGAAATCTTTAAACCCTCTCTAGAAAGGTAAAAATCTTCATTGCATGGTCACCATTCCACACAGTGTCTTTAAAATACTTTCCACAGAACATAACTTATTACAACTATCAATTATTGTTTTGTGTAGAAGACAATCAGAGAATACAAATTCTAGAATACAAGCAGTGAAGATTTGATTCTTGAAATTCCTGTCACAGATCATTGATTTTCTTTAAGCAGACTAACAGTCTTTGGCATTGATGTTGCAACATAAGTGACTTGGAATGATTCTGCTGTTTTCATTACTGTCATCAAAAAAGGAAGGAGTTTTTTCTCTTCTACAGGTTGTACGCTTAATGAAATCTAAAAGAAGAAAGACTTTTAAAATTATCGAAAACAGTAAGAGACAATTTCAGCACAGTTCCCTTTTTTCCAGAGAGTGTTGGAAAACCGTTTTTGTATGTTGTGTGTAGGTATACCATATTTACTTGTGTATAATGTGCACCCGAATATAATGCACACCCCATTTTTCTAGACAGTTTTCAAATAATATACTCAAGTATACTTGTTGGCCACCTAGTAAAACAAACCCTTTGGGACAGAAAGAATCAACAAATTAAAATAAAATAAAATATTACAGCTCCCTAGTATATACATAAATCAAGCAGTATTATAAGTAGACATGTGAACTCCAATAAAAAAGTAAAAAAAAAAAAAGTCAACAGCTTAAAAATAAAATTAATGTAATGGCATCTGTAGTTCTGTATTATGGGGTGTTTTTCCATTTATAATATGTAAATGTTCAATTGCACTATTATCTTAATTAAGCAGTCGCAAGGCTTACTTCATCACCTTTCAATTGTCAATAAATGGTGACAAAAAAAAATGATAATTCTTGTGAAAAGTCTGTCAGCTTTTAGACATAAGATTACTGAGCATCCTTGAATAAAAGCCAGATCTACTGTTAAGTATAATGAGGGTCAATCCCATTGAAACTGTTTAACCCTCCATTTCCATTTTTTACATTTTTTTCCCATTCTCAGTGATAGAATCCCCCTGCCAGTGACTTAAATCCCATTTTTCCAGAGCCACAACATCCCATTTTACCCCTTCAGAACTCCCCACAATGAATTCAGTGTAGCAACCTTCCTAGTAAACAAATTAGCATATACATACCAATGAACAGCTGTATGTACCTGCAACGGGATTCTTCTGGTAAAACTCCTTGAAGAACATTGCCCTGAATTTCTTGTCCCCCAGTTAATGATTCCGGGCTTCCATACAACAAAGAAAACGCTCCCTATCCATTCAATATTTCTGATCTTTTGTTTTGCTTTCCCCTAAGAAAGCGGCCTGAATTCCTAGTGACCTCGAGTACTTAACCTGGTCCACAACAATTGACATGAGAGGTGAAATCACTAGGACCAATGGATTACTAGGGAATTCATAACCTTTACCATCTAACGATTTTTAAACCCCCTAGCTTATAGGCAACATTTGGAAGGTTAGACTCTTCTGTCAGTTGCCCAAAAATATCTCTTCTTTCCACAATCTTCTCAATAATGAATCTTTGCTTCGCTTTGGACTGTACCACTGTACCACAGGAAACAAAGACAAGCCTTCTAATTCTTCAAGCGCTTGCTGGAGGTCTCCCTCGAATCTAAAGTTAACACTACTATCAACTTCGGCAGAATTCGTACGGTCAACTGCTGTAAGCTTTTAAGAGGCTGTCCGCGTAAGAACCGATAAGGCAAATTTCGGTCTATCACAGATTGCCCTGGTTTTCCCAGTGGAAGATAACTATCCTATCCCCTGAAGAAATATCACATTTATTTGGACCAACTCAATTTTTTCTCTATATTACAAGAAGATTTTCTCGGTCACCTAAAACTGGCCAGTTTGCCTTCGGAATTGGTGCGATTTTGGTGAAACTTTAGGGCTCTGTTAAACCTACCTTACAAAGCCGAATAAGCTGATTATTTTACACACAAAAGTTTTAACTCTGGTTAATAGTTTCAAGGTTTAATGGTTGCATTCTGTGAAAAGTTGGCTGAGATATGATTTTTTTAAAATGACCTTTAATTTGCTCAGAAGGAAAAGTAATTTGCATAACTAGAGTTGAACGGTAATTTCGCAAAAGTGGCACCTGACCCAGACTCAAGTCTATGATAAAACAGAAGTACTAAGACCACTCTACTTCTTGATGCAATAAAATTTGTGGGCACTCTTCTTTGCGTGCTGTACAAAGTTCCGTTAATGTTCCAAAATTCGCCATTTTGACAGCAAAGCTGGAATTGTAACGGTCTGCATCGGATCGACCAATTTCCACAGCTTTAACGTTTCTAGTTATCACCAAATGTCATTAGACCCTATAAATGTGTTGAACTTTCGAAAACATGTAAAGAAAACTTGGCAATCGCTTTTTCTTCGTTTTTTTTCTTGTCGACGATGAACTTGACATCATTCTCCGTATGCAAATTAGCCTTAGATGCGTCATGTCAACAGATTGACAGGAAATATAACACTTGTATTTTGTATTTTTAAGGGAAAAGTATTTCTTCTTTTCACGGAAAAACACGAACGATATATGACTTAGAATCCCCTTAGGTCTGTTTCTTTTACGAGGAAGAAGCAGCACAAGAAGATATGCTTACGCGAATTAAAATAATTTAATTACTGTGGCCCGTCACGCATTCCCCCAGAGTGACCGTATATCGATCAGTTCTTTTATCTTATTATATCTTTTTTGAAGTGATAGTTATTGATAATCATACAATTTAATCACCGTTATTCCGATTCTTTACTGGGTGCTAGGTTTTTTGTAACGGGGGGCATTATCGCGAGTGCCGAAGGCAAGAGCCTTGTAGGTGAGTCTGGGGCAGGAGCCCATCAAATGATGGGCTCCTGGTCTGGGGTTATCCTCCCCCAAAAAATTTTCAATTTGGAGGCTCCGAAATGCTATTTTCCGAAATGCTATTTTCAGCACTTGTCATGAGATATGTCTTCGAAAAATAGACCTCGAAGATGAAAATGCAAACGATTGCAAATCACCGTAATAAAAATAACTGAGTCTAAAGAAAACAAATCCATCGACCACGTTGAACCGACTAGATTCATCTTCCTTTGACATACACATAGGTTGAAAACTTCTGATTGAGGGTGTCGTTATCTCAATTACTCTTCAGCGATTCCTGCAACAAGATTTTGCCTTTCGAACACCTTGTCTTCTTGCAGCAGATCTCTATGGTCAAGTTCAATTTATATTCAAGTTCATTACATTGGTTATTCCGTCCATTGTCTGTAATTACACTTAGGACTATGTTTAGGCGGTTGACACAAACGGGCCTAGCCGTCCAACAAAATATCCGAAAGGGGTATCTTTTTCTGGCTTCAGGTATATGAAAGGGTAGGCATTTCACTAGATGAAGTATATGAAAGGGCGAGTGCGCTTATTGCAGCCTTAGCAGCATCTTTGGCGGTTCTTAAAGAAAAAGGAACAAAGTTTAAGAATTTAAGGAAAAAGTAGAAGGACGTAATTTTTCAGAAATTAATATACACAGGAGAAATTTCACCCCTTTAAGTATAAATGCTTGTAAAAGTACAGGTGGAACCGGGGGGGGGGGAGAGGGTGGATGGTAAAGTAGGTTAAAAATGGAGAGATGGGAGGAGCACTTTGATGGAGCACATTGTTCAAGAGGGTATAAATACAAAAAAAAAAACAGCAATCTGGAGGCATTTTTGAAGACTTAATAAAAAGGTTATCAAAACAAGAAAAACAGAAAAATCTTGTCCAATAAACCTCTCCGGCAAAGGTGTGGACATGGTTGCTGACTGCTCAATCGTACTCTTCTCGACCCTTTGGCGTCAAGTTTTTTCACGTTTCTGGCGACAGGAGGAGCAAATCGGCTATATAAAGTTGAACTGAACATTCTGTTACTTTTAAGTCTCACTAACTGTTACAAAACCAGAGACATGTTTTAAACACTGTTTATTAGGCCATCCCAATAAAATGTTTCGTTTCCCATCGCCCTCCCTCTCGTGAAGGTGGGTCGGTCGGTCGGGCAAAAAAAAAAAAAAAGAATGAACACATGATTGCATATTAAATCCCACGTTTAGTCTGCAAGATAAAATCAGATGGTAAAAGATGTATATTAACAAGACTATCAAATGTCTAAAAAGGCTACAAAACAGAAGTATCGATGATAATTTCAGATAATTGGTGTTAATAAGGCAAGATCGTGCGCTTGTACATTAAAGTACTTGCTTCTTTACAAGTGATTCTGGAATTTGTTTTGTTTTTTTTTTTTACTTTTCCAAACAAATGGGTCGGTCGGGTGATGGGAAACGAAGCATTAAATTGGGATGGCCTTCAGTTAAAAAAAAATTTTATTGCAAGAATGAAATACTTTTTTACACGTTCCCAGGACATTCCTCTTAGAAAATGGCAGGGGCGGGAAAGCCCTGAGGATGAGGTTGAATCCTGACTCCGTGTAGAAAGTTCTTTCTTTTTTTCCCATTTATAATGCTCTTCAAACAATCACCAGAAAACTATCTTTTACAACACACGGATTAACCTTTATGTAGAGTATTTTAAAGGTAAGAATTGATTAGGGCAAGATACACGGCTGTCAAAAAATAGAAATAAATAAACCATCTTTGCAAGCTCAAATAAACTGGAAACGAACATCAGAAAACATCGCAAGATAAAATGTTAAATAGAGAAATTAGAATATCTCTGTACGTTTGGAAATTTTTTGCATGAAGAAGAAAAAAGAATGATACTTACATGATGCAGCAAAACTTTGAATTATTTCGCTCAGTAGTTATTATTTCCACAGTAGTTTTTTTCGCCAGTATGGTCCAGAGTGTGACCGGGGTATTGACAAGACATTAGGCTCGATTTCCGCTGTCTCCAGGTCCCTTGGGGGCTCATTTTCCAGCACAGCGGCCTACAATTGAGCCTAACATATATATATCGATGGCAAATATGTTAAAATGTAAAACTTTTTGTAGTACGATGTTTGATTGCATAATTAATGCGTGTTAGTGCATTTTTACGGGGAGTCTTTTTTTTTCTTTTATCCAAATTAACAATTCATAGATGCGTTTTCCATTAGTATTTTTTTTTATAATTACGGTGAAGGAGCCAAAGTTCGAAGACTACGGAGGGTGTCGTCGAGGGATATGGTTTCAGAACGGTTTATCCTGGAATATGAGGTAAGGGATTCAATTTTATTTCTCTCTATGATTCTGTGTGCTTTGTGTAAAATGCGGTAGAGTTTTTCTTTCGTCCAAAGATTATTCGTTATTTTGTCTTTTATTTAGCGTAAGGTTTGGCGTTTGTTTTTTTGCGGTGTACAATAAAGGTATGTTGTTCGCCTTTGTAAATGAACACAGTAGCCCGGTGAAGCACAACTCATTCATCAACACATTATTTCTTACGTTCGCACTAGTTGGTATTATGCAGTTCAGCTTGTTGGTCATTGAATTCTTCTACAATCTCGCTGGTATTTGCGATTTCTTTATATTAGATATTATTAAGAGATGGGTGTTGATACATGTAAGCTAGTCTCGTTAAATGTAAGGGGCATTAGCAATTTTCTGAAAAGAAGAATGATTTTTACGTGGTGTCGAAAGCAAAAGACAGATTTCTTTTTTTTACAAGAAACCCACTCAAAAAGTGACACAGAAACACAGTGGAAAAATGAATGGGGAGGCGAGATCATCCTGTCGCATGAAGCCCAAATTCTTGTTTTTTATCTGCATAGTGCCGTGTACAAAGATCTGATAAGCAAAAAAGAGTGCCCACAAATTTTATTGTGCTGACAAGAGGACTTACCTTGCAAGTTAACCATGTTAACTCTTATCTTTTATTATTATCAATAACTATCATTTTAAAAAAGATGATAATATAATAAAATTGATCGATACAACGCTATTGTTTTCTAATCGACCGCCCCTCTTTAGGAATGCGTGACAGGCCACAGTAATTGAATTATTTTAAGCCGCGCAAACATATATCGATCATGATATATTATTCAGCTGCTTCTTCCTCGCTAAAAAAAAAAAAAAAAAAAAAAAACAGACCTTAAGGGGATTCTAAGTGATGGTTCGTGTTTTTCTGTGGAAAGGAGAGTTATTTTTCCCCTTAGAAATCTGAAATGTAAGGATTATGTTTTATGTCAAGTTGTTGAAACGATGCATCTAAGGCTAATTTGCATACGGAAAGTGAAGTCACGTTCATCGTCGACAAGAAAAAAACCCAAGAAAAAGCGATTACTAAGTTTTCTCCACATGTTTTCGAAAGTTCAACATTTAAAGGGTCTAATGACAGTTAGTGATAACTAGAAACGTTAAAGCTGTGGAAATTAGTCGACCAGATGCAGACCGTTACAATTCCAGCTTTTCTGTCAAAATGGCGAATTTTGGAACATTAACGGAACTTTGTACAGCACGCAAAGAAGAGTGCCCACAAATTTTATTGCATCAAGAAGTAGAGTGGTCTTAGTACTTCTGCGTTATCTTAGACTTGAGTCTGTGTCAGGTGCCACTTTTGCGAAATTACCGTTCAGCTCTAGTTATGCAAATTAATTTTCCCGATAAGTAAATCAAAGGTCATTTGAAAAAAATCATATCTCAGCTAAATTTCCACAGAATGCAACCATTAAACCTTGAAACTATTAACCAGAGTTAAAACTTTTGTGTGTAAAATAATCAGCTTATTCGGCTTTGTAAGGTAGGTTTTCAAGAGCCCTAAAGTTTCACCAAAATCGCACCACTTCCGACTGCAAACTGGCTAGTTTTAGGTAGCCTAGAAAATCTCTCTGTAAAATAGAGAAAAAATTGGCTTGGTCCAAACAAATGTGATATTTCTTCATGGGATAGGATAGTTATCTTCCACTGAAAAAATCAGGGCAATCCGTGATAGACCAAAATTTGCCTTATCGGTTCTTACGCGGACAGCCTCTTAAGCTTAAAAAGTTTCGAAAGGAGTTTGGAGCGAAAGCAAGAAGAAGGCACTGCAGTTAGCCGGCATTTCCCACGATCAATCGACGCAGTTGCGTGGCCCGTGCAACGGAAATTTTCACGCTGTAGAAAGTTTCAAAAGTCGTGCAACGAACATGGACATCTAAAATGTAAGCTTGTTGTTGTATACTAGACAATGTGAGCAAATTAAGGTGTGGAAAGTGAAAGTCATGCATCGCGTATCGTATCAGCAATAAAAATTTACGATACCTTGGAAAGATCCGCCCTAAAAATTCATCGGAGAGTGTTTGTTTCTTGAAGTCGTGCTAAAGGTTGCAATTTTGCGGGTTGTTAACATTTTGTTCTGAAACTTTCGTCGAGAAACTTTCCCCGTTGAACGCGCTACGCAACTATGGCGATCGATGAGGAAAACTACGTCGTGTAAGAAAACACGAGAGTCACCCGGCAGCTTCTCTTCGCTGATTGGCCAGAAAAAAAATTTTCTGGCCAATCAGAAGCAGGCAATTCAAACGCTTCTGGAACTGGTCCGGTAAGAGTAAGTGCCCAGGGGCTCGTCTCGATCTTACAGTAAACTTTCACCACGAACATTTTAGCGACCCGACTAATTGCCCCTGGGTCTCCGAGGATGCATTATTATATAAATACCAATGAAATACCAGGTGAGCTTTCGCGCGAAAACTTGGTATCTTCACATGTGAAAATAACATGTTATCTTCACATGTGAAAATATCACCGTTGCTATGGCTACATAATAAATCACGCCTTTCGCATCAAAAAACTATTAAAAAGAAATGGTTTGGTAGTTCATTGGTGTTTTTATAATAAATAGAATATTACATGGCCGCTTGGAGATACGAAATTTCTTCTTCTTTTTTCAACACTCGAAGAGAAATTTCGTATCTCCGCGCGGCCATGTAATATCCTCTATATCTAAAAATGCATTTTGGTAAATCGGCCAATCTCTTAAGAAAGCTATTTCCCTTTTAAGGCTCTCTTAATGTCACGCTTGAAGAAAGCATATGCCAGAGGGTTAATTGCAGAGTTCAGAACGAACATAGGTATTCTAAATTTAAAGTCACTTTTACATGAAAAGTCTTGAGTTTTATGCTTTCCTAATAACTGAAGAAGGTCACAGCGCAAGTAAGTTGCGAAAGAAGCTAGAGCGAAGGCCACCACAACCGCCAACATTACAACTGCTGACTTGTCATATGTGTTGAATGTCAAACCTCGGTGATTGAAACGAAGCTGTTTTGCCAAGATGGCAGATGATCGGGCTTGCTTGTATATTACTGTTACCATGGAAATAAAACAAAAAATTAACATGCAGCTGGCGAAAATATCGAGGATCGCACAACATACGGCTAAGACTATCATACGTTTCGAAGATGTTAAATATAAACTCATGAAAACAGAACAAATTACAAGACAAAGAGGAAAAACCCAAGAAATTAAAGTTAGCTGGGTGACACGTCGAGCAGTCATGAAGTTGACGTACTTCAGTGGCTTTACGACAGCCATATACCGATCAAGTACGAGACTGCACAGGTTCATTATAGAGGCGCACGCAAAGAGCCACCTTGTAAATTCCACCCAGGACGCATAAGGTCGAGGCCAGTTGCAGCCACCTCTAATTTCACAGAAGAACAGTGAAGGAACAGCGAACACCCCAACAAAGAAATCTGCCACCGCAAGTGAAACGATCAGTGCGTTGGTTTTGGTGCGAAGCCGACGCCGAATGCCCACAAGAAGTACGGTGAAACCATTTCCAGCTATCGTCAAAATGGACAGAATCCAACCAAGAATCCAAAACCAAGTTTCCATTTTATATTCGGAACTTTAGCTGTGCGTTCAAGTTTATGTCTTTGAAAGAAACCGGTTTGGTTATTTTATAAGTGAACATCTGCGGGTAACGTTTCCGCCTTATATCTGACGAGCATGACATATCATACGTCAATTTTTGATTACTAAATTGACTTTAGGACAGAAAAAGCATTTAGACCGATTACAAAGGTCGTTTTTGGAATTAGTTCTTCTTCCCTTTTGAATGAAACTCACTTTTAACTCAACTTAAGACAGTTTTCTGGACACCTTAGCCTTCTGTTATTAAAATAATGCAGTAAGCCGCTCTGTCTTATATATTTCGTCTTTATTATATGGCTGAGTCTGTTTTCGCCATGCGATTGGTCAATTTGCGGTCCGTAACTTGCTATACGGACCAAAATTTCAAAGAAAATGGTCATTTTGGAGCTCTAAATCTCTTTACCTCGGAAAAAAGGTTGAAATTAAGTTACAAGACGTCTATCAACCTTGAGGACTTTGATTCTGACTTTGTCCTTCAACATTTTAAACTGTGTTTATTTGTGAACGAAGGCGATGAAGAAACTAACTCGTAATCTTATGGAAGAGGATTCTTAAGTCAGTGTTTGAACATTTTATCGTAACGGTATTACACAGTTAAGAAGGCGAAAATCGACTGGCAGAGATTCGAGATGTTTTGCCTAAGAGAAAATGAGTAATTCCTTCGACAAATATGATAACAAACATGCCTGCACCCAATCATCTTGCCGAGCTTCTTTGTCATTTGCAGTGTTTTCCAAAGACCAACGAAAGAAAGATAGAAGCGACTCCGAGCTAGACATAATGTCAAGTTTTCAAAAGACTCCAGCGTCACATTGGCGAGTGAATACTTACAGTACTCTTAGTTTTAAACGAATATACTTAAAAGTATGTCGGTAACCCCTGAGGACTGCGATGTTGACTTTGCCTTTCCAGATTTTAACCTAGCTTTGTTTGAATGAGAACGAAGCTGATGTAGAAACTGAATCGTAACCTTTACGTGGAAGAATATGTGGTCCGTGTTTGAAAATTTTAACGCAGATTACGCTTGAAGACGAAAATGAACTGGCAGAAATTCGAGAGGTTTTCCCCAAAAAATTAAGGAGCGAATCCTTCGACAATGAAAACAAACTACCTTGAAAAGCTTCTTGCCTTGTGCAGTGTGTGTGTGTGTGTGTGTGTGTGTGTGTGTGTGTTTTCTTTACAAGGACCAACGGAGGAAAGATGAAAACGACTTCGAGAAAGACACAGTGCCCGGTTTTCAAAGTACTCCAGTGTTACATTAAAGAGCAAAAACTTACAGCGCTCTTAGTTTGGACCAAATAAACTTTTTCAACATGGCGAATTTGTTTTCACTTTCTCGTGAGCCAATAAAAATTTTCTTTCTTGACGCCTGTCAAACGATTGTCAAATCGTGCGTCTTGCACTTGTTTCCGGTCCCCCAAACTGGAAGAAGCCATACAATAAACATCTTATTAGCATCGCTTTTTCGCTTTTTCGGTCCTCGTTTTTTTCCATCGATTAATGGCCCGCGCGCTTCGCGCTTGGGCCTTAAATCGATGGAAAAAAGCTCGGTCCGTAATTTACAGAACGGACCGAAAACTCGTCTAATAAGAGGTATTTATTCACCTAGCTGTTGTTAATAATCTAACAACGGATAGTTCATTGAAGTGATAAAAAAAAAAAACGATATAAAGAGCGAATTAAACTTTGTTGGATGTCAAGAAATAAATGAACGTTTAATATACAAAAGCGTGGAAATTCCCTTCCTTTTTGGGCTTCTGACGTCATTAGATGGCATTAGTGATAATGCACAAATAGCAATTATTATTCATTCAAAATATTCCCCCGATTCTGATTACCTAAAAGCACACGCATAATTCGCCATAACCAGCTACCGATGACCAAATTTGGAAGAATTTTGCGTTTAATGAACCGATGACGTCGAAAGTGCAGCTTTTTTGCTGGTTAATGCACCGTTAACCAAGAAGACCTGGGGACTAGGTTGAGTTGTTTTGGTTGTGAGAACAAAAATGACGGACATTTCACTCGTTTCAAGAGTAAGAACTAGGCGAAATAATAGCTAAAAACATGGCAAGAACAGCAAGAAGACAACTCGAAGGGCGACATCTGATGCTTCGAGAATATTTGCGGAGCTGAATAAAACCTAAACGTGAACTATCGAAGATGAACTTAGCATCGATGGATTGATGGAGGTAAGCATGTTTTAGCTATGGTTTTAAACTAGGAATTATTTCAAATGAATAATCTTCTCTTAAGAGAAACGTTTATAAATCCGAAATCAAGAAAAACACAGTAATAATAACACACAGGGGTTTTTGACAAAAATATCTTCATTCTGTCCATGGTAAAAGCTTCACATCTTATCACAATTTTTTGAGAGAATACGTGCACCAAGTTTCCTTGAAGTACTTAAGTGCAATCTAAAATGAAATATTTACTCCATTAAACACCGCAGAAAGAGGTAAAACTATTTAATAATTTAATAAGCGCCCCACCAAAACAGAATAATGCGGCGCTTATTCGAGGATAATAGGGAACACCTGGGCACAAATTAGTATCAACACCTTCCAAACAATTAACGATTCCATCTCTCAACAAAAAAAATGAAAGAGCGAGACTTTTGAATCTTAAACTGAAAACATCCCTCTGGTTAACATTGATTTATGGTCATTTTTGTCATTTTTAAGTGAACACCGCCATCAATGAATGCCGCCCTTGAATGATCGCCGTATCGGAAACGCCGCGGTGTTTCATTGAATATATTATCGAGCAACCTCAGAGGTAAGCTAGCATCCTTTTAATGCCCTTTTAATGTCACGCTTGAATAAAGCGTAAGCCAGAGGATTTATGGCCGAGTTTAGAACAAACATTGGTATTTTATATTTGAAGTCATTTTTACACGAAAGTTGAGTTGTTTGGTTTCCCCAAATCTGATCAAACGCACATCGCATGTAAATTGCGCAACAAGCGAGAGCAAAGCCAACCACAACTGCCAACATAACAACTGCTGATTTGTCATATGCGTTGAATGTGAAACCTCCATGGTTGAAACGTAACTGTTTTGCCAAGATGGCCGATGATCGAGTTTGTTTGCATACAACTGTCACCATGGAAATAAAACAGAAAATTAACATGCAGCTGAAGAAAACCTCGAGGAGGGCAGAACATACGCCAAAGACTATCTTACATGAAGAAATTGTTAAATACAAAACCATGAATAAGGCAAAAATTACAAGACAAAGAGGGATAACCCAAGAAATTAACGTAAGTTGAATGACACGTCGCGCAGTAATGAAGTTGACGTATTTCATTGGCTTTACAACAGCCGTATACCGATCCAGTGCTAAGCTGCACAGGTTCATTATAGAGGCGTACGCAAAGAGCCACCTTATAAAATCCACCCAGGACGCATAGGGTCGAGGCCAATTGCAGCCATCTCTAATTTCACAGAAGAACAGCGAAGGAAAAGCGAAGGCCCCCACACAGAAATCCGCCACTGCAAGTGAGACGATGAGAGCGTTAGTTTTGGTGCGAAGCTTTCGTTGACTAATCACGAGAAGCACAATGAATCCATTTCCAGTTATCGTCAGAATGGACAGAATCCAGCCAAGAATCCAAAACCATGATTCCATGTTATTATCGGTACAGATCTTTAGCTGAAAGTAGTACGTTATTTTTTGAGTTCCTTGAAAAAGAAAAGTAATGACAATTTTAACTTATACACATCTGGTAACATTTGCGGCGTCGTGACCTTCTTAACTTACGAGCCGATGATAATAAGCGTATACGTCAATTTATGATTGCTAAGTTGAGACCAATTAGGAGGTTAGTTTCAAATATATGTTGCTCTTGAAATGTAAATGAAGCTCTTAACTCAACGAAAGACCATTTGTTGGAGACTCAGTGTCGCTGCCCTTGGCAATCAACGCTCCGGTATCCGCATCCTTTTTATTTAGTCATGGACCATTCGTTGATAATTTTTATATCCGATATTAATTGAAGGAAAACGAACAAAATGAGAGATTAAATTTTTGCGGCTGACAAAAATTCAATCAACCTTTATGCAAAGAATAGAATTTCGAATCTCCTTCCTATTCTGGTTGGAGAGATAATTACATGATATCAATGGAAACTATCTTCTTTTTATTTTTGATAATGCACACTGAGACTAAACATTCTGAATTATGTATTGCGAGAAAAAATAGAGAAAGCTGGCTTATCTTTTCTCGGAGGAGAAAATTCACTAACGAAATGAGCGAATAACTTTTGTTGATACTGGCAACAATTCACTCAACGTTTACGAGAAGCATCGAATTCGAAATCCTCTTCCCCTTTCGATGATATTTAGTGGGAGCTATGTTAGACTAGTGATAATAGTACACAGAAAGTGAATATACCGAATTCTATATTTGAAGAAAGAACTAAACTAGATAAAGCTGGCTTATCTTATATCTTGTTGTTTGTTCTTAACTTACTGTTAGGCGATTGGAAAGGGATCAAGTTATCTTAAACTGAAAAACTAATTCCTAACACCTGGCTACCGATATGAATATGATTTTGGGTGATTCGTCCATGTCACAGTGGCATAACTTGAAAACACTTAGTCTCATGTTGTTTTAGTTTTTAGACGTTTTTTTGGTCTTTATATGACCCCCAAAAAAGTGGCGACAACTTCCCTGCATGAACAGAGTATATACTTCTTAATATATGAACCGACAGATGATTTTAATGATTTTGTTGCTGGAAATACACTCATTTTTCTTAACTTCGTGATATCTTTATATGAATGACAGCGACGAATCGTAGAAAAAACGCTATTTTTTAACAGTTAATAAAAATGGTTTAAAATGGAACATGTAATATATTTACTATCACGTGCAATTTCTTTTCAGTTTCCGATTCATATCAGCACCAGATTAGTCTGTTTTCCTAGTGACTTATCTCAGTGGTAATATAATTGTTCTCCCAGCGAGGCTCTTCTCTGCGAACAATACTTGCACATCAGTCTTTTTTATCTTTGTTTATGTCCCTTTTGTAAAAGGCACAAGCCGCCGGGTTAATGACAGTGTTTAAAACGAATATCAGTATAGATCGTTTTCACTGTCACGCAACAAAAAAATAAATTGGAAACCGTCCAGTGGAAGAAGCCGAGAAAAAGACATGTTACAAAAGACTAATATATAAACAATTTGTCCAAGTATCAGGTCTTTGTGGCCCACAGTTTCTGAGTTATTTGCCGAAACGTTTCACGCACCCTAGCCTTGTAGAGCTTTGTATGGAGACGCCATATTGGTGTACCGTTTTGGTCCACCAATATGGCCGCCGGAAATCAACAATACATCTGGAGTTCACTTTTTCTATAAAAGCTCTTTCTTTTCACTCGAGAACCAGCCTACGTGCGCATAAACATATCTTGTAATACTTGAAATGGTTATACTGCTGAAAATCAAGAGGAGAGACTTTTTTCAACGAGACAGCATTCCTGTTTTGGTGTCATGCACTGTGAAAACTCGGAAGTTCGTATTGCTGTATTTTCGAAATGAAACATGCTACGGGAATGGAAACTTGAACAAAGATTTATTTTTTGTTTATCTTCAACCTAGTCTAAATAAGAATTCGTAAAACCTCGCTGTTTTGACTTATCAGTTTGATGACGTCACTGTGAAAACCATCTATAGGTCAAGAGTCGTCTCTGCATTGATTTTTTATCGAAAAGATTAACTATACTATATCGAAAATATATTCCATAGCAAATTAGGAACAATTCCGCGACAATTACCATCTTTACCGATTTGTTGTGCTATTAACTGTCAATCCTCAGTGGCTGAATCTTCACTGTTTTGCCACCTTTCCTACTGTACTGATCGGTCTTGTTCATGTACAACAACAATTTCGATTGAGGAAAAGCAGAATATTAGCATACCACATGAGAAAATCTCAAATAGGAGCGGTTAAAGGCTTACTACTAATTTGAACGTATGGCGTGAATGTGAATGCAAAAGAACGATCGTCACAACGCCAAAAGAGATTGCCCATAAGACAAGTTTTTAGTAATGAAACCTTTGAAACCTTTAGTAAATTTGCAGTATGATATCAAGCTAAAGTTTATTCGAGAGCAAATAAAGATATCTCAGTATAGTAAAAAAAGGAAATCGACTCACAGGTGTGCGGTAATTCATCCCTATGTTTTTTTTCATGGTCTTTCATGCTTGAGCCGACTTCAAAACAACAACTTTGGCTCATTGTAGGCTTTCACTCTTTAGTTATTAAACAATAACAACATGGCTTGAAGCTTTGTTGGTAAATATGAGCAAGTTAGTACTATGTTTCATGGAAAATTCAATTGTATCAAAACTATAAGCGTTAGGAAAAAAAAGATAGTTCAAATGAGGCCTTCAGACTGCTGAAATTATAAACAATAATTAAATTCTGAGCAACAGCGTCATTAGGGATAAGAAAAATGTTTCGCGTAGTAATATACGTAAGAAAAAAATTTGTGTAAAGTAAAATGTTTGAAAAGCGCAAGAATGGGGCGGAATGTATACGTATCAGAGGTATAAAAATATAAACTTGAATAAAATACAAAGATCTAATGTGCGAGTGTCACAGGACAAAGACATAATGATAGTCTTCAAAACAAAAGGTTCGCAAATTCGTTGCATTCCTCACGGGAGTTTTGGGCTGTCTCAATGTAAATCGAGCAGCAAAAAAAAAACATGCTCGTTGACAAAATCTCTCGAATAAATTCTAAAATAAAAGGTCAGCAAATACGTTGCATTCCTCACTGGAGGTGAGGACTGGCTCAATGTAAATCAACCTGCGAAGAACACGCTGGTTCTGATAAAAGTTTTGAGAATATAACCCTATGCCTTGATCAACTACCGCTTAAAATTCAACTCACAAAGGAAAAGAGAACACTGAAAACCCTGGTTCTGAGTCGGGAAGCGAACACGCTACCTCAATGTAGAACAAGCTGGTTCTGAGAAAAATTTGAGCGTTAAACCCTATTTTTTAAAGCTGCTGCTTTAAACGCAATTTATAAAGCAAACCAGAGAACTAATTACCCTTTCAAACTAGAAATCATATTAAAGCTTGCTCACCTGTAAGGTCCTCTTGAACAGACAACGAACAGCACACAGTGAATCACCCAATTGACTACTCCAGAAAATACCATAACATACCATAATGCTCTTTGTTTTTCACCCCAAAATTTTGCATTAACATTGTTTTCAGTTGTTTTTTCAGCTCGGTTCCCTCGTTTGCAATTACAACCTTACGGCAAATTGAGCACTCGTCAATGAAGAAAAGCTGCTCGATGTTTTAAGTAAAATTGGTACAGCTGAAACCCTTGATTTACTCTGCTTAATAGGCTTTTACCTAGAGACTAGTTTTCATTAAGAAAAAAGGCTAATGCCGTTCAATCCTGAAACTCTGCCAATAGCTTGAAGTGGACGGACATTCTCCCACTTTATATCGTTAAAAGATTAACAATATTGAGAACTAGTTTTTCCCTTAGGATTTAAATTTTTCCACTTTTCTAAGGTAGAAGTGATAAATAGTAAAAGACACTAGTATCCTCAATTGCATGCTTAACATTTTCTTCTTAATGGACTGTTTACAAAGTGGAGCTACATGTACCCACTGTAACGTGATTAGCTTTACTGATAGGATCTACTTTGTTATCATTTTTTGAAGCCGCTCTGCAGATCAGCTTTCTTGTCTCCTTTTTTATATCTCTCTTGAAGAAAGCGTACGCCCAAGGGTTTATGGCGGAGTTTAAGATCAATATAGGTAATTTATATTCAAAGTCATTACATGGAAGGCTGAGAAAGAGTGATACAAAGCCACAGCGACAGTGAATTCCGTAGCAAATAAGAAACAAAACCACAACAATTGTCGTCATTGTAAATGCGGATTTGTCGTGCTTATTGAATGTCAGTCCTTTGTGATTAAAACGTAACTGTTTCGCTAAAGCGGCTGCTGATCGATCGTGTTTATATACAGCAAGTACCATTGAGCAGTAGCAGAAAATAACGATGCAACATGACGCGACCTCAAAGAACATCGTTAAAGCATTTATAAAATCCGCGTATTTAATCCTAAACAAAACAAGGAAAAATGTATTCGTCACAAATCCAAAGGGGATCGCCCAAGAAAGGAATATCATTTGAATCACTCGACGTGGAGTTACGCACGTTACGTATTTTAAAGGCTTTACAATAGCTATATAGCGATCTGTCACCAAGCTGCACAAATTGAATGCCGACGCGTATCCAAAAAGCCATCGTATCAAATCAGGAAGCCAGGACGACCAGGCTCGAGACCATTTACACCCGCCTCCTGAGATCTCGCAGAAGAAGAGAGAAGGAACGACGCCCACACCAACAAGAAAGTCTGCCACAGCAAGCGAAGCTATGAACGCGTTGGTTTTGGTGCGGAGAGGTCGATTACGGCCAACAAGGGAGATAATGAAGCCATTTCCAGTTATCGTTAGAACGGAAAGAGCCCAGCAAAGAACCCAAAACCAGGTTTCCATACTATGATTACTGCATGATTACTCTTTATCTTGACTTCGATCAATACCCTTCCTCAATGAAAGCACCTGTTCTGATTTTACTTAGTGGTATACTGACTTATGCATATATATTAATATATCACTCAACAATTACACTTTGACAACAAGTGAGTCAGCAATTTCACTATACTGACCTCACTATCTATTTCAAAGATATTCTTCTTTCAAAAGGAAGACATATAAGCCTGGATATAAGGAGGTACGATTTTATTGGAAATTTTATGTAAGACGATTTAATTTATTTCTCTCTGCAAGTTTTTCCCGAGTGTATTTTGATATTAATGAAGTAGGAAAGCTTTAGTTGAACAGGGTAAAATATGTTAATGTTTTTCTTTTCTTGACGAGCTCAGTTACGATCTATTTTCAACACACACTACGGGGAGGTTTTGAGTTTAGATTTCATGGACCTGAGGACCGGCTTTGCTTCGTAGTTAGTTAATTATACGTATCATCCATTAAAAAAATGTCTGTAGAATAATTATCAAATGATTTATTAATCATGTTTTGAAAACAAAAAAAAAGATCTAAGGGCTCATGGATTTCTTTTCAATAATTTCTCAAAATATACGTAATTCCGAGGCTTGAGATTCGTGTTGTAAGACAACTAGTTGCAACCTATTATTTAAAGCCAACAATAAAGCATTATGAACTATTTTTCACATAAGTGTCAGTTTGTAAAGAGTTAGATCACAGCCAGAATTGAACGTATCTGGTGGAAGCGAAGTTAGATAATTAATTTGCAACACGCAAGGGGAAATCAGAAAACATTGATTAGAAAAACACGAGGGGCCGGTGTAGGAGAAAAAATAAATGACTCGACACTATACATACAGTGTGGACAATTGGTAATTACAATTCAGTAAATAGTTTAAAAGCTCCACCCAGGCGATCTCGGCAATGCCAAACAAAAATCCATCCGCTCGGACTGTAACCAAACAGCCTCCTTTCATCAGGGGAACATGTTTTGAGGCCGCTTGCATGCATTGGTTGTTTCAAAAGAATTTTGGAATGCACTTGTAACGGAGACTCGCATACTTTACATATAGGTTCCTGATAAAAAAGCTATAGACTTTTTTCATTTACTATTTTTAGTACGAACAATTTTATGTCAGCCCCAAGAAACGTCATAAAAAGTTTACCTGATCTATGCATTATAAACATACTGGCGTCATACCAATGAGAGCCTAACCAAACTCGGCTTATAATGGACATTTTTCAAGTATCCAGACAAATATCTCAGACTTTTTCTCTTAATTTAGCCAGTTAAGAAGGACAACGGACAATTTTGGAAGTAACGCGGATGACGTAAAACGTTAGCGTGATCTGTGCACTGTATGCGTTGTACCAATGAGTCGAGAACCTAGCTAGCCGGAGAAGCAGACCGTCTTTCGAAGGTTTCGCCTAATATTCAGTCTGCATCTGACTGAACCGTAAACTGAGAAGGACAGTACTTAGCAAAGTCACGCGCTATTTTGAACGTTCGCGACAACTAACAAGTAACCCGGATGACGTAAAACGTTAGCGTGATCTGTGCACTGTATGCGTTGTACCAATGAGTCGAGAACCTAGCCGGAGAAGCAGACCGTCTTTCAAAGGTCTCGCCTAATAGCGGAGCTCTGGCGCGCGAAGCGCGCCTGCGGAGCACCATGGGTAAGTAAATCTACCCATCCGAGAAAATTTGGTAATCACGTGACCGTACACCGCCCGCAGCCCGCCCGTCCGTCCGCACCACAGGAAAACCAATGTTCAATCTCACACTTTCTAGCTAGTTTGGTAGCACAGGAAGACTGATATTGCACACATATTGTACATCAATGTTGTGATCAATTGACAGCTGTCAAAACAGGGTATCCGCTGACCAGTATCACCTGACCGTATCGCGGGCTCAGGTGTCGACCCATCGAGGTCGAGTATCTTTTTGAAGTTATCCGCTGACAAGTTACTAGTTTTCAAATGATCGCAGGCTCAAGTTTAATTTGTTTTAATTCATATGAAATATGTTGTGTTTTATATGTGTCGCGCAATTAAAATTTTGATTTCAAACTGACCTCGGAAGCTAAAATTCAGCCAGTTTTTACAGGCAGGGAAGACATGCTAGTTGCTTTTGACTTTTCTCACCAAGGTCACGCGTTGGTCACGCTCTACGTCCAATTTTTATGCTCTGATTGGGCAAAATTTGACAGGTGAGTTCATGCGGAAAATTTATGCAGCATCTTGAAACTTGTTTACTTTGACAGCTGAAGCTGACAGAGTTTTGTGTCAACTTGTGATGTTTTTAACTGTCTTTCTCCGCTGAATGTACAAAATGAAATTCTGCTGCTATCAAGAGTCTTCTGTTATTCATAGCTAGTTTGTTTATTGGGTTTTTGGTTGAGAAATACGTCGCTTGTCAAAGTCGGAAATCCGATTTCGGATGGCATCGTTTTCGTTTTTCACCTTGCTTGATGCGTAAGAGGCGAAGCGATTCTGAAGCGATTCTGGCCTTACTTGATAGTTTTCAGAGCATCTCGAATGGTAAGCCTGAGTAATTATTGTATTTGATGTTTGTTTTTTATATGTAATTTAATGAAGTCGGGCGTAGTTTATGCGGCTATTTAGTTTATGCACGTTTGTAAGATTTGAGACAATGATCGGACCGAGTATCAGGTTTCATTATAAGCTTATAGAACTGTAACCGAACTTTAAAAAGCCTTTAGACATTTTCTCACTGCAATTAGAAAGAAAACGTTCCAAAGAATATTTAGTTATAATTCTAGCTGTAAAAGAAAGCTTTGAGCGATTTTCTTGCCTCGAGTTCATCTTTGAAAAAAGCAAACGCCGGGAAGCCGGCTTAAAACATAAACAAGGATTTTCAGAGACACTTTACTTGTCTTCGTGAATGAATATTGTTGTCTCTGTATATGTTTCACCGAATTATTATCCTTTTATTGATTGTTAGTTGTCTCTTTTGCAATTTTAATCGCTGTGCCGTTTGGTTTCAGTCGCTCACGAACATCGCTTGCAGGAGTAGTCAAAATGCCGCGTGTATCAAACGCTTTTGAAGACTACACATAGTCATAAAATCGTTAAATAAAGAAATAAACATAATAAATTTTTTATCATGTTAAAGCGTATAACTCTATTGATCTTGATTTAAACAGTAGACTTTGGCGCTTGTCAAAAGTGAGAACCGGCAAGCCGTATAGGTGATTTTAGAAATTTTTTTAACGGTTTCGATAAAAGTCCACGCGTGCTTCGATCGACCTGAATGTTGAATGAGTACAATTTGTATTGCAAAATTGTGATCTGTCCGAGGTCTGTATGATAAAAACAGTGCCTCATGGTACTGTTTCACCTCAGATGATGTATAACAAGTATAAAGGTTAGTTTACACGTCCCCAGACTTGTTAGCAAGATTTTGTAAAATAAATTGTAAACTTGTCGAGCGCAAAAAATTGGGCCTGATTTGTTTTCCGAGAATTTGTTTTCCAGACCTAATCTACTGTGATCAAGAGCCATTTTTATGGCTCTTGAATGTGATCGAAGATGATTGCTATTTTTTGGGTGTACATATAAGGCTATCAACTCGATGTAAGATTAAGTTCACTCTTAGCTTGGACTGTTTGCAAATTATTTTTCTCTAAAATCACTTAGCCTTTCCCTCAAAAGTCACATGAATGTGCTCTAAAGTTAACCGATTTGTAAAATACAATTGCAAGTTTATTTTTTGATTTAAATTATAAATTCGAGTTAATAGGAGCTTCGCTTTTAGCCCTGGCTAAATCTATATATTATTCAGTCTGCATCTGACTGAACCGTAAACTGAGAAGGACAGTACTTAGCAAAGTCACGCGCTATTTTGAACGTTCGCGACAACTAGCAATCACTTTGGCCACCACTGGTTTTCACCGTAAAGTGACATCTGAAGAACGCCTGCAGAAATTCCATACTGATGACTTGTCACTACCCAGATACGCGTAGTACTTCTGATTAGTCGTGTCGCGAGGGAAATTTTGCTTCAACCAATCAGGAGCACTATCCAGATGTGGGTTGTGACGCGTCATCAGCATTGAATTTCGACGCTCGTGCCTCAGACCTTATTTCGCGTGGCCTGCGTAGCAGGCGCTTTGAAGTAGTGGGCGCAACGGTTGTGTCTCCCTCTCGACCGCCCGTTCTTTCATATATACGACCACTTCTTCCAAGCGCCTGCTACGTAGGCTATATATTCGCGTAACCTGTACACAGACGTTGTTTTATTTTTCTTTTCGTTGTTTTCGAAAACATCGGTGAGCGCGGAGAACGAGAAAGAAAAATAAAGAACGTCTGTAGACATCTTTGGGAAAAAAGAGGTTTATTTTGAAGTTCCTCCCCCATGTCAACGCCTCATCATCATCACCTACGCGTGCGCAGTACCAATTAAATTGAACCAATGATATGGCAGATTTAAATTGCTAAGTATTTTAGAACATTTTAAAAATGACACCCGGACTCGGGTGTTTGTTTAAGCATGTCTTGTCACACTGCTTCAACGCCGAAAAAGCCGGCTAAAAGAGGTCCGAAGCCGAAACAAATCGAAGCATCGGATAATTGTAGGATATTAACGCGTTCCCGTAAAGCTAGAGAGAATCTGTTTATTGAGAGTGTTCGTCAAGGCGTTATTAACAAAACGAAAGTTGGCGGACGATTAAAGAGATCTTGGTTTTACCGTTTCGCTAACAGAAGATAAGCCAAGTAGGTCAGGGTTTGTTTGCCTTGCAGTAATAAGGTTAGAAGCACCTGGGCTCGATTTTCTTTTATTAAAACCATTGCTTCAACTTGATCATTAATAATATCCGCAATGGCGATGCAACTAATACTACGTTCTTTTCTCTTTGTTTGAGTTTCACTGCCGCGAACAACTGGTGAATTAAAATTTTCATAAAACCCGTGGTAAGAACGGCCACAACATCCTCTTGCTCCAGTAAACCCAAAACAGCCTGGCGCGCTCTTCTTTGAGCACGCATTTGCTTGAAAACTGTGCCAAACAGTCGTCAAGCACGCTTTCCATAGTCTATACTCTGATACAAAAGATATGGTCAGCATGGCCAATACAAGCTCAGTATGACTGCATCCGGCGGCGCTTTCAATTGATTTTCTTTTTTATGCAAATTACAATAGTAAGCTAGCGCCTCCAGGCGATGACAAACACTTCTACTTGCATGACTTGAGCGTAATGAATCGTTGACATGATGATGACAGGATAATCGCCGTTCAGCCAATAGTAATTTGTTTTTACTGGGAAAAGCAAGTTTCAGTTGCTCCTAAAGATGTCTGCAGACCGTCCATTTTCTTCTTCCCCCACCCCTACCCCCTTGCACTGGTGGTCAATAAATCCCCCGCGGTTTTTTGTCGCGCGCGCTCGACGGACTTTGAAGAGAAAATAAAGGGTCTGTGAACGTTGTTTGATTGACAATTTATATGCCTAAAACACTGTCGGAGTTGCCTGGCAGTATGGGATAAAACTGTTAAATGACGATAAGGGAAGCTATCTATTAAATGAATTGTAACAATAGAACCAATTTTCGAGTCATTGAATCTACTATTGGCTGGGAGGCATTAACTCTAGAGTTCATTTTCTCCTTTACGCGCATTTTATCATATACCATGATATGAAAATTTGCGCGTTATTATTATTGAAAAAAACTGTCGAAACTGTGCCTACGGGCTTATGAGGATTTAACACTTTTTGATTTCTACACTTAAAAACTGTAAACTCAAATCTTGCATTTTTAATAGTTATTGATTTTGCAGTTCCTCCCTGGTTTATCGGCATATCAATTTCTTAATGATCTCCTTCTTTATGTCCCTCTTGAAGAATGCATATGCCCAAGGGTTGATGGCAGAATTTAGGACTAACATGGGTATTTTATAGACTTTATCATTACAACGGGGATAATGTAGAAGTGATACTAAACTGCAGCGCAAATATATTCCATAGCAGACGAGAAACACGACTATTACAATCGCCATCATTATTATTGCTGATCTGTCCTGACTTCTGACTGTCAAACCTCTGTGGTTGAACCGTAGCTGTTTTGCTAAGGTGGCGGACGATCTATCATGTTTATATACGACAAGTATCATAGAGGAAAAGCAGAATATTAGAAAGAAGCATGAAAAAATCTCCCAAAACATCGCAAATATGTTAACAAAATTCCGCTTAACGAGAGCAGGTAAGAAAAATGAAGTTATGACAAATCCCACAGGGATTGCCCAGCAAACAAAAATCATTTTGATAACACGACCTCGGCTCATAAAATTTAGATACTTTAAAGGCGTAACAATCGCCACGTAACGATCCAGAACTAAACTGCACAGGCTTGTCACAGATGCGTAGCCGACCAGCCATCGTATTCGATTGATATTACATCTTAAAGACGATCGCGAATCGTCGCTAGTTTTGACGATTTCGTAGAAAACCTCTGAAGGGAAAACGCTAACCCCTACACCGAGATCCGCTACTGCAAGAGAAATGATAAAAGCGTTGGTTTTAGTGAGAAGTCGTCGTTTGCTGCAAACAAGAAAAATAATGGAGCCATTTCCAGCCGCCGCCACAATGGATAGTGTCCAACCAAGGATCGTAAACCAAGTTTCCATTCACAACTTCAGCTTGGAGCTGTCGGATACTGAAGAGATAGTTTTTGTTTCTAAACGAAGGTATCTGACACTGACTTTTTATCAGCACCTCAACTGGAAATTTAAAAACAGTTTCTGCTATTTCTGGTTACGGTAAGTAGGTGCGACTAAAAGTAAATGCGATCAAAGAGTCTGTTCACGGCGATTCTTCATCCAAACTGAATCCAAATCCAAGTTACAATGTCATGATCGTCAAACATGAACTCTAGCTGAAAGCTTTAAGTTCGCGTTGATTGAGGTCCTCGATCGGAAGGAAAGGTAAGTATATCTTATAAACATCTGGTAAGGTTTGCGCCTTATCTTAAGAACATAATTTACCATATATGCGTCAATGAATGACCTGACAATCATTGCTTAGATGGCTGTAGGACAGCAAATTGCATTAAGACCAATTAGAAGGGTCAGTTTAAAAGAAGCTCTTGTTTAACTCAACGAAAAACAATTTTCTGGAGACTTCAGGATCCTGTTATTAAATGCAAATAAGCCGCTCTGTATTTTTTTCTTGATTCACTTGCTGTGAAATCTAATAACCGATATTAATTGAGCGATTAAAACTCTGTTCAATGCCTACAATAAACAAACGTTTATGCAAAGCGTGGAAATTCCCGCCCCTTTTTGGCTTTTGTCGTCATTAAATGTAATTTAGGGGCAATTTTACGGTGATCAGTTCAAGCGCAGATCCACACAGATTTCCACCGTTTTACTAAAATCGGTCAGCTTTTTCATAATAAATATATTTTTAATAATAAAAAACTCTCCAATCTGCAATCTTGCTCCATATACAACATACAATATGGAAGTTTACCTTGATGAAATAATCCGCCGATTTGCAAAGATCACCCAAGGACAATGGAACTGACAAATATCCTGTCTGAATGACTTAGAAACCCAGCAAAGGGGACTTTTGAGAGTTAAAATCCGAAAAATTTCACGATACGTGACTCATAGCCCGGAGCCCCCTCCCCCCCCCCCCCCCCACCGAAACTTGCACCTTCGGTTCTATAGTTTAGGAAATCGGTCAGTATTTATCCGAGATCCGCGCCTGCAGCTAGTGACAAAACACAAAAAGCATTTAGAAAAATTAGAGGGGTAGCTACGTTCTACTTTTCTTTTAACTGAAAGTCTTATAAACTCAACGAATGGCAAATTTGTGGAGACTTGAAACCCCTTGTGTTATCAGACGCAACAAGCCTCTCTGTAGTTATTTTGTCATGGTTCAACTATTGAAAATGAAGAAATGATAAAGAAGCCTGAAAAAAAAATTCAGGACTCAACTATTGTTGATTCTGATGACTAATGCCGGGAGACTTAAAGATCGAAACAAACAAACAAACAAACAAATAGGCAAATAACCAAAACTCGTCCTCTGGACTTCGCAATCATGGGATAGGAAATTCTTGCTCCTGCTAAACATGCCCTGGTCGTTGAAAAGATGGATAGCGCTATCGATCCACCACATAAATCATTATTCAGTGGATAAGTATTAGGAAAACCAATTGCGCTATATAGAGCGGTTTTCACTTGACTGTCGTAAAACCAAAACCAAAGTAAATACACTAGCCAACCAAAGGGCGTAGTAAAACCAAAACCAAACCAATTCCTCAATTACTTTCGACAGTCAAGTGAAAACCGCTATATTCAGTGAACACAGAAAGTCGAACATCAGCACCGGACGTTCACAGCTGTTCGTTTTTATACTTTAGCATATTAAAAATTACAACCTTACGGCAAATTGAGCACATGTCAATGTACGAAAAAGCTGCTCAATGGTTTATTAAATAAAATTGGTACAGCTGAAACCCATGCATGCTTAACCGGCAATGCAACCGGTAATGTTTACTCTTACTATTTATTAATAGGTTTACCCAAAGAAATATAGTTTTCATTAAAACGCTAATGCGCCTCTTCAAAGAATCCTGAAACTCTGCCAAGAACTTAAAGTGGACATTCTCCCATTTTCTTTTGTTAAAAGATGAACAATATTGGAAATTTTTTCCCTAGCATCTAAATTTTGCTTCTTTTTTCTGTTTTTTGAGGGGTGACATACTTGGGCGACCCCTCTTGGATTTGTAACAACTACATTAATTTTTCCTTGTTTTGTTTAGGATTGAATACGCGCGTTTTGTCAATGCTTTGACGATGTGACATAAATAGTAAGAGACACTAGTATATATCCTCAATTGCTTGACATTTTGTTCTTAATGGACTGTTGACAAAGTCGAGCTACATGTACCCACCGTAAAATGATGGGCTTCCCTGATAGGATCTACTTTGTTATCGATCCTTTTTTGAAGTCGCTCTGCAGATCAGCTTTCTTGTCTCCTTTTCTATCTCCCTCTTGAAGAAAGCGTGCGCCCAAGGGTTTATGGGGTTTAAGATCAATGTAGGTAATTTATATTTAAAGTCATTACATGGAAGGTTAAGAAAGAGTGATACAAAGCCACAGCGACAGTGAATTCCGTAGCAAATAAGAAACAAAACCACAACAATTGTCGTCATTGTAAACGCAGATTTGTCGTGCTTATTCGAATTTCAGTCCTTTGTGATTGAAACGTAACTGTTTCGCTAAACAGGAGCACCCAACGACAATTTTTGCAAAAAATCTGTTCGGAAGACGATTTGAGATCTAGAATTTTCGGAACATTTGTTGTAAAATTTCTTGCTTGCCTGTCTCTCCTAGGATTTTCGACCCCCCCCCCCCCCCAAAAAAAAAAAAAATGGTATAATTACCCATTTTTAACGGATTTTTACCCTAAAAAGGTCACCTAGAATTTTCGAGAGCCTTTTTTCTGGCTGTAAGGTAAGTTTTGATCCCTATAATTTTCGGATCACTAGACTTTCGGCTAGGAAAACCGAACAGATGAAATATTGTTAGGGGATAAAAATATGCCTATATCTACCGTTTAAATACTAAAATACCTTCAACGATGCTATGTTTAAGTGGTTTTGAACTATATGCTCGTTGAGTGCCCCTGGATAAAGCAGCGCTGATCGATCGTGTTTATATACAGCAAGTACCATTGAGCAGAAGCAGAAAATAACGATACAACATGACGCGACCTCAAAGAACATCGTTGAAGCATTTATAAAACCCGCGTATTCAATCCTAAACAAAACAAGGCATAATGTTGTCGTCACGAATCCAAAGGGGATCGCCCAAGAAAGGAATATCATTTGAATCACTCGACGTGGAGTTACGCACGTTACGTATTTTAAAGGCTTTACAATAGCTATATAGCGATCTGTCATCAAGCCCGCATCCCGAGTATCACCACGAAAAATAGCCAAATCCCGCATCCCGCCAAACCTGTTGTGGACCCAGTTACATATAGCGTTCTGACAAAGAGCTCGCAGGGCTTTTTTTCATTTACTATTTTTTAATACCGACCATTTTATGTAACCCCCATGAAACGTCATACAATTCAAAGTTTACCTGATCTATGCACTGTATACCAACGGACATGGGACAGTCAATCTTTCCTCTCCCGTCCTGTTGCGTAAGGTCACTATTCTAATGACGAGTGAGGAACCGCTGAAACAGCATTTCCATATGACGTGTCACTACCCAGATCTGAGTAGCGCGTCCCGGGGGAAATTTTGCTTCAACCAATCAGAAGCACTATCCAGATCTGTGTGGTGACAGGTCATCAGCATGGAATTTCTATGCTCTTTCCTCAGTTATTTCGCGGGGAAACCATTGATGCCGTCGCAAATGTCTGTTTTCTCAGGCTTAACAGTTGCCGCAAACCTTAATTGCGATGTACTTTTAATTTATAGATCAATTACAAACAAAGGTTTCTTGAGTTTTAGTTTGTGTCGGTTAACTTGAAGTCAAGATCCCTAGACAACTTTCTTTCTATCCCTAACACATTTGTCCCTGTAATTTAGTTTTCAAAGTCCGCTTAATAATTATTCTAGAAAATGTCTATTGTTGACAATTTATCTGCCAAAACATTGCCTGAGTTGCCTGAGAGTAGGGGATCAAAAGCACGATAAGTGAAGGTATTAATTAAATGATAATAATAGAATAGAAATAATTTTCGACTCATATTTTAATATACTATTGTCTGGCATGCAGGCATTAACTCTAGAGTTCATCTTCTCCTTTACGCGCATTTGATAATATACATGTACACCAAGAGTGCAAATTTGCGCGTTGTAAGTAATAAAATTATTATTACTAATTATTATTATTATCATTATTATTATTATTATTATTATTATTATTATTATTATTATTATTCTTTTTGGTCAGAGGCCCAGTCTCATCTACCCAAGAACATTTACAATTTTACCCTCCGCTACATCAACAACTGGCAAGATAGGGATTATCACAAAGTCTTTATTGCTCCTTTTGCCTTCAAATGTCTTAAATCCTGAATCACTCCTTCATGTTGATTGTCGCTGGTTGTCAACAGTACCTTGATCGCTTTACCTGGAGACACGACTCAATCCTTAACTTCATTGCCAAGCTAGTCATTTCAACCTGTAATTAATGTTGACTCTTCACTGCAAGCAGATGTTAATGGTTTTCTGAATCCCTCAATAATAACTGGTGAAAATTATCGTCCAGATCTTCTTTTCCTAATCCAGGTCAAGTGTCTTTATGTTCTAGAATTAACAGTTGGTTTCGAGTCTAGTAACCTTAACAACAATGCAGTGCGTAAAAAAGAAAAATATCTGAACTTGATCAACGTACGAAATGAGTAGAAATTACAGATGTGTGTCAGAAATCTGCAAATCTCTCCATGAGCTCCCTTGGCGTTTTCTCCGATGAATGCTCCACGTTCTTAGACCTTGACAAAAAGTAGCAACTTGAATTATATAATCAAGAAAATGCCTAAATATAGCCATTAGAGCAACATACTACATCTTTTGTTGTAGAAATAGGAATTGGGATAGCCCAGACTTACCGTGCTGCAATGTTGATTTCTTTTCTTTTCCTTTCTTTTTTTGTTTTGTTTTGTTTTGTTTTTTTGAATAATCCAATCTTAAGCAGCATTTGTAAATTGCCTATACGTAGCGAGATTTACAATTGTACATTCAAAAACACAAATAATGTTTCCATCAGACAAAACTGTCAAAACTCAGTGCCTACTTGCTTACAAGGATTTTAATGGAGGATTTAACATTGTTTGATTTTTAAACTTAAACCACTGTAAACGCAAAGTATTAACAAAAATATTGCATTTTTAAAATAAAAGTTATTGATTTTGCAGTTTCTCCCTGGTTTTTCGGCAAATCAATTTCTTAATGATCTCCTTCTTTATGTCCCTCTTGAAGAATGCATATGCCCAAGGGTTGATGGCAGAATTCAGGACTAACATAGGTGTTTTATAGACTTGATCGTTACAATCGGATTTATATAGAAGCCCTACTAAACTGCAGCGCAAATATATTCCATAGCAGACGAGAAACACGACTATTACAATCGCCATCATTATTATTGCTGATCTGTCCTGACTTCTGACTGTCAAACCTCTGTGGTTGAACCGTAGCTGTTTTGCTAAGATGGCTGACGATCTATCATGTTTATATACGACAAGTATCATAGAGGAAAAGTAGAATATTAGAAAACAGCATGAAAAAAATCTCCCAAAGCATGGCAAATATGCTAATAAAATTCCCCCTAACTGGAGCAGGTAAGAAAAATGAAGTTATGGCAAATCCCACAGGGATGGCCCAGGAAACAAAAATCATTTGGATAACACGACCTCGGCTCATAAAATTTAGATAATTTAAAGGCTTAACAATCGCTACGTAATGATCCAGAACTAAACTGCACAAGCTTGTCACAGATGCGTAGCCGAACAGCCATCGTATTCCATCGATATTAATCTTACATCTTGAAGACGAATTGTGGCTAGTTTTGACGATTTCGCAGGAAAACTCTGAAGGAAAAACGCTAGCCCCTACACCGAGATCCGCTACTGCAAGAGAAATGATAAAAGCGTTGGTTTTAGCATGGAGCCGTCGTTTGCTGCAAACAAGAAAAATAATGGAGCCATTTCCAGCTGCCGTCACAATGGATAGTGTCCAACCAAGAATCGTGAACCAAGTTTCCATTGAAACAGGACAACTTCAGCTTCCGTTCGACTTGGAGATGATCGAAAACAACACAGTTTCTGCTATTTCTGGTTCAAGGCAGGAGTTGCGCCTAATAGTAACTGCGATCAATAAATCTGTAAACGGCGATTCTTCATCCAAAAATTCAAATTCAAGTTACCATGTTGTGATCGTGGAACATAACTTTAGCTGGAACTCTGGCTTTATACGCTCACGTTAAGGTCCTCGATCGGAAAGAAAGGTAATGATATCTTATAAACATCTGGTAAGGTTTGCGCCTTATCTTTAGAACATAATTTATACCATTTGATATATATGTCAATTTATGATACTTTGCTAAGTTGACTGTAGAACAGCAAAAACATTTATTTAATAATAGACCAGTTAGAAGGGTCTGTTTAAAAGAAACTCACGCTTACCTCAACGAAAAACAATATCTGGAGTCTTCAGGATCCTGTTATTAAATGCAATTAAGCAACTCTGTTTTATTTTTTCTTGATTCACCTGTTGTGAAATCAATAAGTGATATTAATTGAGCGATAAAAACTTTGTTGAATGTCAACAGTAAATATTAAACTTTTATGCAAAGCGTGGAAATTCCCGTCCCTTTTTGGTTTGTGTCATCATTAGATGGGATTTAGGGGCAATTGAGGTCAGTAAAGTGACAAAACGCAAAAAGCATTTAGAACAATTAGCTGGGTCGTTTTCAGCTTCGTTCTATTTTACTTTTAAATTCGTGGAGACTTGAAGCTCCGACCTGTTATCAAACGCAACAAGCCACTGTGTCTCATTTTGTCATGATTCAACTATTGTTAATTCTGATGACTAATGCCGGGAGACTTGAAGATCGAAAAAACAAACAAACAAACAAACAAACAAGAAACCGAAAAGTTCGTCCATTGGACTTCGTAATCATGGAAAATGAAATTCGTGCTGCTTCTAAACATGTCCTGGTTGTTCAAAAGATGGCCATGCGTGGCGCCATCTACCAGGGCCCAGTTGTTCAGACGTTGGATACCGCTATCCATCGGATTAATTATACTACCCAGCGGATAAGTAACAGGAAAACCAGTTGCGGTATCCCCTGGATAGAGATTTATCCTGTGGATATCGTTATCCGTATTTTTTGGGGTCAGATAAATCACTATACAGTGGATAGGTTTTAAGAAAACCAATTGCGCTATCCAGTGGATAAAGAATTATCCGATGGATAGCCTTATCCACGTTTTGACCAACTGGGGCAAGAAGAATAACAAATCTCCGTCTTCGGACAAACTAGGCAATAGTAAATGAAATTATGACGCCCGCATATTATAAAACCTTTCTGTTTACCCTCGGAGTCCTAAATGGGGGGTGTATGCCTCCCCCCTCTGAGGTTTTTCTGAGTTTTCCCTAGAAGATCAAACATAAGCACCCGACGTTTACAGCAGCTGTTTGTTTATCCCTTGCGTGCATTTTGAGATAAATTAGTGATGATTGGTTACCATGGTTACGAAATATGACGTCATAAGTAGCAGGTGGTCAAGCCGTTTTTGAATGAAAATGTATGTTTTTTCAACTTCTTCTAACGATAAAAGAAAAACCTGCGAGTAAAATGAAGCAAAGTACTTAATATTTTATGTGTTATTTGACATGTTAGCCGTTTTTACCTGATTTCTAACTCTTGGTAAAATCAAAAATGGCAGCCAAGATGACGAATATGTTTGATGACGTCACAGGCCTCTAGCAGCGCCACCGCCCATAAAATATAGGCAGAACTTAAATAACAATGACCTCAACCAGGTTGGTGTCCAGCGGTTTTAGTCAAAACAAGGGTTTGGGTGGGGTGCTCAATCTCGGTGTGATCCTTAAACCCGGTCTTGGTCATTCTTATTTAAGGATTTTCTAAAATATGCCTCACTGATCTTGTCGAGAAGATCAAAGGCTTTTCGCTAAAGGCAAAATCTTTTCGAAAAACTGTAACATGTCGAAAACTTCAGAGAGGGGTTCCATCAACCCCCTTTCCCTGCCCCTACAGCATACAAACTTCTACTTGAAATTTTTGCAACTTTACTGAGCTAAGTATCTTTGCAAGCTTTTGACGTATCACTTTCCAAACTTTTCCAAATTGGCAAGTTTACTAATTTTTAGGCCCTCTTTCCAGTGGCGTTGACGGATTTTCTCTAACTCATCAGTTACATGCCAAAAGTTGTAAAAAATCCCCTGGAAGGGTGTACTGAGGAACGTTGTTAGGTACGTCGTCTCTGCGCAGAGAAAGGACCGCCATGTTTAGTACCTGGCCATGTACGTGAAGCTGTGAGCGGTTTGTAGGTCAATGTAGGGCAAAGACAATTCCTTCTCCTTTATATTTCTAGACCCTGAGCATTGTTTCCGTCCAGTAATAAGCCACGTATTCTAGAGGCTTAACAACGGTAATATACCCTGAATCGAGTTTCTTAACTCCATAACTGAGTTTATCATGCACATGGGATCAAAAAATGTCCAGCGAAGTACATTTCATATATTACTACATGAATTGCTTCTATCAATGGGTTCTATCCTGTTATCCTTTTTAAACGTTGTTCTACACACTAGTTTTTTAATCTCCTTCTTTATGTCCCTTTTGAAGAAAGCATAGGTAAAAGGGTTAACGGCAGAGTTTGAAACGAATATTGGTATTTTATATCTGACATCGTTACACGAAGGTTCGTGAAAAAATAATAATACAAAATCACAGCGTAGATAAATTCCATAGCAAGTAAGAAACAAACCTACAACAATTGCCATCATTTTAATCGCTGATTTGTCGGGAGTGTTGAGTCTCAAGCCACTGTGGTTAAAACGTAACTGTTTTGCCAAGATGGCTGATGATTGATCATGTTTCAGTGCAATACGAACCATGGAGAAAGTGCAGAATGTTACGACACAACATGAAAAAATCTCCAAGCTCATCCAGAAGAAGTTTGTATAAGACCGCAAAATTGGAAGAACCAAAAAAGGTAGGATGGTTGCGAATCCTAAGGGAATTGTCCACGAGAAGACAGCTGGTCATGAAAGTTAGATATTTGAAAGGTTTGACTACAGCAATGTATCGATCCAGTACTAAACTGCACAAGTTTAACGCAGATGCGAAACCAAACAGAAATCGGATGACTCTTGTCAATTTAGGACCAGCTGCAGGCCAATCGCAACCTCCTGTAATATCGCAAATGAAAGAGGAAGGAACAACGCTCACTCCAACAAAGAAATCCGCCACGGCCAGCGAGACAATAAAGGCGTTGGTTTTGGTGCGGAGCTGCCTTTTATTGCACACAAGGAAGATGATGAATCCATTTCCAGCTATCGTCAGGATAGACAGAATCCAACCAAGAATCCAAAACCATGATTCCATTTTCGTTATTTGAAAATAGTCTTCTTGATAATCTGATAGATCAAACTATTTCTTGTTTTGCGAAATTCAAATGATTTTATGATGGAAAACACCGGCTACATATACCGAAAAAAAAATAATAGTCGTGGAAAGTTTCCTGGTTGGTCAGTTGTTCGGTAGTTGGTTGCCTTTAAACTAATAAACAATTGAAGCAGTTTAATTTCATACCGTGGTGGTCTTAATGTATACGTAAGGATATAGCATAAAGTTAATTGTTAATGGCAGAGCAATCTTTCAACATCTGCTGTGTCATTATTTAAAGAAAAGAAACTTTTAATTCCTTCTTGCGTACACAAAAGATTGTTGAGACTGTTATTAAGACCTATCCAAAAAGTTCTTTTTAGTTTGCATTGTAATTGTTCTGTGGTTATCAGCTTTTGTCACATCTAATTTGCAACGAAATTTTAGTTATGATTAAGTCAACGCCAAATTAATTATTAACTAATATACAATAGAAATTGTCTACCCAGCCAATTTAACGAATTTATTATATTCTCAGAGTTGACGTTCTTGAAAGAGATCTAGGCCAATGAAATGCTTCTCTGAGTAACTTCCTTTTGTGCTATTTCAGTGCTCACTTTCTAATGTGGTTATTTTTTACTCGTTGATAGTGGTCAGAAGCTTGCATCACTTTATTCCGGGACATGAGGTCTTTAAAAACTGACTTGGCATTAGGAGCAGGTGCATACCATAAACCTACAGGGAAATCAAAGCGTCAAAATAACCTTACTGGCGTTCAAATTAAAAATGGTTTCTGAGTGATAGTTTACCTCTTAGTTATACTCAAAACTGAGTATGCGACCCTCCTCATAGGGGGCTGATCAGTGTAACAATGAGTGTCCTAGCATGGGTGATTTAAATGAAAGAAGGCTTCGCCTTTCTGTTTAGTCTAGTGTAGTTTACTGCGTATAAGTTCTAGCGCCGGAAATAAAATGAACGTCTTTGATTTAGGGATCAGATTGGTAGTAATGTATACGTAGTGAAACGGGAGTAGGAGAAAGGAAAGAAAAGGAAAGCAATGCCTGCTGTTTATCGGATTGACAACGTCTTTCTTTGCCCTAAAACTGTTGACACCATGCATAAGCAGAACTTATGTGATCGCTCAAGTTATTGGCATGTTGAGGATAGACAGCCGGGACTGACAGCCGAAGTTCATGTAAACATAACAAGAATGTTTTGCAACGTTTATCAATATTAATTAACAACTAGTGATAAAAATTTACTCCCACTAGAAATAAAGATGACGTTTTTTTCCTAACTGATAACTTCGATATGTAATCTTCAAGTCTTCTGACTTTTCCTGAAAATAATGGTCTCAAACCATAACCACTAACCCGTTCACCTCTCTTCATACGAAAATACGAAAATCCGGACACATGGTCCAGCTACCTACAACCAGTTGCTTTAACGCGCTAGTTCCTTCGTGAAATCCCCTTCTCGTCACCGACTACACATATCATTTACTGGGTTAAAATTTTTCTCTTACGTTCCATTCGCTCTTTTCTAAAAAACTATGCTCACGCACGTATTTAAAAAGGCTATTAGTTGAGTGTATGGTTGAACCTGAAGTATGGAAAGAAGCAATAGTAACACCTTTATTGAAGAAGTGTGGATCTTAAGAAGCTACGTCCGGTCAGTAATCTATCCTATATATTTCCAAGCTCACGAAGAGTGCTGTTGCTGATCAGATTCAGTCGCACTTGGCTAAGAATAATCTGTATCCAGTGTTCCAGTCTGCATACACGAAACTTCATAGTACGGAAACAGCTTTGGTGAAAGTTCACAACGACATTCTGACAAACATGAACACGTAGCATGCGACTCTCCTCGTTCTGTTAGACCTGAGCGCCGCCTTCGATACTGTGGATCCTAGTATTTTGCTAACACGTTTAAGATCAAAGCTAGTGGGTCTGAATGGAGCTGCTCTTTCGTGGTTCTGCTCTTATCTATCGGGAACAAGACAACGAATATCTGTTCAGGAAGCGCTTTCAAATGTATTTTATCTTCGTTATAAAGTTCCCCAGGGATCATGCCTAGGTCCCCTTTTGTTTAACATATATTCAAGCAAAATCTTTGACATTGTCGGTCGTCACCTTGCAAAAGTTCATTTTTATGCAGATGACTCCCAGCTTTATTTATCGTTCAACCCAAGCTGTGGTTTTAGTCAAGATGAGGCAATTAGATCAATGGAAACCTGTATCTGGGACGTTAAGCAGTGGATGACCTCGGACAAACTTATGCTTAATGACGACAGAACCGAATTTGTTGTTACAGCATCACGACATCTATTGAAAAAGGCTGCTGTTAACACTATCAGGGTAGGGGATTGCGATGTAAGCAAAATGTCTGTTGTGCGGAATTTGGGTGCATGGTTCGATGATCAACTTACTATGGCCGCACACATAACCAAAATATGAAGTGCTGCTTTCTATCACTTGCACAACATTACACGCATAAGAAAATACCTTTCAATGGATGAAGCTGCGACTCCTATCCAATCTTTTGTTAGTATCCGAATATACTACTGTAATAGTCTGTTATATGGTGTGCCTAAGTGACATATTGACAATTTGCAGAGAGTTCAAAACGCAGCCGCCTGCAGACTTGTCGTTTATATGCAAGGCAAATTTTGCCATAATTTACCCCAGTGCTCCATCAGCTGCCTTGGCTTCCTGTCTCATTTCGTATTAATTTTAAGACTTTACTTTTAACTTTCAAAGCCATTCATTTTGTGGATTACAAGTTTATTGTTTGATTTAAAATATAAATTTATTAATGGGAGCTTCGCTTTTATCCCTGGCTGAATCTATATATCTTTTGTCTGGCAGGCATTAACTTTAGAGTTCATCTTCTCCTTTACGCGCATTTGATAACATACATGGACATCAAGAGTGAAAATTTGCGCGTTATAAGTAATAAAATTGTTATTACGAATTATTTTTATTGTATTATTATTATTATTATTATTATTATCATTATCAGACAAAACTGTCAAAACTGTGCCTACTGGCTTACAAGGACTTTAATAGAGGATTGAACATTGTTTGATTTCTAAACTTAAACAACTGTAAACGCAAAGTATTAACAAAAATCTTGCATTTTTAAAATAAAAGTTATTGATTTTGCAGTTTCTCCCTGTTTTTTCTGCAAATCAATTTCTTAATGATCTCCTTCTTTATGTCCCTCTTGAAGAATGCATATGCCCAAGGGTTGATGGCAGAATTCAGGACTAACATGGGTATTTTATAGACTTTATCATTACAACGGGGATAATAAAGAAGTGATACTAAACTGCAGCGCAAATATATTGCATAGCAGACGAGAAACACGACTATTACAATCGCCATCATTGTTACTGCTGATCTGTCCGTACTTCTGACTGTCAAACTTCTGTGGTTGAACCGTAACTGTTTTGCTAAGGTGGCTGACGATCTATCATGTTTATATACAACAAGTATCATAGAGGAAAAGCAGAATATTAGAAAGCAGCATGAAAAAATCTCCCAAAACATGGCAAATATGTTAACAAAATTCCACTTAACTGGAGCAGGTAAGAAAAATAATAATGAAGTTATGACAAATCCCACAGGGATTGCCCAGGAAACAAAAATCATTTTGATAACACGACCTCGGCTCATAAAATTTAGATACTTTAAAGGCTTAACAATCGCCACGTAACGATCCAGAACTAAACTGCACAAGCTTGTCACAGATGCGTAGCCGAACAGCCATCGTATTCGCGGATTGATATTCTTACATCTTGAAGACGAATCGTCGCTAGTTTTAACGATTTCGCAGAAAAACCCTGAAGGAAAAACGCTTATCCCTACACCGAGATCCGCTACTGCAAGAGAAATGATAAAAGCGTTGGTTTTAGTGAGGAGCCGTCGTTTGCTGCAAACAAGAAAAATAATGGAGCCATTTCCAGCCGCCGCCACAATGGATAGTGTCCAACCAAGAATCGTGAACCAAGTTTCCATTAAAGAGAACAGGACAACTTCAGCTAACGTTCAGCTTGGAGCTGATCGAAAAAAAAAACACACAGTTTCTGCTCTTCTGGTTAAAGGCAGGAGGTGCGACTAATAGTAACTGCGATGAATAAATGTGATTCTTCATCCAAAAATTCAAATTCAAGTTACCATGCTGTGATCGTGGAACATAACCTTAACTGGAAGCTTTATACGCTCCTCGATCGGAAAGAAAGGTAATAATATCTTATAAACATCTGGTAAGGTTTGCGCCTTATTTTTAGAACATAATTTATACCATTTGATATATATGTCAATTCATGATACATTGCTAAGTTGACTGTAGGACAGCAAAAGCATTTATTTAATAATAGACCAGTTAGAAGGGTCTGTTTAAAAGAAACTCACGCTTAACTCAACGAAAAACAATTTTCTGGAGTCTTCAGTATCCTGTTATTAAATGCAAATAGGCCGCTCTGTTTTATTTTTCTAGATTCACCTGTTGTGAAATCATTAACTGATATTAATTGTCTTTGAGCGATAAAACTTTGTTGAATGTCAACAGTAAATAAACATTTATGCAAAGCATGGAAATTCCCGTCCATTTTTGGCTTGTGTCGTTATTAGATGGGATTTAGGGGAAATTGTGGCCAGTAAAGTGACCAAACGCAAAAAGCATTTAGAACAATTAGCTGGGTCGTTTTCAGCTTCGTTCTACTTTACTTTTAAATGAACTTGTCTTCAGTTAACTCAGCGAAAGGTAAATTCGTGGAGACTTGAAGCTCCGACCTGTTATCAAACGCAACAAGCCACTCTGTCTCATTTTGTCATGATTCAGCTATTGTTAATTCTGATGACTAATGCCGGGAGACTTGAAGATCGAAAAAAAAAAAAAAAAAGCAAACAAACAAACAAACAAAAAAAACGAAAAGTTCGTCCATAATGGACTTCGTAATTATGGAAAATGAAATTCGTGCTGCTTCTAATAAACATGTCCCCGTTGGCCATAGCGCTATCTACTAGGGCCCAGTTGTTCAAACGTTGGATACCGCTATCCATCGGATAAATTACTACCCAGCGGATAAGTAACAGGAAAACCAATTGCGCTATCCCCTGGATAGAGATTTATCCAGTGGATATCGTTATCCGTATCTTTTTTTGGGTCAGATAAATCAGTGTAAGACTATACAGTGGATAGGTATTAAGAAAACCAATTGCGCTATGCAGTGGATAAAGAATTATCCAATGGATAGCCTTATCCACGTTTTGACCAACTGGGGCAAAAAGAATAACAAATCTCCGTCTTCGGATAAACTAGTCTTAGTGAAATTATGACGCCAGCATATTATAAAATCTTTTTATTAACCCTCGGACCTACATGGTGGTTGTATGCCTCTCTCTTCTGGGTTTTTTCTGAGTTTTCCCTAGAAGATCAAACATAAGCACCCGACGTTTACAGCAGCTGTTCGTTTATCCCTCTCGTGCATTTTGAGATAAATTAGTGATGATCGGTTACCATGGTTACGAAATATGACGTCATAAGTAGCAGGTGGTCAAGCCGTTTTTGAATGAAAATGTATGTTTTTCCAACTTCTTCTAACGATAAAAGAAAAACCTGCGAGTAAAATGAAGCAAAGTACTTAATATTTTATGTGTTATTTGACATGTTAGCCGTTTTTACCTGATTTCTAACTCTTGGTAAAATCAAAAATGGCAGCCAAGATGACGAATATGTTTGGTGACGTCACAGGCCTCTAGCAGCGCCACCGCTTATAAAATATAGGAAGATCTTAGATAACAATAACCTCAACCAGGTTGGCGTCCAGCGGTTTTAGTGAAAACAAGGGTTTGGGTGGGGTGCTCAATCACGGTGGGCTCCTAAAACCCGGTCTTGGTCATTCTTATTTAAGGATTTTCTAAAATATGCCACACTGATCTTGTCGAGAAGATCAAAGGCTTTTCTCTAAAGGTAAAATCTTTTCGAAAAACTGTAACATGTCAAAAACTTCAGAGAGGGGTTCCATCAACCCCCTTTCCCTGCCCCTACAGCATACAAACTTCTACTTGAAATTTTTGCAACTTTACTGAGCTAAGTATCTTTGCAAGCTTTTAACGTATCACTTTCCAAATTTTTCCAAATTGGCAAGTTTACTAATTTTTAGGCCCTCTTTCCAGTGGCGTTGACGGATTTTCTCGAACTCATCAGTTGCATTCCAAAAGTTGTAAAAAAAACCCTGGAAGGGTGTACTGAGGAACACTGTTTCTACGTCTCTGCGCAGAGAAAGGACCGCCATGTTTAGTACCTGGCCATGTACGTGAAGCTGTAAGCGGTTTGTAGGTCAATGTAGGGCAAAGACAATTCCTTCTCCTTTATATTTCTAGACCCTGAGCATTGTTTCCGTCCAGTAATAAGCCACGTATTCTAGAGGCTTAACAACGGTAATATACCCTGAATCGAGTTTCTTAACTCCATAACTGAGTTTATCATGCACATGGGATCAAAAAATGTCCAGCGAAGTACATTTCATATATTACTACATGAATTGCTTCTATCAATGGGTTCTATCCTGTTATCCTTTTTAAACGTTGTTCTACACACTAGTTTTTTAATCTCCTTCTTTATGTCCCTTTTGAAGAAAGCATAGGTAAAAGGGTTAACGGCAGAGTTTGAAACGAATATTGGTATTTTATATCTGACATCGTTACACGAAGGTTCGTGAAAAAATAATAATACAAAATCACAGCGTAGATAAATTCCATAGCAAGTAAGAAACAAACCTACAACAATTGCCATCATTTTAATCGCTGATTTGTCGTGAGTGTTGAGTCTCAAGCCACTGTGGTTAAAACGTAACTGTTTTGCCAAGATGGCTGATAATTGATCATGTTTCAGTGCAATACGAACCATGGAGAAAGTGCAGAATGTTCCGACACAACATGAAAAAATCTCCAAGCTCATCCAGAAGAAGTTTGTATAAGACCGCAAAATTGGAAAAACCAAAAAAGGCAGGGTGGTTGCGAATCCTAAGGGAATTGTTTACGAGAAGAAAATAAAGTGAATGA